>CAXAKX010000514.1:0-270419 GCA_963969525.1 Ontholestes murinus | reverse complement strand
CTTCTTCACTCCTCATCGAACCACTTTTTTTACTCCCCCCTCTTCCATTATTTCTTCTGCCGCAACCCGCTTTGACGTTCTCCAATACTTCCATTAACTCTAGCTCCTCCCACTTGACCTCCTTCAACTTCTTCCTCATTTTAATCACCGCTTCCTCGCTCTCCAGCCTCGTCTCTTTTTGTTTTATTTCCTTTTCCTTCTGGTTCCCTGTCATTATCTCTACCCTTACTGGGCAGTGATCAGAACCATACGCTTCCTGCTTTTAACTAATTGAAAACAAAATTAAAGCTTTTTTACGATTAATGAAATTCTCACTTAACTTGTGGTGAAACATTTTTAATTTAAAGCTTTTTATTAAAATTTATTTTTTTTGTAATATCAAATTTCAAACTAAAAAGCCGTTTGGCAACATTTTTAATTCTTTGTAAATGAGACACAATAACTTTGTTTTACCACTATATTTTTAACAATTACAGTGACTATAATTTCGACTATAAGCAATATGTATCAGGAAGTAAACTACCATCAAATATTTTTAATTCTATTGTTTGACAGAGTAACTTTCAAGTAATTTTTCAATTTCTTTAATTGTTTTATTTCATTACGATATTATCAGCGAGGTTTTAACAATTTTTGCTAAAATTTGAATTGATTTTTTTGCACAATAATTAAAAACTCTCTTAAAAAAATTTTATATTGCTCATTATAGAAATTTAATAGAGAATATTTTCAAACATTTTTTTTAACTTAAATTTTAATTTTTTGATAATCACAACAAATAACTTTTTTCCTTGCCGAAACTATAGTAACAATTGTTATTAAAGAAGTGATGCTAAAAACGTGATTCTTTAGATATCATGTGTATTTGTGTGTGTGTGTCCAAGGCTACTTTATCTGAAATTCCAAATCACCTCGTTGTCGTTAACAAGTGTTTTCCAGCCTTTATTGCCCTGTTAATTTCTAGGCCCTCCCTGAGTTTCAAATTGAGGTAATACGGGACTTAATTTGAACTTTATCTCAAAATTTACTAGAGATTGTAAGCTCAAAGGCTAAACTCAAATTTTTCTCTTTGGCGGAACATCTGAATTACTTTGGATAAAATTTTTCGACCAAAGTAAGTGGCTCTCATTTATTAAAGTTTCTCATTTTAGGGTAATCTCTTTCTCAAATGAATTTTTCTTCAATCTTGAAGTACCCTACTGTTTTCTTTATTGTACCTACAAATCTTTATAGAAAGTAATTTCTCTAACAACTCAGTACTAATTTATTAACTATCGATATCAAAACATTTTTACAATGATCCAAAAGTTCTATGACTTCGTCTGTGATACCGTATGTATGTGTCTGTCTGTGGGCGTTTTATCTTAAAAACTAGTAAAAATTTTGAGCTCAAACTCTAAACTCAAATTATTCTCTTTTTTCAGAAGATCTAAAAATAGCTTTTGGAATCATTCCCCCAACGGAAGTGGTTAATTACATAAAGTTCGTTTATGCTTTGAAACATTTCGGAACATTTCTTCATAACAAATTTTTGTATTTATTTCTTTGTTTCCGAAAAATATAAAGTAACAATTATTTTTAATAGAGAATATTTGTCTTTCCAGATATGTATTTAAAGTTTACCTTTTTGGGGATGTCATGATCTACTTTTCTCAACTTAATTTGTCTTAAGTCTTAAAGTAGCCCACAATTTTCTCCTAGAAATGTTTATAGAAAGTAATTTCTCTAACAACTAAATATTGTTAGCATGTTAATTGTCGATGTAAAAATATTTTCACAATGATCCAAAAGTCTGAAATACTGATATGCATTTCTAAAATTATTATTTATAGATACATTAGATTGAGAAATGTTGCTTTAGTTATTTATTAGAAATAAGTTTAAATATGGTATAATAAATGATTTAGAAACATCAAGTGTGGACTAGGATTGATATATTTTGTGGTTGATTAATTTATCACTTCACACGTGGTAACAAATTTTTGGATTATCTTTATTGATTCAATCACTGTTTTCTCCAATGAGTCCTTTGGTGATTCTCAAGGAAACATGCACAACAAAGTATGAAATAAATGTTTAGTAAATAACAATAGCAGTGCAGAGGTTGTAGATATAATTATTAATTGCCAACCAAAATTTATTTCGTTTTTATAAGAAAACAAAAGGAAATTAGAGAAGAAGCGCCAAATAGTAGCACATCATGGAAGAGCATTTAAAATGAAAAGCACAACACCAGAATTTATACAAGAGTTAAAGAATTATTGAAATAATTTAAAATTTTAAAGGTGAAATTGTAATGACCTAGTTTATATTGTGAAGAATCTAGTTATCACTAAGCACGAACAAAAAGCAAACGTTTCGCACGACTTAGTACATAATGTCACTACTGTCGCTTCTAGAAATATAATAACAATTGGTAAATAACGACCACCGGCATATGTATCGATTTATTATCATAATTACAGTTTATAGCGTATTTCTACCAATATATCAATGCGCCATTAGTATCAGTCCCCATTAAAATATAACGCGAAACGTACATATATCAAGCAATTTTTCATACACACGCCGTTTCCCCATTTCTTTGTTTACGACCGATATTTAATAGTATAAATCGCGTTTGCGGCATTTATCCTCCGCACCGTGTATATCTATATAAATATCTGGCGTGCAATTATTTAAAAAAAAAAACTGAAACATAAATCCGGAGATTATGGTAAACGCAGAAGGTCGCGCGATTGAACTGTTAAAGAGAAGTCGTTAATTAAGGGAATATTGTCGCAGTGTGACATAAACACGGATTAACGAGTCGCCCCTGATCGGATTGAAGGGAAATTAATTGTGCCACATGACGTCGGTTGGCAATCCGCTTTCGCTAAGCCGCCTACCGAGTGCAGAGGGCGCTTTTTCCGCCCTCCGTACTTTTTTCCGGTTTAATCTCCTTGTTACACGAAATTTGTCCTGTCGCTGTAATTTTAATTAGTCCTCTCCGGTAAGTGGTATACGGAATACAGAAAACAGAAAACAGAAAAGAGCCCGCATACCAAAGCCCCCCTTTGGATAAAATACACGTCCACCTGTGTTATTGGTGGACGAGTCCTAGAGTTGCTCCATATATTGGCTTGTATATCGACAGTCGATGACAGGGCGGCAATAATCGTAAATAACGGTCGGGACAGGGGCCGAAAGTGGTGCGACGATAAACGAGATAGGAAAAATCGGTGTCCAGTGGCGTGCGTCGGTTTTCTCACGGCCGCCGGCGATTTACATAAAACAGTAAAGAACGGTTCAATAACAATTTTTTTTTTATTCGGACAGTAGTCGCCGCCATTTAAATGCTAATAACAGAGATTTGAATGCGTATGAAATAACTACCAGAAATGAGATAACTACCCACACTCTTTTTAATACGTCTTGATAATCTGAAAATATCCGAAATACCGGATAGATGTATATCGGAGTTTTAACGCTTTGTAGTACTTATTATGTAAAACTAAAAAAATCATAATTAATACATGATATGAAAGAGCAACTTCCAGTTCTGCGCATGCGCATGATACTTTTATACAATCAATTATCGGTAATAAGAATAATAGGCGGATATGAATTTACCTTTATTAAAAACTTAAAATCATAATTAATACATGAAATGAAAGAACAACTCAAGCAGTTATGCGCATGCGCATGATATTTACAGTTTTATCCAATAAATTAACGGTTAATAAGTATAACGGCCGGATATGAATATCTAAGGCTTTACCATTATTATTTCATTATGTATTTGTATGGTGTAATGGAAATGAATATGAGAAAAACTAATCATGTGTTATATTAAATAGATTACATTAATATTAACATTGATTTATAGAAAACAGTTCGTGCTTCCGTGCAAATGGCAGCGAATGCTAACTGGCTTACCATATACGGAACAGATAAATATAATAATTCAAGCTGAAACATGCAGTCGATTGCCCTTTGAAAATGCGTAAAGGTAGGATCATAAATATAGGCTTGATTCTTTATCGAAACGTAAACGTGGTTTCGATCAGAGCGCAGAGAATGTTAATACTACGAACTCTCTTCTGGATTATTGATTGGGGAATAATTTAAAATGCTAATATTAATTTAATTATAAAGTAGTATATACATTATTTATTTTATCTTTATCTTCGTGTAGTAATGTCCGACAAATAAGTGCGATATGAGATTTGACGGTATTCTTCTTAGAGTGTTCATATAGCCTAAGTAAAATCTCGCGATTGTTTTGGTATCTTTAAACAGCAAGGGATGAAGCTAGAGGTGATTTAACTCTCTTCTCCACTTCCTTTCCTTCAAATGCGCTACACTACAGCGTCATTCAAAATATATTGCCAACTGTAATGTTACTCCACCACTAAATCCGTGTACACCAGAATCCTCTACATTTAATTTTATGAACTAGTAAAAAACCGGAAAGAAGTACTAGACCTAACGATCTGTTCCGGGAAAGTGAGTGATAGTATAGCAAATTGGCATGTGTCAGAAGAACCATCGTGCTTCGACCACAGGCAAATCCGCTTCGATCTAGTCACATCTCTCATGACGAACAAGTACAGAAACTCAAGAGAGACGAACTGGGTAAGATATAAAGAGTCCCTCAGAGAAGCTCTCAAGGGAGGTACAGCATCGACAAGAGAGATTGATGGGCTGGAGCTGGCAGTGGAACAAATCAATGACGCCAATAGGACGGCTTATTTGGAAAACTGCCCGGAAAAAAACAGCCAAGCAGAGGGTCTGCGGAACAGTCTGGTGGAACAAGAAACTCGAAAAGATGAGGATCGAAGTTCGAAGGCTATTCAATAGGGCCAAAAACAACCAGGACTGGGACACCTACAGAGGAAAGCTCACTCAATATAACAAAGAAATCCGAAAAGCCAAAAGGGACTCGTGGAGGAAGTTCTGCGAGGAGATTAACGACACTCCGGCATGCTCTAGAATTCACAAAGTGCTGGCTAAGGACGGCAGTGCTGCCAAAGAGGTAGGCTTCCTCAAGAAACCGGAAGGAACCTACACAGGTACAATAGAGGAAAGTCTCAAGGAACTATTAAAAGTCCACTTTCCAGCCTCAACAATTCTGGCAGAACATAACAAGCCAGACAATCCCAGCCAAAGACCTAAAAGGCCAGACCGAAAGGACTGGAGATTAGTCACGGAGGTCACAAGACCCACTAAAATTAAATGGGCCATCAGCAGGTTCCAACTATACAAGTCCGCGGGACCGGATGGGTTTTATCCTTATCTGTTACAAATGGGCATAGAGTAATTGGTGCCGCACTTGTCAAAAATCTTCAAAGCCTGCTTGGCATGGGTATATATACCAAAATCATGGCAAAGCGTAAGGATAATCTACCTGCCGAAGGTAGGCAGAATAGCTGACCTAACGCCAAAGTCATACAGACCTATCAGCCTATCTTCATTCTTACTAAAAACAATGGAAAGATCCGCTCAACAACAGGCAATATGCATATCAGCCGGGTAAGTCAACGGACTCGGCGCTGGTCGACCTTAACAGGCTCATCACAAAGTCAATGGAAGACAAAGATATAGCCATCGCCACATTTCTGGATATAGAAGGGGCGTTTAACAACGTCACAACAACCTCTCTCGTAGAGGCACAAGTAAGGAAAGGAGTCCCGTCAAGATTTGCCAATGGATCAAGGCCAGCCTAGAGAAAAGAACAATCATATCCACTTTGGGGGGCTATACCATTAAGGCTAAGGCAGGGGGAGGCTGCCCACAAGGAGGAGTGCTATCTCCACTGTTATGGGCTACACTAGTAGATGACCTTCTAGGAAAACTGTCCAAAGAGGACATCAACTGCCTAGGGTACGCGGATGACTTAGCCATTGTCATCAGGGGCAGGTTCGCAGGAGTTGTCTCGGAGTGAGCACAAAGAGCCCTAAACATAGTAGACAATTGGTGCAAACAGGAGCGATTGACAATCAATCCATAAAAAACACAAATTGTCGTATTCACAAAAAGACGAGCATTCCAAGGCCTAAAGCCACTGAAGCTCGGGGGTACGGAAATCCCCTTCGTAGGGGAGGCAAAGTATCTGGGAGTAACCTTTGACGCCAAAATAACGTGAAGACGTGAAAATTGGGGACTAAACCCTAAAATGACTCTATGGCTCTACACCAGGGTGATAAGACCCATGATAGCTTATGGAGCAGTGGTGTGGTGGACTAGGACAAAGCAAAAGGGGGCGATAGGACTCCTGAGCAGTACACAAAGACTAGCATGTCTCAGTACAACAGGAGCCCTAAGCACCACCCCAACAGCAGCCCTAGAAGCCATCTTGAACATACCGCCATTACACATCTTCATTCAATTGCTAGATTCTCCGACAGCCAGGCGCTACTAAGAGCACTAAGCTCCACACAGGTCGAATCTAAGCTAGTGTGGGACTGTATACGCGCTCTTAACCAACTTGCCTGCCACAAAAAAGTAACAATCACTTGGGTCCCAGGACACGGAGGACATCCAGGGAATGACATAGCAGACGAACTGGCCAAACAAAGCTCGTCAAAATCAGTAATTGGCCCGGAAACCTATTGCGGAATCTCCAAAACCGCAGTCAAACGATCCATAAAAAAATGGGTGGAGACACAGGCCCATACCTAGTGGACGAACTCACCAGGACAGAAACAGGCGAAACAGTTCCTTAAGAACAATCGCCAAAATTCACGACCAAACTTCTGAACCAAGACAGGAAAATGGTCAAAACAATAGTAGGCCTGATAACAGGACACTGCAAGCTCAACAAACATATGAGCATAGTAGGCCTGGTGGAAGAAGCACCATGCAGATTCTGCCTAGAGGAAGAAGAGGACTCGTTCCACATCCTATGCCACTGCGAGGGTCTAGCAAGGATTAGATATCAAAAGCTAGGCACTACAAACCCAAGCGCGGAGACTTATACCCAAGCCCCTCTGGCAGGGCTAATAGGACTAATCAAAGAGGCAAAGCTAGAGCTGGTCATCTGAGATAAACAGGGATCCACAATAGACCTGAAAAGGTAGCGGTGGAATAGGCGCTGGTGCCACCCATATAACATCTATCTATAAACTAGTATTTTGTTGGTAGACATTTTTTCATTTTGGCCAGGCTTTTTCATTCCTTGGCCCACTGTGCGCTGATGAGAACGAAGAATCAAAATTAGGTACGACCTGTTCAACATGTTATCAAACTAATTGTGTACCAAATTTACTTGAAAACAAAATTCGCTCATAATAATTTTATTCGGAAATTAAATATTTACCAGATCAGTACCAACAATACCCATTTAAATATTGTACTGTTTAAGCTAACATTAAACAAAGCAACATTAGTGTAGAATAATTAGCGCGTTTCGTTCGTGTGGAATAGTTGTGATTCGTAAATATTTGCAGGTGTAAATCACTGTTTATCTTTAAAGCGTTACGAAATGTTGCGCACAAAGAAAATTTCGCGTGTAAATCACTCCGACGGCGAAAGGGAAACGACTTTCAAAAGTCGGTCTTAGAAGTCGGCGTACCTGTCGCTCCCCTAGGATTTAATGCGCCATAAACTCGGGGAAAAAAAGAAAACATCGTAAATGTTATTGCCTGACATAACATAACACGGCATAATTTATAATGCGAAGTAATTAGAGCCAGTGAGCTGGGCTATGTGAAATATTAAAATTTTATTGGTGCTGCGTCTTGTTGCAACATCAAAAATTATTTTTGTTTTAAATGTAGTCACTTCTAAGCAAAAAACAGCATCAAAACATTATATTTTTAAGATAATAAATATGATCAAAATTAATTTAACTTGCGTTTACAATAGGCATCAAATAATTAATGTATTGAATGGAAATTTTGGTAGTTATAAACTATTTGTAGTTTTGGATGTTGAATTAAAAGTGTTGTAAAGCATTGTTATAGTGGTTTCTCTTCTTTTCAAATTGTAATATTATAAAATAAGTAAGCCACAAATTTTCTTGGGTGTATAAATTATCTGTTAATAATGTTTTAGTCAATACTATCAACTCTTCTTATAGACTAACTAGTATATTAACTGAAGTTTAGTAGTAGACAAAGTAGAGATTTATAGTTAGAATTCTAAATTATTGTCTTAAACTTATTTTACTTCCATCTATATCTATGGTTAGAAGTTTCACCAAGTCCCTTGAGCTGGCCATATGGACTTGCTTCCGCGGTCAAAAAAAAAGTTTCACCAAAAATAAAGAAAAAAAAAATAGTCTATTCTTTTGGGAATATATTTTTGTAGTCCAAGAATGATTTATTTGATATGCAATACACAGAATCATACTTTTTATAGATGATTACAAATAGAGGACTACTTTTGAGATTATGCTTTTACCGGTTCACCGCTATTGGCAAGAATCCCATGCGTTTACTGATTCCCGAGACTCTGTATATGGAGCACAATTTCAGCTCTATAAATTATTCATAAAATCCATGTTTTATTAAAGCCGCTCTCGAAGGAGATAAGATGCAGTAATTTTATGTTGATTAACCTTATAAATATGATATTTCATACCGGCGCGCGCTCTCGATGGTAAGTAGGTAAAAGTATAACAAACACAAAAATACCGCTGAGTCCAATTAACAACCATAATCCAGATTTTTCTGCACCCGAAGGACTAAGAGCAGTGCGAATAATATGAATACCATGTCGGCCGCTAATGGGCCTCTCATACTATTTATGCCCTCGTGCTGGATAGGTGTTCGGTGCGCGATGGCGAAAAGAAATGCTCGCCTGGGGAATACGTGGAATAGCTAATAAAATAAAACGGGAGGATTTCGTGATTTAGAGGATACAAATTTAAGGCGGGTCTAAAACAAGCGAGAGTGGGCGACCCCGCTGCTACTTCTTGGCGATACTTCCACGAGATACCGCTAGATAATAAATAACTCTCGGCGGACGCAGAACCACACTTTCCGAAGAAGACGACAACCGCGCTCAAAGTAAAATGTTGGCCGGTGCTGCGGCGAAAATATATACTCCTCACTGCGGAATCTACAACACGTTCCAATAATCTTAATACCATAAAAAAACCACAACGTGATAGATGATCTTAGTTTTGATACCAGATACTTATCGCCTTGGTTCGACTTAAGTAACAGCGCCTCCACACTTATAATAGATAAATGCATTGCGGCTATTAGTACATTTACGTTATATTTGTATTGTACTACTACTTAATGTTTTCGGTTGAGTCAATCCTTAGGTTAAACAACAAATTTATTCCTATCACAAGCCAGGGATCTTAATTAAGTGGTGATTAATACTCATCCATCTAAAACTCGTGAGCAATGTATCTTTATTCTGACAGCAGCATATAGGTTTTTCTACCTTATAAATAGTGCATCTTCAAGCGCCAGTAAGTATACTGAATACACGTGTTTTACAATAGAAAATATAAAACCAACATAATACATAACATAAATTGAATTAATCAGAAATTTAAAACAATTAATGCACAACAAGAAAGAAACACAATCCTTTCAATTAAACCAACTTCTCCCAGATTTTATGAAACAATAAATATTTTTTTTGGGAGAGGAGAACATTTATTGTGGACACCTTTGTAGTAGCGTATTATTTTGACTTCTACCTACTAAAACCACTCCTTCGAGAATGATTTTTTTGGGAACAGTGAAAACCAATCATGAACACCCCTATAATAACGTAGTGTCAAACTTCTACCCATTAAAACAACTCCTCCGAAATCCCTGTTTTGACTAGTCCAGGACCATCAGTCTTTTCTAGTCAGAACACAAGCGAAAAGGAAGATTCACAAGCTAGAACAATCAATTAGACCTATGGAAACATTTGTAAATTCGCTAGTATATAATATTTCTATAAAACCGAACAATCTTTTAATGAACTAACCAATTTTAAAGATCCACGCCCAATTAAAATTTTGTAGAATTAACTAATTCAATAATTAATTAAACTTATAGTAGGAAATAATATTAAGTTATTAATATATTCACGAATATACAGGGTGATTCATTAAGGGTGGCCACCGGCCGTATCTCGGAAACCGTATATCCTAGAATTTGGGGAAAAAAATTCTAATGACATAATCGGCCAAAAGAAGATGCGTTAAAATATTTTTAAATGCGTAGCTTTCCGCTAGGTGGCGCATTTTATCATTTGCATAACTAATTTGCGTTTTTTACAAAATATTACCGCATTAAGGCTATTGAAAATTATCAAAATTAGAAACTACTGTACTTGGTTTACAATTTTTGCTTAAGTCTTTTTTTTCTATCACCTACAGTTAAGTGGTGGGGGAAGTATACTTTTGTTTACAGAAAATGGTATGTAACTTCCGTATACCTTAACCGATTTTCACAAGCTTAATCTCGATGGAAAGAGTATTAGAAGTTGATTCCAAAAATAAATAACATTAACACATTTAATCTATGCGCTGGCAACTAGAGGGCGTTACGTAATACTTAACCCTATTTATGTATTTTTCTCAGAAATATCAAATGGAATGATATAACTCGAAGCAGCTTACAAAAAAGAAAATAAAATTACATATTGTTTCGTCAAAACCGCAAACTGATATCTCTTGTCATTCCAAAGATATTTAGATTTTTTAAATTTTCGTTGTTGTTTTTCGTTGTTTTCGAAGTGTTGGTTCACCCTGTAAGGTGTAAATGAAAATATAGGGCTATAGTTACTTTTAGAAAAAATGTTATGTAAAAACAAATGACAAAAATATTTATTAGCATAATTAATGAAAAATAATGAAACTTATTAGCCATAACAGAAATTTACAAAACGCTGAAATTTCTAAAAGCACCCATTATCTAGTTATTTTAGAAACTCAAAATGTTTCCCCTTATTTGCTGTACCTACACAAATTCAGTCCTAGAGTGAAATTTTATCCTAGATTCCTTATTCCTTAAATTTATTCAATATTTTACGTGTAATACTAATAATTTTTTTTTTTTTGCAGACTTAAATTCCGATTATCTCGACATGTCATTCGGGCGGTCGCCTGGTACGCCGGGCATGCCTGGTTCCAACCAAAGGACGAAGAGGATGAGGACGTCTTTCAAGCACCACCAGCTGAGGACAATGAAGTCGTACTTCGCTATCAACCACAATCCAGATGCGAAGGACCTTAAGCAACTCTCACAAAAGACTGGACTGCCCAAGAGGGTGCTACAGGTAGGTGTCTCTACTATTTAGCAAACTTGCTTACAAATTCATATTCATAAAATTAAAACTAATACAATTAATTTTGATTGTAAGCCGGCGTGCTTATAAGCTTCACTTATCTAAAATGTTCTCTTTTTCGAACCCAATATGAAGATTACATCACTGAAATCCATTGCGGATCTTAATTGCATATTATTAATATTAAAATGCCTTGGGATAAATAATCCCAATATATGGGTGATCTTCAGAAGGCCGACAAACTTTTCTTAATCAAGAAGAAAATACTTTCTAAGTCTGAATGGTTACTGCTGACCACTTTACATTGTTTGGAATTATATTATAAAGTTTTACACTATTACAATTTCAAATGAAAGTAATCCTTCTCTTATCATGTCTGAACTTTTTCAGTGAAAACCTCGTTTATTTGCTAAACTATCATAGAATTTTGTTATTTAATATTCTAAAATATCTAGTCTGATAAGGTCTTAAGTGAGAAAACCCTTTCTATCAGAAAATACTTTCGCAGTATGAACTTTTCCAGTTTGATAGACTTTTTTGAACCATTATTTAAATATTTCTCTAGAAAACCTTTTAATCTGTTAAAGTCACTTGACTCCTCCTTCTACCAGAAAGTAATTTTTATGTTTAAACTTTTCAAGTGTAACCTTTTACATTGTTGGGTAGATTATTATAAAATTTTAGACTATTGTTATTTTTAGCATTTCAAGATCTAGAAAGCCTTTGAAAGTCTAGTCTATAAGGTCACCTGATTTGGTATTATGCTGTTTCTGAAGCTACTGCTTAAGTAGTGTTGATATTTTTTAAATTTCCGTAAAACTTATCAAGCCTAAAATTTTACAGAGGTAACCTCTTTATATTGTTTTTAGACTATTATAGATTTTTGGGCCATTGTTATATACGTCTCTTTAAAAAGCCTTTGAAAATCTAGTCTGTTAAGATTACTTTTTAATAAAAGTCCATCAATCAAATAATACTTTTTAAGTATGAACTTTTCCAGCGTCAACCTTTTTAAATTGTTAGATGGACTATTAAAGATTTCTGGACCATTGGCCTTTCAAAAGTTTAGTCTGATGAAGTCCTTGACTCAATTGAGAATAATCTTTCTAGCAGAAAATAATGTTTAAGTTTGAACTTTTCCAGTGTAACTTTTTACATTGTTCGATAGACTATTATAAAGTTTTAGATTATTATTATTTTGACCACTTCAAGATCTACAAAGCCATTGAAAGTTTAGTTTGATAAAGTCGCCTGATTTAATATTGTAACGCTGTTCCTGATGCTGCTGCTTAAGTGTTGTTATTTTTATGAACATGCATCAGACTTATCAAGTCTAAACTGTCCTAGCGGTAACCTCGTTAGATTGTATGGTAGTCTATTATAGAGTTTTGGACCATTGATAATTATACCTATCTATAGAAAGCCTTTGAAAATCTAGTCTGTTAAGATTACTTTTTAATAAAACTTTGTCTATCAAATTATACTTTTTAAGTATGAACGTTTCCAGCGTCAAACTTTTTAAATTGTTATGTAGACTATTATAGATTTTTGGACCATTGTTATTTAACACGTTAACCGCCACATGTACCGCCGGCGGTCATAGTCGCCTAAATTCAATATACATACAAGATCGCTTGGCGGTGAAAGTGTTAAACATTTCTCTAGAAAGCCTTTGAAAGTTTAGTCTGATGAAGTCCATGAATTAATTGAGAAGAATCCTTCTACCAGAAAATAACGTTTAAGTTTGAACTTTTCTAGTGTAACCGTTTACATTATTAGGTAAACTATTACAGAGTCTTAGTTTATTGTTATTTTTAACATTTCAAGATTTAGAATGCCTTTGAAAGCCTAGTCTTATAAGGTCACCTGATTTGGTATTGTGATGTTGTTCATGATGCTGCTGCATAAATGTTGATATTTTTATGAACATGCGTAAGACTTTTCCGGCGGTAACCTTTATAAACTGTTTGGTAGGTTTTAGAGTTTTGTACCATTGGTATTTAAACATTTCTCCAGAAAGCCTTTAAGAGTTTAGTCTCAAGAAGTCACTTGACTCAATTAAAAATAATCCTTCTACCAGGAAATAATTTTTACGTTTGAACTTTTCCAATGTGACTTTTACATTGTTCAGTAGACTATTATAGAGTTGTAGATTATTTTTACCATTTCAAGATCTACAAAGCCTTTGAAAGTCTAGTTTTATAAGGTCACCTGATTTGATATTGCTACGCTGTTTCTGATGCTGCTACATAAGTGTTGATTATTTTATGAATATGTGTAAGACTTTTCCAGCGGCAACCTTTATGAACTGTTTGGTAGACTTATAAAGTTTTGGACCATTGTTAACTAAACATTTCTCCAAAAAGCCTTTGAGAGTTTAATCTGAATAAGTCACTTGACTTAATTGAGAAGAAGCCTTCTATCAGAAAATAATTTTTAAATTTTACTTTTCCTATGTAACCTTTTAATGTTCAATAGACTATTACAGAGTTTTAGATTATTCTTATTTTTACCATATTAAGATCTAAAAAGCGTTTAAAAGTTTAATTTAATAAGGTCACCTGATGACGCTGTTCCTGATGTTGCTGCATAAGTGTTGATATTTTTATGAACATGTGTAAGACTTTTCCATATAAACTGTTTGATAGACTTATAGAGTTTTGGACCATTGTTATTTCTCTAGAAAGTCTTTGATAGTTTAGTCTGATGAAGTCACTTGACTCAATTGAAAAGAATAAGTGTAAGGTTTTAATTTGTTTGGTAGACTATTATAGAGTTTTAGATTATTGTTATTTTTACCACGTCAAGATCTAGAAAGCTTTCGAAAGTCTAGTCTTATAAGGACACTTGAATTGGTATTCTGACGCTGTTCCTTATGATGGTGGTTAGGTGTTAATTATTTTATGAACATGTGTAAAACTTTTCCAGTGGAGACTTCTTTACATTTTTGGTAGAAAGCCTTTGAAAGTCTAGTCTGATAAGATGACTTTTTAACGAAACTTCGTCTATCGAATAATATTTCTAAGTATGAGTTTCTCCAACGGCAACCTTTATAAACTCTTTGGTAAACTTATAGATATTTGGACCAGTGTTATTCAAATATTTCTCAAGAAAGCCTTTGAGAAATCATATACTTGTTTGTCATTAATCACTTGGTGGAACATTATATTAATGTAGGTTTTAGATTAAATTAAATTCACTTGTTTCACAAATTAATAATTTGTAGTCTATAGCCACAGTCTCAAATAATCTCCTTTGTACATCATTCTTGATAAAGGCCTTTAGCCGAAACTACTCGAAAAAATTATTAATTTATGAAACAAGCCAGGTGAATTTAATTTAATCTAAAGCCTTTGAGAGTTTAACCTGAAAAAATTGCTTGACTTAATTGAAAATAATTCTTAAGTCTGAACTTTTCCATTGTTTAGTAGACTATTATAGAGTTTTAGATTATTGATATTTTTACTATTTCAAGATCTGAAAAGCTTTTGAAAGTCTAGTTTTATAAGGTTACCTGATTTGATATCATGACAATGTCTCTGAATCTGCTGCTTATATATTGATATTTTTATTATGCTTATACATAATTTAAAGTAATATTTAAATGTGTAAGTTAATAAATGCGTTGCATTTTGTTCTACATTTGGTAGAGTGTAGTATGCTAATAGTTTTACGATGCAGAACAAATAGTCTCTTTATAGAACTAGAATGGCTCTATGATAAGTTGTCATACGTAAGATACGAGTCACAATAGAAATAATATGCAGATTTAAGGATGTTGTTTTATTTTAAAGATCTTAATTAATATCCTTTTATAAACCTTATTTGTAGTCTTACGTTCGTATTTGTTCGAAGTTAACTGAATCAAGGTATACACCCAGAAATTTAGCATCACCTGAAGAAATGTCTCTTTTTAATGAGAATATTATAGTTATTGGTTTGTCAAGATTCACTGTTAGTTTATTAGAAGTAAATCAATCAAATACAGGTTTAGAAGCATAGTTATTTTTAATAATAGCATCATATTTAATCTGATGATACACGCGTACCTGACAGTAACTATAATACCCAAATGCGAACTGATAATTCGGAATAAATTAGCTTGTTTTACTTCAATGTTTTTTTAGAAAACTTATTCCAAATTGTCCCTCCGCATTTAAGTACTAAAGTTACATTATTATAATAAAACACACTTAAATTATCTGATACTGTTTGATTCTGATTCAATGAAATTACATTCATTGTACAACATTGTTTCAACGTGTTCTAATAAAATTTATTTAGAAATACTCCTGCATTTATAGAAGGTATATTCTTCCTCGAGTAACAAAAATAACAACGCCCTTTCTTTACAGACGTGGGAATGTTTTTAGTTTGTTATCTACTTTATATTCGAGCAACTATTCAAATCAATGTCTGACAACGCTTAAAAGGTTAACATTTTTTCTTGGTGAATTGTCTCCAGCATTGGTTTTATAAATTATATATAAATTTATACATGCAATATTTAGAAATAAATAAAACCACAAGCGTCCACCTTCTCGTAACTCGTGCTACTGAAGGTTCGTCTTTAACTCAAAAACTGTGGATGTAGTTGACTGTTGTAATGGTTATTATTTCTAGTTAGCTTTTTCCTGATTCTAAATCAACGGTATCTTCATGTGGCGTAGTAAAAAGAAAGAAACATATTTTTTAACTAACTACAAAAACAATTCCCATGGCATAACATGAATTATATACCTTTAATTCATGTTACGTCATCTATCTAAGTTTATACGAGATGCTTTATAAACCCAACCCATAAATAGAAGAATTGGGCAAGCTTTAAATCCTACTATATCGGTAAGAGCATGCAGCTTGTGGTCTTGAGTAATTTTTTTTTATGGTATTTATAGATGTGTTTCTACAACCAACAATTTCTTCCAATACTTTATCTAGAAAGAAAAGCTGAAATACCTCAGTACGATAATAATTGGGTTGTTTGAGTACGTGAAAATGTTGTTATGAGTAAACGACACAGTTTGGCACTTTTTTTACTTATTTTATTAAATGCTTCCCTTATTTTTTAAATAGCATTTTATAAAATAAATGTTTCCCTTAGTTTACAAAATAGCATTTAATAAAATAAGGGGGAAAAGGTGCCAAACTGTATCGTTTACTCACCTCAGTACGACATTAACCAGACCAAAGCACATACTACTTGTCGACCGATATTATGAGGGGAAGTCCAATCAGTTTTTGGACTTCTAACTGGTCTATAACATTTGGTACCATTTTTAATTGAAGGTTAATACTTCGAACTGGAATTTCCTTAAGGTCGGATTTTTTTACGATTGCTAATATTGAGGTTATCTTCATCAAAATGTTCTTAAGCTGATAACTCAACAAGCAGCTTCTACGCATCCGGACTCTCAGTCCAAATATGTCTAGTACAGTAGCAAAGAAAGACCGAGTTAAAAGACAAAGACATTCGTTAAGTCTAGTGGAGAAAGAAAGCTATCATTTATAAAATCTTGTTGCTAGTTTTTTAGCGCGTACAAAATAATCGACTTAATAAAATAAATGTTAAGTAAACGATGAGTGGAATCAAAATTATAGAATGTAATTGAAATAAATAGAAACATAACTTTAGTGAGTGCAATAAATTTTGAAAAATGAATAAAATTGTACAAATCTGCCTTATTGTTTACCTTGTAAAGTAAAATGATAATTTCTAAAGAAGCAAATAATGCATGGCCCATAAAAAACGTACGAAAATGAAAATCAGTTAAATAAAAATGATGTCCAAAGAGAAGATAGTAATAAATATAACCAAGGAATGGATAGAGAAAATGTGATTGGAGAATATTAATCAAAATTTATATTACTTACATATTAATTGAAACAGATGCCATGTGATTATAAAATAAAGCACTAAAAACCTTTCTTCACACAGTTTACTTGAAATATAATATATATTTGGTATTTCAAATAAACTGTGTGAAGAAAGGTTTTTAGTGCTTTATTTTATAATCAAGTTTATCTTCACGTAACTCATCCAATTAATTTACTATTACTAGATGCCATGTGACCCACGACTTATTTGAAAAATTGATAATCCAATAATAATTGGTGTATTGATGGATTTGCTGGAGATGTGGGGATTAAATTTGAAGAAAATATTAAAACATTTTCAATTGAATATGGTAACCCTCAGAAAGCTGTAGTTCGGGTACGAATATAAAAAAAATATATTAATTTGACGTTCTGTTTCATTAAGTATTGAATTAGATGATTTTGAAAATTGGCTATGTAGTGTTGGCATTTATATAAGTAGAATAAGTAAGTTGGTAATTGTTAAGGAAATATTAGGGGAATGAATTTTTGGCAAATCATGATTTGGAAATTACTAATATAAGAAACTACTGTACTTTTGTAAGACAAAAATTGGAATCGGTAATAGATATAACTTTTGCATCTTTAGAACTATTGTGAAAAATCAGTTTAATGGCGATTATAGGTAGATCAATTTAAGGAAGCAAAAAGTATGGCAAATAAACTTTGAAAAGATATCAATATCAACAAATAATAGAATTAATTGGATTTTTGTAGTAGTTATTATGACAAATTAAAAAGATTTATGGTATGAAGATTTAGAGAAGTAAATGATGCAGAAGGAGCTGCCAAGGAATTATCATGAGAATTATTCGTAGGATGACAAAATTGAAGAAGTAAAAAGGGAAGCCATCGAGAAGAAATATTTGAATGCTAAATTAGGGGGCGGGAAGATATCGTTAACGCTAGAAGCAATTCAATTGAGGCAAGTATGGATTAAGTGTGCAAATTATTAAAAATTAAAATTGAATAGTTTAACTAGCTGAGGTGGATCATTTATTAAATTATAAATAGCAAGGGTCCCAGAATTGACTCTTGAGGTACCCCTTGTCTGACAAAAGTTTCACTTAACAACTTCCCGCAGAAGTAAACCTTTTGCTTTCTATTAGATAAATGAGAATGTTAAATAAAATGATTAACTTTATGGTATCACACCTTGTATTTATTCTAATTTGATAATAAGTAGCTAAAAGTGGTGAAACTAAAGTCACAAAAATAACTTAAAAGTGTGATTTTAACAAAGTTAATCGTTTTATTTAGATTATTTAAAACTAATCAAGAAGCTAAATCATCCACAATCATGATTCTGAATAAGAATTTATCAACACAATCAAAAGCTTTCGACAAATCCAAGAAGGTTGCAGTTGTAGTCTCCTAATTTGAGACCTTCATAAAGCACTTATTGCTCCCCCAATGGAATCTCCCCTGTAAAATCCTGATCATTCAAGATTAATTGATTCATATCCAGAAAACCAACCATCTATATCTAATTTTTTAACTTAATTAGTAAAAATTAACAAAAAAAATTAAACAGAGGAAAGCGATGTTCTTAAATTTTCTGAAAAGATCTTCACTTATTATAATATTTTGTATACTTACTTGATTTTAAAAAGAAGCGCAAACAAAAACAAAGCCATATGTATTTTTTGTACATTGTTTAATATAGAGCACATCTACAACTAAAATGGTTTATAATAATTGTTTCCTGTCAATTTGGGTTAACCATGATTGAGATATTAGACATTAGATTGCACCCTGGTAATATCTTAAAATTGTTTAGTTTAGTGTTAAATTGCACACGGAATATGCAAGATCAGTAATGGTTAAGAATAGATATACTAGATTGTAAGGGGTATTTTTGTATAAAATATAATCAGTTTAACGCAATTTTAAATATTTTGCAAAGCCTTTCTACCGTCAGTTTTTTGATGCAATCGAATTCCCCAATTTATAAAGACTTGCCATATTTGATCAATACCTCATCACCAATATGAATCTGATTTTTGCCTGTGCCTTTCGTTCCGGTTCTCTGCTCTGAATTAATATTTTATGAGCAGCTCTGCGATTCGTTCATAAAAAGGCCCATCTTAACGGAACGTTAAAACCACTTTAATTTGGAGCGGGCATTCGTCCAAAGATTGTTCAGGATTCATAATTCATAAATTGAAGGTATGCAAGCGTGAATTCTTTTAATATAAACTACGTATTTGTAAAATGGCACCCGTTTTAATACTTAAAAAGAAGCCGATATTTTGTCACTTATACGCACATTATAAATTCAAGTAGTTGACATTTGAAATAAAAGTAATTAATGTTATATAATTAATTTGAACAGGTTAATAAATTATATGATATAATTTTTATTATGGATTAAAAATTGTTGAAGAAATGCAGATCGCATGATGAAGCTCTTCGATGAAGAGAGTTTACAATATTAACAGTGTTAACTCTTAACTATCCCATACATTTGATAATATTTTTTGGATTTTGTTGCAAATAAGTCTTTCGAAGTCAACCAGTTTAGCTATGGTCTCTTACAATATATTTTTTGATTTTGATAAAGTGAGATGATAACACAGAATATCTTTCACGCTGGTGTTAACTCTCTAACAATCTCATAGATTTCATTTTTTTTTTTGATTTTGTTGCAAATAAGGTCAAACAGTTTAGCTATGGTCCCCCTATATAGGTTACAGGTTAAATAGGGTCCTAGTGAGGGGTGTTAGCCTCTCATGAACTGCGACCAAACAGATCTATTGTTCTACCCTTAACCAATCACTTCTATACTATATTTTTTGATTTTGGCAAAGTGGCTTTGTATTTCACCTGCCACAAATAAAATTATCACTTATAAATTTTTTAATACAAGCATATACTTTTTAGCATGTTCCATACACAAAAACCCATCATTCTGTATCAAAATGGAGGTAGGTTATTTACGGATGAAAGGCTGAGTAATATGCAAATCAAATGATGAATTTCTCTACTAAGGATCTTTATGTATCTCCAGTATTAATATTGCTAACTCTCTAGATATTCTATCTATTTGATAAAATTTTGCAACAAATGAGGTCATCAAGATCGATCAGTTCAGCTATAATCTATAATATAATATTTTTTTAGATTGTGGTGGATAAGCTACTTTTGGGCTACAAACAAAATTATCATACATACACTTTCCAAATTAACATATACATCTTTTGGCAGCTTTCCATACATTAAAACCTATCAAAATCTAGATTTTGGCCTTTCCATCAAAACACCAGAAGTTTACAAACGGCCATTAATTTCAATTATAAACACAGAACAAACAAATTCATTCCGCTTCCCATCGTCCATAACCGAATTGAGCCATTAGCCGAAAATAACTGTAACGCCGCCGTTGAAACGCTCATTCTCCACCGAAGAATAATCGCCATTGTGGTTCGGGCGCTGGGCGAAACAAATTAATTCTTCTGGAATTCATAAATTACCTTCAAACTGTGAAGCCCGGCCTCTCTCCTAATTGCGACCAGATGACGGCCGACGACAGAATTGAGAAAACGGCGCTCTAAACGGCTCGGGAGCATAATTGAATCGTTGCCGGTACAATTGGGTCCGCGGTGAAAATTGGCCGTGAAAAAGAGTGGAGTTGAGAATCGTTATGAAACGGCCTGAATGCGCCAAGAGATAATGATGACGTGCAGATGCGCGCTTATAAATAGTGGAGAATGGGAGAGATGTGGTGGTTAAATTATTATTTCGGTTTTGACATGTAGAAACTGTTCGGATTCAAGTCAGCTCCTTTTCTTCGTGATTATATTGGGAATGATGGTGCAATATGTATAGGTTGAATAAAGATTTGGTTCGTGATCATATAGTGTCTAACAATGTTTGTAGCAATCCAGTTTTCTAAACCTGAAGGTAATACTTTTGTATTAAGACAAGAAAATTTTGAATATAAGAAGCTTCTACTTTGCTATGCATGTTTAATAATCAGTAAAACACCTTAACTTTGATTATATAATACATGATCAAGTTTTATACAAACAAGGTTAAACTGTTTTACAGATTAAGACAAGAAAATATTATTAAAGCCTTGATCGAAAAATTTAAACCATGAAGTATATTTTTCTTGGGTACTTTTCTGTACTTTAGAGTAACTCTTAGTGATTTCATCCTAATATTGATTGCATAATTATCAATTACTACTAAACTAAATTTAATTTACCTTTGAAGTCTTTGATAAATCATTGAAGTATTCATAGAAGGTTGCATAAAAAGGACTATGACTGGTATATAATATAATAATACAATAAAAATACCGTCATTTCCTTCTTTCTCTTTTTCCAATGCAAAATTATTAGTCTCTATCTTAAGCTAACTTACGAATTGAATGGCATTTGTTTTGAAAAAAAAAACTTATTCATCCATCCTATAAATACATTTGTACCTTAGTTTTTTAGGTACAAGATTAATATTTAGATTATTAAATATGCTTTTTAATTTGTCTTACAAATTAGAATTTCTAATAAAAGTATTAACTTTTATAAAACTAAATATTAGTAATAAGTCATTAAAACCAAGTCCTTAATCTGTCAAGTACTTCTAGTGAATAATTTTAATGTATAAACGATTTGAAGAGTTTTTATAGACACAAAGCCGCGGCCATCTTGTCTTTGATGGCAGATCGATACGATACGAGGAGATAGTGAAAACGTGTGCACAGCGAGAGAGGAAAAGCAGAGAAGCAGCGGCGGCGGCGGTCTCCATGGCAATCAGTCAGCCGGCAGTCATTTCTCAACGGGTACACATTCCGAAAGTGCTGCCTTCAGCAATTAGCAGAAATAGAAATAGAAATCCTTTGTACAGCCGTCCGACCATCCCCAGTACTTAGATACGAGACCAGATAATGTCGATGAAAAATGACATTACCCACCCGACAATCGCAATATCAAGATGTCACTCCAATGTGTAACTTTAATTCGAGTAAAATTTAACAGTCTATAACAAATAAATATCGTAATTATACATTTATAAGAGAACAGATTAAATTAAGGATTATGTTGATTAATTAAACTAAATCTATTTATTTGCACAAAACATTAAACTATAACAGTGTTCATCTATCTACTAAAGAATAACAAGATTTAAAACTAAATACATCGAATTACTCTCCCTTATTCATTTCTAGAAATGAATTTATTTAAATTCTTCTAATTCTTAGATCACTTATATTCATGTCTGTTCATAAGACCGATTTACTTCTTATGATTCATTTCATCGAAGGTCTTCGCGAAATTGATAAACTCTGAATAGATACTAGCATTAAGCAGAATTCTTTGAAAAATGACGACCTTGCATATAAATATTTTCTGACGGCGAAATATATATCTTCAAGTTCATTCTCAATAACCTTCGATTATACCAGGGGAGTATTACATGACGGTAATTGCGATTTAAATCAAATGTTGATGAAAACAAGAGGGATGACAGTATGTTGATAAAACGGTTAGTTTGTAGCATTTTTATTAAACATTTTTAATCAATAATTATTCCTTATTTTAGAAATTATATTGCTAAATACTAAGATAGGAGAAGAAGATGATCCCAACGACGTTCCTCGAACATTTTTATAATTTTTGCACCAATTGGATTAAATAATATAAGGTTGTATAGGGATATTTTTTAAATATTAAAAGGAAATTAATTTAATTATATTTCAAGAAATTAAATTATTGTTTCCCTGCAAACAATAGCTACTGACTGGTTTCGATCTATTCAGGTTTCTTCAGCGTAGCACAGTTGAAAACAGGGAAACGAAATATTACTATGGAGTTTAAAACTCTCCAGTTCTCTGTTGAGGATAAAGATACCATTAAGGTGACATCTATTGTCTAATCTTGAGTGAACGAATTGTCAAATCAAAACAAAGGGTCTATGTCACCTTAATAGTGTCTCTATCATTGTATGTTTTGATAATGGCACGTTGAGATGCCGAAACTATAGTAAACAGAAAATAAATAGTGTTATACAAACAAAGTTACAAAGTGTTTTATTTATATCTATCATTAGGTTTCAAGTGTTTTCTTCTCGTCTCAAAATTATAATTCTAATAGTGACAAAATGAATTTTATTGCTGTTTTACAAATTGGCATTGTTGGCATACAGTTATATCTGAGTTAAAATTATTTTGAGCTTGAGGAGAACTGATTGTCATTGTTAAAGATGTCAATAATATGACACACTTAAATTGAAATAAATAAGAAAATACTTTAATAGTTCGTCATGGTGCATTTTACTGTTGATTATTGTTTTGTTTTCCACTCCTTGTAGTAAATTCAGTATACGTGAATTTTGAAACATTTTGAAAAACATATTGTTGAAATTGATATTGAAGGTATGTAATATTAGTAATTTCTTCTATTTCTTACCCTCATTTTACAAAAAAACAACGTAAATAACCTAACGTAACTTTATTTATTTTTATTATTTCTAAAATTATTCTAAAAGATTGTTCTAAATTTTAAAAAAGGAGTTATTGCAAAATAACAGAATGCTGTTAAACTGATAATTGTTCAAATTCTTAAAGTGAGGATAAGTTTAATGATTCTTTCGAAGGTGGCCAGGAATCCGGTAGTTATGAAAATTACTCATCAAGCACTAAAGAAGAAAAAATAATAATTCGAATGGAAATAGGGGACGAAAGAGAATGAGATTTTTGAAAGATTTTAAAGACAATCGTGAAAAAAAAAACAATGAACGGCAATATATTGAAATCGATGTTGATGGAACAGTTTGGAAATAGATCGGAACAAGTTCCCCTCCTGACAGACGACTTATTTATATCATTTTTAGACATCTATTTGTTTCAAATAAACACGTCAAAGAAAATATTATGATGAGAAATGTAAACACTGCATTTTATAGTATTTGACAATAATATTATTAAATGCAATGTAAAATGTCTGGAATTGGAAGCACAAAAGGTTCTAGGGAGAAAGGAGTTTATCTTAAATAAATTAGAGGCATTTATAGGTATTTTATATGTACAGAGAGCACACGAACAATAAAGAAAATGTTAATGTATTGTTTTAAGGTATAAACAATAGGATGCTTGATTTTTTTAATGTCATGAGCCGAAATTTATTTGTAAAAACGCTACGATTTTTGCGTCTTGTTAATAAAAACGAACGGAGTCAACGTTTTGAGAAGTATAAATTTGCTTTAGTATCATAAGTACGTATTCTTAGAAAACCGTCAAAACTATTACAAGTCCGCAGCAAATATAACTTTGGATGAACGAAAAGGTTTAGGAAGAATAAGTTCAATCATCAAGTTTTTGTTGCCTGATATGAAAAGCAAATGTGTTATGCATGGATTTCCGTACTTAGGAAAACGAGAAAATTAGACAATTCCATTGGCCGAGTCTATTATTTTGAAGTTGGTTGAAACTTTTACTTGCTACGACAGAACTAATACCACCGATAATTTTTTCACAAGTCCTTCCCTTGCAATAAAGTTTTTTGTATAAAAAATTCTTTAGTTGAAATCCATCAAATTATGGTAAGTGAGAACTGCCAAAATCTTCAACAATAAAAAAAAAAGGATAAAATTGAACGTTACACTAAAAACATGCATTTTAGTTCTATGTGCGTTCAATATTATTGTGAATACTTATGAAATTATGTTTTATGTAGAAAGAATTGTGTAAGCATATTGGATAAATAAATAAATACAAAAATGTAAAGGTTTTTTTTAATAAGTACTTTGTTTTTAAAACAAAATGAAACAAATAATTTAGAAAAATATTATTCAGATTTTTATTGTATTCGAAAGAGTTAAGGTTTGGCAATTATAAATGAAAAATGGTATCGAGCAAATGTCCACCACGACCTTACATATGTCGATTCTTTCATCAAAATTTTCAATCATATTTTGGTTAAAAAAACACGTCACAGATTTTGAGTTTTAAGGCTGCAATCGATTTATTTGGCTCCGTATAGACTCTTCAACATAGTTCCTTGAAGAATAATCCAGTGGTATTAAATCAGATGATCGAACAGGCCACTTAACAACTGATTTTTGTGAAATTATGCGATCGAAAAATTTGCTTTGCAATAAATTCATTATTTCGGTGGCCGTGTGACTTGTGACAGCATCTTGTTAAAACCACATGTCAGTGAGATCAATATCATCAAAAATAGGCTAAAATTAAGTTTTTAACATCTCTCATTGACCATAACCGCTTCACCAGAATTTTCGAACGCCTCCAGATCGCATAGCCATAACAAAAGCATGCAACGACTTCTCAACAATCACTCTTGGATTATCAGAGACCAAATGCGGAAATTTTGCTTGTTTAGGTTTCTAAAAAAATGAAAATGGGCTTTGCCTGGAAAAAAATGATATTAACAGAAAAACCATCTGCTTGTTTTTTAACAAATTCAGCGAATCTAAATAATAATATAAATAGAATTTTTACACCAGTTAAACTTTTAAGGCTTCAAATCCAAATATTTATATAAAATTCGCCATGTGGTCGTTGCGATTAACCCCAATTATTGAGAACGTCGAGGAATTGAAAAATTCGGATCTTCTTCAATACTGTGAATGTAAAATAATTATTTTAATGCGATTTTAGAGCAAAATTGAATACATTGTTATAATTTACAAAAATTCTTCTACTGATATGACAAAAAACTAAATGTCAAAATTGTCAGGATTTTCCGATTTCTCCTTATTGAAAAAGATCTTGTTGTATAACTCCATATTTTGAAAAATTTGTAAAGCAAATAATCTACTTTTTGCAAAATTTTTAAATATTTGGTGTAACATCGAGCCTTAATTTATTCTTTTTAAAATTTAGTCGATAATTTGCAGCTGCTCCATTACCAAACCTAATATGCAAACGATTAATAGGTTCACGGCTGGTTAGCACGTTATATTTACTATGCCAGCAACTTCATTTTAAAGAAAGAATGGTCTAACAATACCAGCAATCGAAATTTTAGATAAACAAGGATATTTGGCAACAAATCCTACAATTCTGTTTATCAAAATATTCTCTAATATGAAGATGTGCTATGTTGAAATAAATTATTCTCCTCAGATAAGTGAAACTGATGTTTAGTTATTGTGTTCTGTGATAAGATAAATTTCTTAGGTTTTTATGTATATTTTTATTGATGACAGCAATTTTTTTCCCTGAGCGTGCAGAATTATTATCCAAATTTTTTTGGAATTTTTTTAATGAATCATAGACCAGGCTTTTCATTTCATTTCGAACAAATATTGTATTACTGATGAAGGTTTAAATTAAATTACACTTGCTGTCAAGAGTGAATTTCAAAAGAAACTGACAAGTTTATCTTTTGTAATTCACTCTTGATAATGACGTAAAATGCGAAACTAGTCGAAAATATATAATTATTGTGATTTAGTGTAAGTGTAATTTAATTTAAACCTTCATCAGTAATAAATCAAAATGTTTCACCAAGTGGTAAATGAGAAAGTCATTCAAGAAATATTTTATAGTATATGTAGTTATCAGTTCAAAAAGAATGAAATAAATTGCCTACCCTTTACAACAACCAAACAATACAATATAAAAAAATTTTACTTGCACAAGGTTTCTACTTGAAAAGTAAATAATATTTCTAGTCTTTTCATATTAAAAAATTAAAAGGGGGAAAATTAATAAGAATGAACTGAAGAAATAAATAAATATTATTATCCTCAAACAAAATTTTACAACATAAAGTTAGCTTTTGTTCATCATACAAAAATGTTAAGATGTCCATTAAAGAAAATGAATGACATTTAGTAAGCAAACAACGCATTTGCAGAAAATATTAAGAAAGTTAAGACCGTATTCTACCAACAATGTTTTCAAAATGGAGAAAACATGTAAATAAAGTTCAAATAGAGAAAGAACTTCTGTAATAAAAGCATCTGAAGATTAAGAACAGAGACACCATTAAGGTGGCATCTATTTTCTAAACATTCCACTGATTTTCCTAGTTGAGTGGACAAACAATAGATAATTGAAGAAAAATTAATTAATCATGCAAAGTTAATATTTAATTTTTGTCGCCTATTGAGAATTTTAAAAAATGCATTTAAAACTAATATTAAATTGTATTTCTACTGATAAATGTAATGTTTAAGTTAAGAACTATAACCTTGTGTTCTTTTCTTCTTAACATAAACATAAAATTTATAATTAGAAGTACAATTTTATATTGGTTTTAAATGCATTTTTTTTTTAAATTCTTCTATACTCAAACGTAAAATACTATAAGCTTTACCATAAACGTAAAATATAATGTTTTTATACTATGTCAAATTTAGTTGTTACGTATGTTTTTTTTACTTTTTAGTTCCAAGAGAAATAGTGTTAAAATATCAATAGTTTTAAATGTGAACTAATATTTTAAATGCTGTCAAATATCTTTTATGAGCAAACAAGTACTGTAAGTACTTGTAAAATAGGACAAGAAAACTTAATATAAAGTTATCTTTCAATTGAGTGAAGTAGAAATATAAAAGACTAAGACAAAACCGTTTAAAATCAATATCAACTTCCATTCTAATGCCAAATTTTATGTTTAACTTAAAAAGAAAACAATACAAAATCATATTAAATGAAATGCAAAATATAATTCTTTAACACGATATCGACGTCAGTTGTTATATATTTTTTTTCGTTTTTTACTTTTCAAAGAAATACGACTCCAAATTTACTAAGGAGAGTTTTCTTTTGATTTACAGATTCATAGGCTTAAAGTAACATATAAAATCAGTAGAAGCAAAAAATAAGTGGCAAAATTACAAAATCTAGTGATTTTCAAAGAGTTTATGTTTATTATATTGTTCTTATAAAGGTAGAACCTAGAGTCACAAAATGATATTAACAATGTGCAGTTTCTTTTGAAGTTTCTATTACAAAAAAAAGGTTTTTACCATCAATCGTAATTTCGATCTCTGCCTTTTTTTTGTTGAAGCCAATTTGTGCACCTATTTTAAACGTTGTTTGGAATTACCTTAACTTGATATTTTTTGGATTAAAATCTCATTATTGTCTTCTAAAATCTTTATTTGAAGTTTTCTCTGATTATTAGCCCTTATCAACTATTATTATCCTAAAATGTATTAAAATCCTTTAGTTCGTTGTAAAATAATTGCTTTTGCTAATTTAATTTAATGAAATCAATTTAAATTCAATTTTTCTAAAATACATTTTTATCATTTATTTGTTTATTCAACAGAAATAATTTCATTCAAATTAGTGTTGCTTTGATAGTTTTACTATTCGTAACACGCAAATTAATTTTGTTTTATTCAACGTCTATCGAGGTACTAGCCAGAGAAGTAGTTGTTTCAAATTAATTCGTTTTGTAATCTTAGTAAGACTCACTGTTGTAGATTCACGAAATGTTTTCGTATTTTTAAATTTATCACTTAAGTTAATTTTAATAACATGTCAGATACATCTTAAAAGCATGAATGAAAGATGAACAGAACATTTAGTCATAACTTATGAAGCTGCACATATATGGTTGGATGAACCATCTTGTCGTGTATGTAATAAATAACTGAACATAGTTCTAATAGTATTTTCTTATGTATACTTCATCAATACTAGTATTTATTCTATAAAAAATGCAGACGAAGGTGCATTGAGCTATTATTTAATGTTTTTTTTTTTAAGAAATTCATATAGAAGTAGTAGTTTATACCGGCCTCGTCAAAAACATATGAAGGCAAAACTCCTACTTCAGTTAAGTCAAATCTGTATTAGTATTAACAGGATAATTTTAAATGTTTTTTTAGCCGTGATCATTTAACCTATTACCTTCTTCTCCGGTCATTTGTCAACAGTGAAACAATTTATCCAAAGCCCAACACAAAAATGTAAGGATAAAATTCGTCAAAATAATAACTTTAATGAAAAGTTTGAACACCCCCAAATACGCATTGACACTCTTCATTGACATGTTAACTTTTTATAGATATCGGCTGCTTTATATCCATGTTTCTTACTTAATATCAGCTAATTCCATTGCAATTGCAATAATACGATTCGTTTTTAAAATTCGAAATACTTTCTTCCGACTGTAATTTATGATAAGTGTAAATCGAATGTGCGATTAATGAAAGTAATGCGCGAAATTTATTTTATTTAAATGTGAAAGAACAAACATCAACGATGATTAGATCATAAATTTAAAAATACGAAAACATTTCGTGAATCTACAACAATGAGTCTTACTAAGACTACAAAACAAATTAATTTGAAACAACTACTTCTCTAGCTAATACTTCGACAGACATTGAATAATACAAATTGAGTGTTACAAATAGTACAACTATTAAAGCAACACTAATTTGAACGAAATAACTAATGAATGATAAAATGTACTTTAGATTGTTTAAATGTAACTATAACATGAAAAATTATGAAAAATGAATTTTAAACTGATTTCATTAAATTAAATTAGCAAAAGCAATTAAAAAATCTAGCATTCAAGTTTATAATCATCTGCAGACACGTGTTTCGAACTTTCGCTCTCTTCAGTACAGCTTTATTATAAAATTGATTTTAAATACAAATAAAAACACTTACTATTATTACTATACTATTTTAAAGTTATTGCAAATGACGCGGCGATCAGTAATTAAAGATAATATGTACATGTAGGGTGGGTACGTAGCCTCTATCCTACCCTACAATCAGTAAAATATCATCAAAAATTATTTGAAATATTTGTATGAATACGTCAATTACAAAATGCAATCATTTTGTGTCTGTTTATATTTTACAACTTTTAACTAAAACCCTCGCTCATGTTTTACTGATTGGAGGGTGGATAGAGGCCACCCACCCACCCTACATATACATGATAACTTTTATTGCTAATAGTTGATGATTATCCTGCTAAAAGCAATAACAATTTTAATGTAATAAAAAAGCAAAATCAAAATTTAAGTTTAAATATAAATGACTCTATAGCTAATCTCATCTAATTTAGATTTAAAATCTGCTCACCCATCATACATCAAATTTTTACTTATTTACTCACTCAAAAATTTTACCTGTATAATCTCTTTTTTATTCAAAAAGTTTTGTAATTACTTTTATTGGAAACCGCGAGACGATAAGGAATTAAAGTTTATATGTATATGTAGGGTGGGTGGGTGGCCTCTATCCCACCCTCCAATCAATAAAACATCATCAAAAATAATTTTTAAAAAAATTGTTTAAATAAATTATTAAAATTTATTAATGTTATGTTTATTTACGTTTTACAACTTTGAATTAAAACCCTCGCTTATGTTTTACTGATTGGAGGGTGGATTAGAGGACACCCACCCACTCTACACACACATGATATATTGAATTACTAATTGTTGGTGAATTCTAAATCTTTTTTTTACTTTCCCTGTATAGAATATAAGAAAAGTATTGTTTTCGTGAAAAGTTTTTCAATTTATTGAAAAACTTTTCAGGGAAAGTAAAAAACGATTTAGAATTCACCAACAATTAGTAATTCAAGATATCATGTATGTGTAGGGTGGATGGGTGTCCTCTAATCCGGAAATATTTGTTTTGAGGTCCCCTCAGACGATTCCACTAATTTTTGGAAAGATATTCTTGATTGATAGTTTGTCATTGAAAAAAATAATAAATACATCTAACAAAACTCTGCCTATTTCTGTTGGTTTATTTGTTTAGTTATGTGAAGTTAGATTTCACTTCTTCAGTCTGATCTTAAAGATATATGTATATACATATGTATGTAAGTTAAAAAATCTAATGCAAAAAACATTTTGACCACTGCTGCAGAAATGGTGAATTCGCGAGGAGAGCCACTTTCTCTAATTATGCAACCGCCTACTACCGCCGAGGAAGACACTCACTTTCACATCGCATCCTCCTACCAAGCAGCTGCTTACAACGTCGAGTAAATGACACGAATAAAACTTGATAAATGAATTGCGGGAGTGCGTATTAATAAACCCGTGGTCGACACGTTACGCAACTGTGACCTCAAGGTTCTCCCTCAAGTTCCTGATAATTATAAATATGTATGGAGCTTTTTTTTTCGTAACTGATGCTTATTTTTCTTGCTTAAGTGTATATATAAATCAACTTTTTGGACATTGTGTTTCATTTCATTAAAGTAGATTTTTTCGCATTTATAAGTTTATTTAATAAGTGTTTAACTAATGACAAGTAACTATTAGTTATTTTATGTCCTAAATGCTTAACTAAAGCAAACAAAATCTTAAAAGTGTGATATTTAGTTTCCCTATATACGAAGTATATATAGAAGAAGTATTGTGATCGCGATTTTTTTAATATGACTTCGTAAAAGAAATTAATACTGACTAATTAATTTAATATTGTTTCTTAAGACAAGACAATCAAGAAATTGATCATTTTTAATGATGAATTATATAAATTTTTTACATTATGATTAATGAATTATGTAAATTAAGATTAAAATTTTTCTCTGAGATTTTAAGAGTTACACTTTATTAATTACTCAGTGTTAATTAATCACAATCAGTTTAGACAATAGATGCCACCTTAATGGTGTCTTTATCCCTAACGGTGAACTGGTGACCAAAAAACTACATAGAAACATTCCGTCGTCTGGTTTTTAACTGCACTGCGCTGACGAGGCCCAAATACGTCGAAACAGGCCTATAGCTGCTATTAAACGGAAAACGATAATTCAATTAAGCACTAGTTTTCACTAATTTAGTGAAGTGTAACAACTTTTTATTTGCCAGCATCACTGTACCTATGTACCTGCACAAGTTTTATGTTTTGCAGACATAAATCATTCTACCGCTTCGCGTTATTATTAAAACATATGAAGATGAACAAATGATTTCCACCACGATATCGACTATTCTTTTCTTTATCTTCACGGCATTATTCACGCCCGTCTTTATGCGTCTACAAATCATCGTCGACTCGGCTTATTGAAATATTGAAGTTGCGTTCAGAGGGCTCCGGGCGGCCTTAACGAGGGGCCCAAGACAAACAACCTCAGTCGACTGTGAGATTTTAATAGATCCACTTTTTAGCGCTCCCGGCTCCGGCTTCAATCCAATTGTTTATCGATGGCACAAAAAAAAATCGGAACGGGATGAATTCGCGAAACGCCTATTCCGCCCCTTGACTGTGCAAAAAAAGTCAACCGTCCAATTTATTGTACTCAATCAGAGTAAAAAACAAATAAAGTTTTTCCAGATTTGATTGATTTTATTAGAAGTGTTTTAGAAAAAAAAATATTGTCTACATGCAAATTAAAAAAATTCAATGTAGTTTAGTCATAATTATAATAGGATCTTCATTATTTCTCAGAAAAGAAAACATTAGTTCCATTGAATGTGTTTTATAAAATAATATTTCTTTTATTGGGTAGATATAAATTAAAAAATTGAAATCAAAATAAAAAATTCTTAGCCATAATTATAATTAGGTAATAAAGGTGATTCAAGTTATCAAGTCTTTTTTATGAGTGTTTTTAGAAAATAATATTACTTTTAAAGACTATGTATCAATTGAAAACTTATAAAGGCACTAAACTAATTTACAGTCACATAAAAAATACGACTTAAGATTTTTTTATCGAAGTCAATTGACAAAATTACTATTAAACACTGAATAAAACACTTACTATGTTTTGAATGACTATACTTATAATGGTTTTGAGCATAGTAAGTGTTTTATTCAGTGTCTTGAACCACTATAATTATAGTGGTTCAAAATATAGTAAGTGTTTTATTCAGTGTTCATTATGAATTATCACGTAATAACGGTCGCAACCACCATTATGATTAATACCACTATTTGTAATTAGAAGAAAATATGAATTCATTGTAAATTGTATTGTGTTTTTTTTTTATTTTGAAAATAGAATTAAATTTTTAGAAACAACAAATTATCTCCTTTGTTGAGGAAACCAGTTTCTTCCCTCTTTTTCTTCTCAATTTGTGGTTAAGCCGAAATTCACGCTGAACGGAGTGTTACCGTCACCCTTGTTACAAATTGTCCTCCTGACTTCAGTCGAACCAGCTTGTTGAATAACCGGGCACAAGTGCCAAGCCACTCCCGAAAATCCTTAAAAACAACAAGAATAAAACTATAATCCTCTTATTGGGGGAACAAAAAGATTAATCCGCCGAAGGGGCGCTCGAGCGTAAAAATAATAGGGCGTACTTAGCACCCTTATTTTGAAGAATAGACAAATTGTTATCATTAAAAATATTCGAATTCGTTTTTCTATTGTCGATTTTTGTGTTTAATTGTACGAACTGTATTTGTTGTCAGTATAGAAAACAGTTTTCCCCTTTAAGCAAAAAGTTGTAGAAGTTATTATTTTTAAATTTATTTCCAAAATGTACTTTAAATTTGAAAATTTTATTCTTTTGGTAATATAAATTTATCTTTGCCTACATTTTTTTATGGAAATCCTGTAGATTTTATTGGTAATAATTTGTACCCTTGCATTGGATTATTTGTTTCTAGAATAATGTTTTTATTATTATTTATCTTAGCTATGGACAAATGTAGAAGATAATTTATGATTGATTGAATGTTTTACAAAAACTGCTCCTATTGAATTTGGTTTATGACTAAACCGTTTCTATGTTTCTATAAATATGTATAGATTTCTAAAAATTTTACTACTCTTGTTATTAGATTTCACTTAGCATTGGCTTCTTTGGAGCATTTAAAAGGCGTTAAATATATTATCTCAATACCATTTAATTGTTTTTGTTTGATAATCTTTTTGGACAGTTTTTTAGTTCTTTACTGTCATATTTAAATATGTGAAATGAAATAAGAGGTAAAATCAGTGAAACAAGCCAAATGTTTAACAATTTTTTACATCAATTAATCACTTTGGTAACTTTTCGTAAATGAAATATTATAGCGCATTCAAATATTTATTTTGCTGTTTGCGACAATCTTCAGGCGAAGAAATGATTTCTTCGCCTGAAGAAGACACAGTGTGTCGAAACAATTGTCGCAAACAACATAATAAATATTTGAAAGTGTTGTATTTCATTTACGAAAAGTTACCAAAGTGATTAAGAATATGAACTTTCAACAACTAACAGCCTCTACTATTCAATTCTTTACATATTATTTTATAATATTTTGCAAAGAGACAAGTACGACAATTATTGAAGAAATATGTAAAACGAAATCTAAATCGGTAAAATTTTATAGTTTAGAACTGCTGAAGAATTAAGTAGTTCTAAGAATACCAAAGTATTTCATCCACTATTCATTCAAATGCAACAGAAATAATTAATTATCAATATCACTTCAATTTTGTAAAATGATTATGGAAAACGTTTATCACCATATAAAATCAATTACATAAATATGTCAAATGCCATTTATAATTAGAAAAACCACGAAAATATATATATATATATAAACATCTTTATTCACAGTTAAAAAAAATATTACAGAATTAAATTTATATGTTACATTGAGATTATTGCTGGTAGTGGCTGTGAAAGGGCTATCGACAACAGTCTTTCGGCCCTTTGTATATATATTTGCAATGGTGTTATTATGGAATGAATTATGGTTGTTATGTATTTACATTAATGAATTTATGAATTCGTGAAGAGTGATATGGGGATGTTTGAATTTGGGGGGAACGGTAGGATTTCGAGGAAAGCAGAATTTATTAATTAGTGTTGAGTTAGAAACCTTTGAAGCAAACTTACCTATGATGGATAGCATTCGCTCCTCGAAGGGTATTATTTTGGTTTCTTCATATAGAAGAGAGTTGGAGGGGTTATGGAGAGGATTGTTAGGATGGCGGATTTTAGTAAGGATTCTTAACGCAGAACGCTCTGCAACATTAATATTACTAATGGTTTTGGGACTAGATTGTTGGTATAGGATGCAGCCATAATCAATGAGGGGACGGCAAATTGTTTTATAAATAATGGTTGCAGTTTTAATTGATATGCCTTTGTTTTTGTAAGTCAATGCTCTAAAATGTTTGGCTCTAGTAATCATTTTGCTTTTTATAGTTTTGGAATGATGTTTGAATGATAGTTTGTTGTCAAACCAAATACCTAAATATTTACATTGCTGGGATGGGGCTATGTGTAAGTTATTAATTATCAATGGAGGTGATGAACGTGAAGGTTTATGGTAAGGAATGAGGAGCTGGGATTTATTGGAATTAATTTTGATCCGCCATTTTGCGAACCAGTGTTGCAAAGTATCTATTAACTGTTGTAGTGTTGTCATTGCTTTCTCAAGCGTTGCACTATGTGTGATTAGCGCAGTGTCATCTGCGAACAATAAGGCATACGCTGAAGGATTAAAGAACGTGGGATTGGAATTATATATATCAGAGCAGTAGAGATTGTAGAGCAATGGGGATAGGGGTGACCCTTGAGGGACACCCTGCTCTGGGATGAAGGGATATGAGTATGATTGGTGAATTCGGACTTTAAGGGATCTATTGCATAAAAATTGATCGATAATGTTTATAAGGTGGGAAGGAATGTTAAAGAGCGAGCATTTGTACAACACACCACGATGCCAAACCGAGTCAAACGCTTTCTCGATGTCTAAAAATGCAATAGCGGACTTTTTTCCCTCGAGGTGAGTTGTTTGGCAATTGGAAGTTAGGATTGTCAAGGGTAAAGTTGTAGATCTTTGTGTAAGGAATCCAAATTGATAATCAGGAATGAGAGGGGTGACAATAGATAAGAGTTTTTGTTTTATAAGGGATTCAAATAATTTTCCAATTACCGGGAGGAGGGTGATAGGACGATAGCTAGCTGGGTGAGATGGATTGTTGTCTGGTTTGGGTATGCAAATTATGATACCCTGTTTCCACTCAAATGGGAAAAATTGATGTTCATAACAGTAGTTAAAAATTTTTATAATGTATTTATGTATATCATAGGGAAGATTTTTAAGGATTTGTCTGGGTATCTTGTCATATCCTGGAGCCGTATTTTTTCCTGAATACAAAATTGTAAAATAATCATCTTCTTCTATTCGATCATTTAAGGGTGGAGATGTATGTACTTTAGTGCGCCTCGTGTACCAGTCATTAACTCGTCTATAGAAGTTATTGTCAAAGTTGGGGTCAAACGTTTCTTTATAAGTATTTTCAAAATGAGTTGCAAACACGTCAGCTATACTATTGTTGTCAGTCAATGTCTTGTCGGTTGAAGGGTCCGTAATTTTGGAAATGAAGTCTGATTTTTTGTATTTGGACAACTTTTTTACTTCATTCCAGAAGTTTTTGCCCTTCGCATTGTTAATGTTATGGCAAGCATTTAGCCATTTGTCCTTCTTATACTCAGAAATCATGTCATGAATGTCTTTGTTTAACCTATTGAATTGTCGTTTAAGGTTTGGGTCGTTGTCAAGTCTTATGTCACGGAATAACTGTCTTTTAAATTTAAGGAGGCGTAAAATAAATTTTGGTAGTGGATATTTATAATATTGTTTGCTATATTTAGGTGTATGTTTATCTATTGAGTTTTCGAGGGTTGAAAGGAATTGGGATATTGTGGTAGAAGTGATATATGGATGAAGATTGATGAAGTTCGTTATATCGGATGTTACGTTATCGATGTTGCAATCTTTGTAGTTAGCTATTAAGTCAGGGGGTGGTGGAAGTGGTAAAACTTGGAGATTTAAATCAAATTGGAAGAAAAGGTGATCTGAGCAGATATCGGGAATCAATCTTACCGGGCTTAATAAATGTCGGATGTTAAGGGTACACAGAAGAATATCAGGTGTAGAGGATTGATGCTCGCTCATTATAAATGTAGGGGGTGTTGGAATACGGACAAAATTTGATTGCGAGAGGAATGCATTCAGGTGTTTGAGTTTAGTTTTATTTATATTAAAGTCGCCAACTATAATCACGTGATCATATAAAGAAGCTTTTACGAATATGGTATCATCAATATGTCCATTTGGATGTATATATACAAGAAACACATGAATAGTACAGGTGGAGAGAGAAATAGTGAAATGGAGACATTCATTTAGGGGGTTATTGATTCGAGGGGGATTAGATTTACCTAGGGATAGTGAAGGATGGGTTGCTACTAAAGAACCTCCACGGTAATTTTGGTTTACAATAGATGACGGAATTTGAAGAGTATTCCAATTTCTGAATTCAAATGGATGATTTAATTTAGTTTCTACTAATAGGTTGACTACAACCTGATTATTGACAAGGTAGTGGGATAATAGATGGGATTTTTTTGGAAGGGAATTAATGTTGCCGTATAAAAAGCGAATACTATCCATTGGTAACAACTTGCGAGTGAGCGATATGTACTCCTTCTTTAGGAGCGACAGGTGGTATAATGTCAGGGAATTTCATGTCAAACAGAACAACAAACATACGGTTACCAGAAAATGAGACGTGAGTTTCGATTTGGTATGAATCTATGAATCTGTTGCGAAGTTTTTTAATGAGCGCTTGTCTATCGACGGATTTAGGCGAATTGATTTTGGTGATTAATGTATCAATGATATGATCATGAAGCGTAATGGGGGCATGTACTCGTGAATTTTTTGTTAAGTTTTTATCAATCTCATCGGACTTCTTGTTAGCGGATTGGATGCGAATGTTGGGAATACCTTCGATGGGTTTCATGGGCCTCTCCTTACATTTGACGGACCAAGCTCCATGTCCTTCTTCTGCACATGCGGAACAGACTATTGGCCGGGATGTTGTACATGTTGATGTATGATGGGGTCCGGAACACTTTCCGCATTGCAGACTAGCAGAGCAGTCTTCTGTTTTGTGGTCGTACTTATTGCAGCGTCTACAAGGAACATGTAGTGGTTCGGGTGGATTGCTTTCGGCAACAGGGTAGACTTTGCACATAAATTTGAAATTTTCGTGTAAAAGTTTTTGATAAGCTACATGCGATGCGGTAATTACCCTAATGCACGTTGATGGGTTGCCTGTAGCTCTAGAAATTATACGCCTGCAGTATCTATGTGTGATGCCATTTTGGTTTAAGTGCGCACTAATTACGTCATCCGCTATCTCGAATTCTACAGCTTTAATAACTGCGGCATATGAAGCATCTGGGTATTTCTTAGGCGCAGAGATTTGTTGACAACTTTCACTAAAATTAGCAACAATATCTTTATTTTGTAAGTTTTTTAAATAATTTGCAATCAGCGTCTTTGGTTTTGTCGATTTTATAATGAAACATGTTTTCGTTTTTATTATTGTTGCGTTCGGATCAAATTTTTCACGATTCCATAGAGTGGCAAATTGGACTCGTGAGTATTCGTTGGCTGTGTTAAATTTGAATGTGCAACCGTGATTAGTAATGTTTAGTTTAGCTGGTTGTATGGTGATAGTTTGTTGTTGATTTTTATTAATTTGTGATTGAAGTGCGCGTGTTTTAATTTGTGTAGGAGTTTCTTGTGAGTGTGATGTGCTAGGTGTAGATTTTACCTTTTCTTTTGTTGTTTGTTTTGATTTTCCTGTTGAGTATTTTACATTTGATGTTTTCACTGTTATCTTTTCACTGCTAGGCTTTTTTGCGTTCTCTTTCGGTGGACGTCCGCGTTCCTCGCTCTCTGTGTCCTTGGGGTCGACCTCCATGTCCGAGCTGGATTCATCTTCCTCTTCCATGTTAGCAAACTCCCTTTTACGGTTGTTTTATTACAGTACCGTGCACTTATATGTCGAGGTTTGATTTAGAGCACTTATTACTGACTTATATATTTCAGCGGGATTTGAGTTTTGCAATATATCGCGATATTATCGAGAGCCGTTTATTTACGACTATACAGTGCCGTAGTTCGCCGGCGAGTGCACGAAAATATTTTCGTGCCATTTAACAAAATGATCCTAACAAAAAATACAAAATAAAAGTTCTAAGGGGTTTAGTAATTAATGAGTCCTAAAATATAATAGAATCAAAAAACCAAAGGAAGTTAAGAAATAAACAATAAATATAATGAAGGAGGAGATATAATGACTTTGTTTTACCACATTATTAAAGAGTAAAGTGGCAAAACCAAGTCATCGTATCTCCTTCTTCATTATATTCAAGATGTACCACAAAGTGAACGCCTCCACAATTAAACATTTAAACAATAAATAGTTTGCATATTAGATAAATTTCCTTATTTGAAGAAAGGCACAAATATATTAAATCTTACAACCAACAAGGTTAATATCTCGAGATCAGTACTGTTTTCGCTTGAAATATCGTTTCCAGAATTTCTTCACGTCATCGTGACTCGACTTGTTCACTACCATAGCCTATTTTTCGTAGTTACTCCAAATGCGCGTGTTGGTTCCAAAGAGTACCGCAGTGCTACTTCCTTGCTAGTCAATCACCAGGACGTCTTCTGCGTCCACGTTAACAGTTCGTTTGAGCGTAATCACTTAATATATTGAAGTCGCTTTGAGAGTATATACTTCTTCCGAATACGTCAATACTTTTCCTTTCGATTTCCCAGAAATTGATTTAGTCGACCACGCCCTGAGGTCAGCATTTGCGGCTGAATATGCTGCTTAAGGTATCCTATGATTTGATTCGAGGTGGTACCACTGCGCATAGCTTGTCTAATTGAGTTCTTAGTTAGTACACCGATGTAAACATTTGAAAACCTGAAGAGAACTTCAGCAAAAACTAATAGTAAAGCCACTTGAATGTCAAAATTCGTGTACGCGGACAGCCTATAATTTGTTTCTACAACGACATACTCCTTAGGAGCATCATCTTCTAAAATTGACGGTCCCATACTTTAGTTATCATATTTTAGGTTAATCTTGTTAGTTAAATACGTCCAACTTTCCATTTTCTTTGATATATTACTCCAAATTCTCTGAGGTGTTGCAGAAACACTAATAGTCTGCTCATTCCTTCAGTACTATAATTCTTACTGATAAAGGTTTAAATTAAATGTCACTTGGTTTGTTTCACATTTTGTTTATATTTACTCGATTAGTTTTATCAAGATAATGCATTAAAAAGCGAAACTAGTCGAGTAAATATAGAAAAATTGTGAAACAAACCAAGTGTAATTTAATTTAAACCTTCACCAGTTTCGTTCAAAATGTTTCACCAAGTGATAAATGAGAAAGTCATTATGAAATACTACAATTTTGTCTTAGAATGCTGAAGCTATAAAATACTCTCTACAAAAAGAGACTAAATAACCGAACAGAACTAAATAGAGGCAATATTAATGAAGTATATTCATGGGTCTAATTGGAAGATCATTTGAAGAAGTGAACTCCACCCGTTCTCTAAAATTTGAAGTATGTTTTTCAATTTTTATAAATAATTACTGAGATATTTTATTAGAAATAAATAAATAAGCTCAATCTGGAAAAGAAATGTCAAAAATTCAACCAGATCAAAACATTTGCTCTCCGCTGTATCCAAGTAGTGCATAATAAAATGCCATACTTGCTATGCAGAAACAAAAACTGGAAACCTTGCCTTGTTATCACAAAACTACCATCTTCTTCATCACATTGAATTAAGATCTTACAGCATCTGCAGATATACCTGCTTGCTATTGAGATCCAACCATGTAATGCAATAACATTGACAACTTTCTAAAGAGTAAGCGTTTATAAAAGAAACATCTCTCGACTTTGTTAACGTGTAAGAAGTGTTAACTTCTAATGTCTATCACATACTCCATGGTTTATCTCCTCCTAACAGAGCTATTTTTTTGCTTTCTTTAAAAATGTAGCCATACGTAAGAGAGGGAGAGTTGTTTAACATTTTTGAGGATTTGAAAAAAAATATTTCTTAGTGTTATAATTATTAGTATTTATATTTTTATTATATGTTATTATAATACATGGGTATTAAAGTCCTTTAGTTCGTTGTAGAAAATTAACTAATAAATTATATGAAAACATTTTATAAATCTACAACAATGAGTTTTACCAAGACTACAAAATAAATTACTTATTGAAACAACTACTTTTCTGGCTAATAGCTTGACAGATATTGAATCCAGTTCACTTTTTAACCGTAGCAGTAGAAACTTCGGAAAATTTAAAATAGCATTTAAAATTTATCAAGATAATTGGTACCAACATTATCAATAGAGTTTATGTTTATGTTTATTGATTCTTTGTTCATCTTTCTTAAAAATACATTTCAAAACAAATAAATTACAAAAAATATACATAAAATTTTGGGCGAAAGAAGCACGGGCGGAGTTCATATTAAAATACGTTCTTCCACTCAAACCCATATTGTACCGTCATGTAAGAAGCTGGCATCATCTTCTACATCTGGAATCAATTTTGTTTTGTTTTACTAGAAATTTTATACTATAGCTGTGCGCAAAATGTTAAAAACACTGTAAACAATTATGTTATCCAAAATCTTAGAAAGTATATTTAAAAAGATGTTGAAATCCCCGCTATGTGACCTCACAGTAATCTCACAGTCTTTTTCAGTGGCAAGGTTATGAATATTTAACGTAGTATATTTTATTTTATTCTTAATCATTATTAGAACTCCTCTGGAAGGCACTTTTCGAGCAAAATGTGATGCTACATGAAAATTTAAGACTACAACTGCCTTTACTTTGTCATATTTTAGCCAGTGTTCACATATACACAGAACAGAAATATTTAATAATTCATCATTAGCAATAACTTCAATTTACTGTTGTCAAATAAACTAAAAAATAATAATTGAATAAAAGTACGTTAAAGCGTTTGTGAGTGAATATGGGGTGAAAAATTATGAAAAAGAAATGATATTTGTGGTTAAAACATAGCGATTTTTTTAAATTCAGTGCAACAACAAGAAATAAATTTATTCTGATTTAATTAAAATAAACTAGCAAACGTAATTAAATAATTTAACAATCAAGTTTATAATCATCTGTAGTGTTTCGTTCTCTCGATCTCATCAGTACAGCTTTACTATAAAAGTGATTTTAAATACGAATAAAAACATGGATTTTGGATGCATTTACTTTGTTGTACATCTTGAGTATGATGAAGAAGGAGACACGATTGCTTTATTTTACCACTTTTAATTTAACGTTTAATTTAAAAACATTTACAAAAATAAATATAAGGACAGGTTAAAAACTTACACTGGCATTTATGGCAACTGACACAATAATGAAATTTAATAGACTGAAAAATTTATACCCGAGACAGATTAGTGAATTCCAGAAGATTTTCGAAATGTTTTCGTATTTTTTTTAAGATTAAAAATTTATTCTTATATACATTTATAAAAATTAGTTTACAAATTTGATAAATATGAAAAAATGTTGTATCTACAATCACTCCTGGTGTTTTTCGCCCCCTTTCCTCGCCTCGGGATTTGCGGATGTGGTGTTCCATCTCGTGATTTTGAAAGAAACTTCAAAAATTCAGAGACTGACTACAAAGATTTAATGTTTGTTTAATGTTTAATGTTTATTAGCTTTATTCAATGTGCTTACAAAAATGGTCTAAATATTTATTATATACATAAATAACTTCAAATGAATTTTAACCGCACATGAAATGGACTGAGTTCACCTATGATGATCTCTCGCCCAGTCTTCTGCATTTCTCCATGACAAACATGATGCTGATTTCTTTGATTTTGCCATATATTTCGGCATTTTATTCCAGTTTATGAAATTCTGGTTTCTGTCATACTGATAGTATTGGCTGTTAATTGGTGAACACATCTAAATGTAAGCTTTTTTAAATCAAAAATACTAAAAAAATCTTCGTCTGAAGAAGCCTGAGGTAGCCACAGTGTAGCAAAACAATAGTTGAGAAAATAAGAAGCCAGCAATATTCTTTGAAAGATTTAAGTTTGATTTATAAAACCTTACATTAAGTCTACAAAAAAACTATTAATTATATAAATAACAGTACAATAATTTTACCTACTGCAGTAACCAAAAAAAGCTACAAACGGTACAGAGTTCATAAAGAATAAGACTGCACAAAATGGTGATATGTTTAAAGTTGTTTAATTTGTATTATCTATAAGGTTTATTTGAAAAGTTTTGTATTCTGTTTTTTTCTCCAGAAACTTCAGAAAAACAAACATTTGGAGTAAACACCCAACACGAATTTTAACCAAAATTTCGACGTTTCAAGTGTTTTAGTTCAAGGTTTTATTTTATTGTTAAAATAATAGAATCAAATTAAATTTAAAAAAAATCATATTTTAAAACTGTACACTACTGTAGAAATATGAAAGGTATTGCAATTTTAACTTGTAAAAAAATGTAAAGGAAGGTATTTAGACAAACGGTTGATAAATAAATAAATAAAAGTCATCCGAAAATTTAAGAAATAACTATTGAATATTGCTAAAAATTGCAATGTTAGGAATTGAAAATCATGGCATGATAATTGTTAAGGATCTAAAACCAACCTACTCTGTCCTGTTCTGTCATTTTCTGTCTTAATCAGTCGTCTTCTATTTTACTCCACTTGCCTCGCATCTGCTCTGTTATGTTACGTTCCATATTGTTTCTTTGTTTTCTGGTTTCCTTCTACTCTGTCCTGTTCTGTTCTGTTCTGTTCTGTTCTGCTCTGCCCTGCTTTAACCTTCACTATCTTGTTTTATTCTGCTCTGCTCTTAATTCTTCTCTGCTCCGTTATGTTCTGTTTTGTTCTGTTCTTAGCTCTTCTATTCTGCTCTATCCTGCTCTGTTGTGCTTAGTCTTGCCCGGCCCTGCTTTGTCCTGCTCTGTCCTGCTCAGTACTATTCGGTCCAGATCTTTTCAATTTTAGTCTGTTGTGCTCTATTCTCATTTGCTCTCAGCACTGCTACGGTCTGTTATGCTCTTTAAGCAAGGCAGTGAATCAATTCAAGACGATTCCAGACCTGGGCGATCTGTTGAGGTAACCACTTCAGATCTCATCAAAAACAAAAATATATGTGCGTGCTATAAATTCAAGAGATTTGTATTTAAGAGATTATTTCAAGAGTTAGGTTCTTTTCCATAAGTGTACCAAACTACTCTCCGGTGCTTGTTTATATTAATGGAATGCGGATAAACGTCAGGACAGGTTAACAATATAACTTCTTCATCATCAGAGTACAAAAACTTTTCTAAATGGAAACGGAAATCAAGTGCCTACATCAATTTTTTCAAGCAAAACATAAGAAAGCGCATTTCTTAAATTCATTCAAGTAGAAACTAATAAACATAACAATTAAATCTTAAGGTTGGTCTTTAACATGAATCTGAAATGATTCAAATTTGAGATCCTATTAAAAAAAAAAACTACTACTACAAAAAAAATGCTCTGAGCTTGAGACTTCTGCATACGAACTACATTCAAAACTCTGAATATTATCCATATTAAGTAACTGGGACAATTCACTAAAGACCATTTATACAATAATTCCAAAATACCAATAATAAAATCTGTAGCAATTCAGAAAAAAATAAATTCGCAATATTCGTATGTATTAGCAGAAGACAAACAACAACTCATGCAAACACTAAGCCATAATAACGATTCGAAAAAAAGAATTTCAAAACTAAAAACAAAGATTGAGTGAAGCTGTATTAGCTTGTGTAAGCAATAGATGTCGCTACGTATAGTCTGTTCGTTGGATCTTCCGTCGTACGTCACAAACTATTGCTTCGAGAAACGACGCAAAAACATTCAATCTGATAAAGTAAACCAAATGCGTTAGAAACAGAACGCACTGTAAAACTTTCGTCGTTTTTTGAAGCGATAGTTTGTGACATACGACGGAAGAAGATCCAACGAACAGACTATAAACTAAAGCAGCAGATGACAGAGTAGAATGCGAATGTGCTGCGCTTGCTTTTTATGTTTTTTTTTTAACATTAGTTTCGTGCTGCATTAAGAATAATTAGCATGTTTTCTTCTTTTGTTTGAGTCTTACTGAAAGAGGATTATAATGATGGATGATTTCCCATCGTCTAGATCTCTCCAAAACGTTTGTATCCGCTGTATTGAAGCACCCTGTGTATATATTTTTTGCCTAGGTGTTACCATATGTTTTTTTTATTAAGTTTTCTTCGATATAAGAAAAAACAAAAAATCTATATAAAATTCCTCGAATATCTTATTGGAGACCTGCAATTTTAATTCAAGATATAACGTTTAGATGCGAAATCAACAAGACGCTTTCCAGCAAGTTTTACTTGTACTGGTATTACAGAAGACTCAGTTTTGTCTCCAAACCTATACCTATATCAGCTGTGTACAGAATTTTACACTGAATTGCAATATTTACTGTTTTAACCACAAATAATTATTGTAGAAATAAATATGTAAAGACAGTTTTATAAATCTAAACAAGACAAGACGACTTGAGTTTCCATGTCTTACTATTAAAAGCTTGATACTTGATTATTAAGATATAATATCAAAACTCGAGTCGTGTTATCTTGTTTAATTTTATATAAATTCAAACTACTGTCTTTATATGTTACATAACATTTTTACAATAATTATTAGTAATTAAAATGTAGTGAATTTTTCAATTGGTGTGGATTACTACGTAGAAACGGTAACAAAATTTTATTCTAGTAATGATCGCCTAATAAAGTGGTAATACTGATTGGTTTATTGGTTTATTAGTTACTTTGGTATTCTTATACATAATATTCCGAAAAGTTAATTACAAAATTTAAAAAGGAAAGAACGTATAAATAATTTTGGTTATAAGAATCCTGGGCGGAGTTCACTCTTTTTCAAAATGCTCTTCCACTCAAACCCTGACTTTCTTCTAGTAGTTGGACATTCCATTACTGATATTCTTTATAAAGGAGGCACCCCTGTTTATTTGAAGAATGTTTTTCAACCCACTTTCTTGCAAGAAGTGAATAATTTAAGATCAAGAATAGAATCAGAGTAGTATCTTAATGCATTTCAGCAGACTGTGTCTTGAAAATAAAAGAACTATTATCCCCATTTTATCCTTAGTACTTATTGGAATGATAATTAATTCCGATTAAAGTTGAGACTAAATATCTATTGATCATTTTCCATCAGCATTTTTGTTGATCAAAATCACATCTTGTTTTTTTATTATTGCTTGAACATTTGTTATTAAATAAATAAAAAATTATAGATTAAATAAGATCAATCTTGTCTAAAATTCCTAATCAGTATTCTTTAAAAATTTATTAAAAACCGTATGAATCAGAGAATCCAACAATATAAAACTTTTAAGAACTATGCAGAACCATAGAAAATTATTGAATTGTGCAGGAATTTCAATTATTGAAATCTTTAAAGTTAGAAGAACATAATAATTATGGTTAAATGAGTTAAAGTCCTTAGGTCGTTGTAGAAAATTAACTATTTTTAAATTATCATAATTATGGCTTTAGAACTATAAAGAATTCATCATTATCATCATCATATAAATTGGAAAAATGGTGTTAGGTTAAGTGTATCGTGCAATTTTGAAATTTATTTTCGGCCGGTTTTTGAAATAGAAAATTATCATCATTAGTGCTTGTGGCAACTGTAAGTGTTACTTTCGTTCTTGTGGCAGTGTTTACTTATATAGTTCAATTATTAATATAAATTATTAAATTAATATATTTACTTCACTTCATAACCTATAAAGTAAATAAGTTCACAATTTTCGATTTTTAACACAAGCCTACTGCAAGTACCGTTTACATTTACAAATTCCTAGTCGCCCAGTGGAGCAGCGGCAGTATCGCTTAGGCCACTTTGAACACTTACAATTAGCGCGCGTTCGAACCCCGGACAGGCTTGTTTATTTTATTATTTCCTTTGTTTTCTTTTGTATCCTTTCCATCGGGCCAGTTTTGTGTTGTTTAATTTGTTAGTCACCGTGACGGCCCTCACTGGTGTGAAGTGTGTGAATTCCTACGTTATATTCCTAAATTGTATTTGTTTTCGTTTATTACAATATGGTTTTTAGGTGTGGAATTTGTGATCAGGGAATAACTCCTAACACGCCTTACTTAAAATGTCGTGGTAAATGCGGCAAATCAATTCATATTCGTTGCTCGCATTTAAGTGATAATGAAATTACGTTTTTACTTAGTAGTAAATCAAAATGGGTTTGTCATTTATGCACTAATACACCGCATGATGTAACTAATTCAGCACATACACAAGAAAACAATGAAGAATTGCGTGATGTATCTGCTAATGGAAAATCGCACGGGGCTACATCAGATCCATCTATCATTGATACTATTCGGTTGTTATTTCGAAATGAATTTTTGCCTTTGTTTAGAGATGAAGTTCACACTGCGCTAAAAGATTTAAAAGATGAAATAAAATCTCTTAATGCGAGAATAACAAAGCTTGAGACTTCTGCTGCAACTGCTACTAATATGTCGCACAACTCTCTATCAGATTTAACGACTAAAGCTGACATTATTCGTGAAGTGGAAGACCGTCAGATGCGTTCACGGAATGTCATTGTTTTTAATGTTCCGGAACCGACAGGATCACTCCAAGACAAAGCTGAGCATGATAGTACTATCTTAAAAAATTTAATCGACTCGCAAGTGAAATTTGAACCACTTAAAATATTTCGATTAGGTAAACCTGGAACAAGGACACGACCAATTAAAATTATATTTTCTACTGCTCAAGAGTCACGTGATGTTATTAGAATAACGCAAGCGATTGACACTGGTAACGTAAAATTTTACAACGACAGGACTGAATTTCAACGAGAGCATTTAAAAAAAATTAGAGAAGAACTCACAAGACGAAGAAATGAGGGCGAAACGGATATAACTATTAAGTATATGAACGGACATCCATCAATTGTGAAATCTTCGGACCCAAAAAACTAAACATCTATTTCCAAAATGTAGGCGGCCTTAAAGGCAAAATAAAATCATTTATGTTGAACCTTCAAACCTCTATTTATGATGTTGTCGTTTTAGTAGAAACATGGTTAGATGAATCGGTCACTGATGCTGAATTGGGTCTTCATAATTTCAATATCTATAGAACTGACAGAAACAGCGTCAATAGCTCAAAAACTAAAGGTGGGGGTGTTTTGATTGCTATCAAAAATGATTTTGCAAGTAATTTAATCGAGTGTAGTGTCACAGCGGAACAACTATTTGTTAAGATTGCTGATGATCATATTATCGGGTCGATATATACACCTCCCGCTTCTGCTATTGAACTATATACTACTATTGCAAATGATATTGATAACGTCTGCTCCAGGTATCCCACTTGCAAATATATCATCTGTGGTGACTTTAATCTACCCAATGCGTCGTGGGACCAATCAAGTGATGTACTTAATATTAGAAATGAATGCCCGCCAGCGGAGGTTTTAGCAAGTGTACTCAACTACCATCATATGCTGCAAGTGAATAAAATACCCAACGAAAGAGGAGTGTTTTTAGACTTGGTGTTTACGAATGCTTTGAATCTTACTGTGTACCGCGCATGTGATGTTTTGTGTCGTTCTAGCCTTCATCACATCCAATACTGTGTAAGCTTGCCCCTAACACCTATTAAATTTATCAATTCAGAGCATGATTGGATTTATGATTTTAAATCAGGGGATTATGCCGGAATCAATAATTTTTTGGCTTCAATTGATTGGGATAGTGTATTCTATAATTCCAACGTTGACGCATATGTTAATGATTTTAACAATATTTTATATTATTGTTTTAACAGATTTATACCAGTAAAATATGTAAAGCGACATAAATACCCAACGTGGTTCAACAATAAATTAATAACATTAATTAAATCAAAAAAGGCTGCACATAAAGTTTATAAATGTAGTGGCTCGCAATCTGATTATGATATTTTCAAAAGATTGCGATCTGAGTGTGAGATACTTAATAATACCCTACACAAAAATTATATTCAAGGATTGGAAAAGAATATCAGTGTAAATTGTAACCTTTTTTGGAATCACGTAAATAGTTGCCGTAAAACCAATGGCTTACCCGAGCATATGTTTTTAAATAGTGAAGCTGGAAATAATTTGAATGAATCAATAAATTTGTTTGCATCACACTTTTCGTCCGTCTATAGTAATTCGAATAATAATACTTACAATGATTTTACTAATATGAATACATGTATCAATTTAAATCAATTTAGTGTAACAATTAACGATGTATTTAATAGAATTTTATCCTTCTCTGATTCATTAAATGTAGGCCCTGATGGAATACCTGAATATTTCTTGAAGCGATGTGTTTGTACACTTTCTAAGCCGATCCATGTTATTTTTACGACGTCAGTTAATACAGGAATATTTCCCGAGTTGTGGAAGCGTAGTTTTTTAGTACCTATATTTAAAAGTGGATGTAGATCGGATATAACAAATTATAGAGGTATATGTATCCAATCGGTTATCCCTAAGATACTAGACTACTTGATATCTCAGCAAATTATGTGGGCATGCAAAAATATCATTGTTGAAGAACAACATGGATTTGTTAAAGGTCGTTCTACCGTGACCAACTTAATCATATATAAGTCACTTTTGTTGGATGCTTTGGAAAAGGGTGTACAAATTGACTCAATTTATACCGACTTTTCCAAAGCGTTCGACCGAGTTCAGCATGATATTTTATTAAGTAAGTTGAAAGCTATGGGTATGGGTGATCTGACAAGGGATTGGCTTGCAAGTTATTTATCAAATAGAACACAATGCGTTCGTATTGGATCTCATTTATCTAAATGTATTAATGTTACTTCGGGTGTTCCTCAGGGATCTCACTGCGGGCCCATATTATTTTTGCTATTTATTAATGACATCTGCACGAGGATTAAATATAGCAAGTTTCTACTATACGCAGATGATCTTAAGATATTTCGTGAGATATGCTCGGTCGAAGATCAACATTTACTCCAGTCAGATTTGGACAGCGTTGCAGAATGGTGCGTTGATAATAATTTACACTTAAATATAAACAAGTGTTACCATATATCATTTTGTCGAAGTAAGAGTATAGCATTTTCTTATACAGTCAATAATAATCCATTAACGTCAACAACGGAAATAAAAGACTTGGGTGTGTTGTTCACATCCAATCTTAACTTCAATAAACATATCAACAATGTATGCAATTCATCGCTAAAAATGTTGGGTTTTGTGAATAGATTCACATCCGGTTTTAGCATCAATACCGTGAAAATTTTATACCTGGCGCTTGTTCGTCCTCATGCAGAATATGCATCTATTGTATGGTCACCGTATTCACAGACTGCCATTCAACGACTTGAATCTGTTCAAAGTAGATTTTTACGACTTACTTACCGTAAAATGGGCGGGCTTACTATCAACTTTAGCCATAGCACTATGCTTAGCCAGCTTAATATACTGTCATTACATGACAGAAGAACTCTGCTGGATTTATGTTTTCTGCATAAGCTAGTCAATGGGTTTATTGATAGTGCGGAATTAGTTTTTAAGTTAAATGTTAATGTTCCACGTGGTATTAATTGTAGACACAAGCCGTTATTTCGCTTACCCTTTCATCCCACAAAATATGGTATGTATAGTCCTATCGACAGACTTATGCGCTATGCAAATACATTGCAAAATGATATCAATTTTAAATTATTTTCACATTCTGCCTCATTGTTTAAATCTAGTCTGCGCCGTATCTGCCTCTCTCATATTGATAAATAATTTTTATTTTACTCGTATTATTCCTTATATTACATGTAATCTTTTAATAATGTATTCATATATCTATTATTATTAGCACAGTTGTGCTGATTGTTTTATTGTATATTATTATAATTTTGATTTACAGTTAGTCTGATTTTTGTTAATGTATGTTATATATTTTGTATTTGTGCGCAATTTTAAATCTGTTATATATATACATTGTAAAAAGGATAATCCGTAAATAAACTAAACTAAATGTTATTACTATATAATTTTACTTTGTAATTGTCAACAAAATAAAGGTAAGTTTTAAAATAACAGTGATAATCAGATTGTGTTTAAAATATAATCTTACGATTAAATAGATAAGTTAAGAAAGCATTAAACTCAGTTTTAATGTATTGATTCAAAATACTTCACGTAAATTCAAACCAATTTTTTTATTAGAATGCTGGTATATTGGCACAAAAGTCTCTATAATACTACAATTTTGGGCTCACTTTTTTAAAATATCTTTTTTTTAGTTTGTTTCACCTATTAATTTCCTTCGTTAGATTTAGCATCGATTTTTGGACTGAAAATATTATCTCATGTTTTAAAGAAAATATCTACAAGAATTAATTAATTATTACAAGAATAACAAAACGCGGAATGCCATTGCTGTATTATTAGTCTCTATAGATACTGCAACTATAATTGAGGGATGATGAAGGAATTAGAATTAGAAATTAACTGTTAGATAGGAATCTACTAGTATAAAAATTATGGCCAGTTTGAGAATAAACCATCATAGATAATTGTAGCTAATATCTACGTATAGAAAACGCATACTTTTGTTGAAAGAGAATCTTTAAAATAATGAAACTAGTAGAATTCGGTAATCGCAGACAAGTAAATTACGCTAAAATTAGCAGTCACGTTTGGCCGCCAAAAGGTGTGAAGGCTTTTGAAAATTTTTCGCTCGCTTGGAGATGAATGCGACCTAGTGCTCTTTTGGTCCTCGGCCGGCGTGAAGTATAAAAGTCCTGACTGGGCCCCATTGTCCGAATTGGCGAAGAGGAGCGAGCGCACCGATGATGAATGCCCGTGGGGCTGGGATCAGATGCGTTCTCGGAAATCGTACGTCTTCCCGAAGAGCATGGTACATTTATTTAGACAAACGGAGCATTTATTCAGAGTCGCGTTTATTTTCAGAACACTAATCTCCGCCGCTCAGCATCTCCGGATCATTTTTTACTCTCCTCGCTGGATTAATTCTCCTACGATGCAATTAATTATGTCGCGGCAGATTTATGGCGGCGGTCCGAGGCGCGATTTTCCGAACGGACGGCCCGCCTCGAAAATCCCACACCGCGAACGCCCCTCCTGGATCGATCGACTTTTTCCCATTTTCGCACGCCCCCGTAAATCCACCAGGGGGGATCCGTCGCGACGCCTCGTCGCCATTTTGTTTTGTGGATATCTAATAAAACACAGACACTTTTCGTCCTTTGCTACTATTTACAAAAAGAGTGCTATAACCTTAAATTCAACAATGCTATTAGTGCTTATAAGTATTCGTAAGGAATATTTAAATAATACCTATTATTGACCATTAAATTAATACACTTAAAGAGTAATTTCAATTAATTTCTCATATTCTTCAATTATTTAAGAAACTAACAAATTTCGTTATTTGCCACTCTAGGCTTTAGGCTTTCTTTAATACAAGATAATCTTTTAAAATCATATCTTGAGGACAGAAGTCAAATAGTTAAGATAATTAATTCAAAGTCAATAAACATTAAAATCGGTGTTCCGCAGGGAAGTATGTTCGGACCTCTTGTTTCAATAATTTTTATAAATGATATTGCAAGTAAATACTTTAATTTTATGATAAATTATGACGCTAGGATTTTATTTGATAATTAGAAAATGAGTTTATAGTATTCTTAAAGGTTTAAAGTCGGATGAATATTAATAAACATAGACAAAACAATGTTATACTTTTTGCAGGAGGTAACTCCAATAATGGTTAGTCTGTCCGTTTGGGCTATCGACCATCGGTCTTTCTGCCCTAAAATTTAATCAGTTTCATCAGAAAATTTAAAAATATTATCTTTGAGTTTGAGAAATTGGTAAATTTTTTTCAAAAATTAAAGGAAACATGCTGTGAGATGGAAGGGCAGTTTCTCTTCTGAATTTCTAGAATTATTCAGAAGAGAAACTGTTGGGAAATACTAAAATTCGTTAAGGAATTGGCATATTAGAAGAGAAATTATTTGTAAAACAACGAGAATTTCATTAAAGGCAAAGGAAGGTTCTCGAAAATAAGAAGAAAATATTGAAATATTTTCAAAAGAGTAGTGGAATTGCTGGAAAATTGTAAACATTCAGAAGCCTTATAACATCCTTAATAAAATTGTCGCAGTTATGAAGAGATACTATTAAAAAAACCCTCAAAACTTCAAGTTTGAAAGAAATAAAATTAAAATTAATTTATCAGAATTTTTGCAAACTGCAGAACACAAAAAGCTTTCATTTCCCTAGTCATAATAGCGCCTTCTAGCGCATGCGCGTACTAACAAATCGAACTGTTTGTGTGTTTCTTTCATTTCATGTATTAATTATAATTTTAAGTTTTAAGTAATAAGTACTACAAAGCGTTAAAATTCCGACATTCATTTAGAAACATCCCGTATATCCAAAAATATCTATGAGGGAAACAACAGCCGGTCTCCATTATTGAAATGAAAACATAAAACTTATTGCGGTCGATAAATACATGACTAGTATTGTATCTAGTGATATCATGGTCAAATCATTGAGGGGAAAAAAGGTGTAACCAATAATTTTAAAATACAAAACATTTTATAAATTTACAAACTGTAATATTTTTTTCTTTCTTCTTAAATAAACACTTTATTCAAAAGAAAATCATTTCCATTGTTAAAATTGATAACTTTACATTGAACATTCATAGACAAAGGTTAGCAATCAATTAATTCAGATCCTTGTGATTAATAATTTAAAAATACGAAAACATTTCGTGAATCTACAACAATGAGTCTTACTAAGACTACAAAACAAATTAATTTTGAAACAACTACTTCTCTGGCTAAAATTCATTCAATGTCTGTCGAGGTTTTAGCCAGAGAAGTAGTTGTTTCAAAATGAATTTGTTTTGTAGTCTTAGTAAGACTCATTGTTGTAGATTCACGAAATGTTTTCGTATTTTTAAATTATTATTTAATTTTCTACAACGAACTAAAGGATTTTAATACATTTTATTATTCCTTGTGATTGATTAAGATAGTAAAGAACTCTATTATCATTTACAAATCTATTGCAAATTCAGATAAATCAGTGCGACACCGGAACATTTGACGGAGGAATGTTTGCATCTTTTAAAGCCTAGGATTACTGTAGAATCATGTTAGTAGCAGTTCCTAAATGATTTGTTGGTTACCTCCAAATTCGATGATCTTCTTTATATCCTTTCATATTTATCAAAGCCATAATAAATTACATCATAAGTGTCAATTTAATATGCAATAATGATTTAGCACCTTTAGGATATTTATCGTTGTGTTCTCCCACATTAAGTTAACTTATATCTGGCCAATTCTACATAAAGACCTGCTACAAAATGCCGAAATAGCATACAAACTTTATCAAGCCATCTTGATGACCTGATAATAAGGCAATAATTTTGAAATCTTGATCTAGAAGCGCAAATAGGTTGAAAGTTTCTACTGCTTTTTGCAATTACATTACCAAAAACTAATTGAAATCGGGCATTTAGGATTAGTACAGAATTTATTAACGTATGGTTTTTAATTGTATTTCTTTTGTTTAATGACCGAGATGTCAACTCAGTGATACATTTCGAAAATGTAAACAAAACGCCTTCTTTGTTGATATTACACATTATTATTTTGTATACAGGGTGACTGACGAAAAACCTTTGGTGCTGTATCTCGCTTAATTTTTATCCGATTTTAATAAATAAAACATCAAATTAAACCATTTTTAAAAGACTTTAATGGGATCTGAACTGTTATTTTTCTCGCACCCAGTTTTTGACAAAACACGATCAACATGTTTTTTTAAATTGCACTGTATATATATTTTTATTGATTCGCAAGGAGATTTTTTTTCTAAATATAAAATTGTAGACAAATTTATCCATACATCAAACTTAAGTTGAGAAATTGAGGATTAAAAAAATAAATAAAAAGTCAAGTATCCATTGTAAACAATATACAGACCCTATTTTAAATGTCAAAAGTGACAGTGACAGCCATTGATACAATACTGCAACGATTTTTAATTATTTCATAATTAAAATGTTGCAATATTTCAAACACTGTACTAGAATTTTGTGCTTCTACAGAAATCGTTTTTCAGTTTTTGAAATCTTGCAACATTTTTATTATGAAATTATTAAAAATCATTGCAGTATTGTACCAATGACTGACACTGTCACTTTTGACATTTGGAATAGGCTCTGTATATTGTTTACTATGGGTATTTGATTTTTAATTTTTTTTTTTAATCCTCAATTTCTTGACTTTGGTTTGATGAATGGATAAAATCGTTTACAAATTTAGATTCAGAAAAAAATCTCCTTGCGGATCAGTACAAAATATATATACAGTGCAATTTGAAAAAAAAAAGTTGATCGTCTTTTGTCAAAAACTGGATGCAAGAAAAAATATCAGTACAGTTCATATTAAAGTCTTTTAAAAATCATTTAATTTGATGTTTTATTTATTAAAATCGGATAAAAAATAAGTGAGATACAGCACCAAAGGTTTTTCGTCAGTCACCCTGTATACAATTATAGCTTTTCAAGAGATAAAGATTTTGATTTTACAGAAATTACTAAAAGTTTTCTTCTTGCTTGTAAGATAAATACAAAAAAACTAGGAATATTACCGACGTGCTGCTCTAGAGAATACTTGGAAAGTTTTTTAAACTACAGCAAAACTCAATTTATGTTATATTATTTGTGTTAAGCCAAATTTTTACGAAGCTAAATTTAGATAAATCTTATTAGATAAAGTTTGTGTTGAGAAAGATTTGCACAAAACTAATATAATTTATTTCACAGATGAAATATTGAAATTTTATTAACTTGTGATGACTTAGAAGTTAATTTTTTACAGGTAACTAAAGAATGAATTAGGAATTAATAAGATTATTATATATTATTATTATTATACTATATATAATAAATACAGGCCGGATTCGATCTATTTTATATCTCATCGCCATAGGGGAAGTTAATCAATTTGGTTTAATGCTTTAAAATTAATTTACTCGATAGAATTTTAAATCTAAATTGATCTAAATTAAATTGACATTTTTGAAAGAGAATTTTAGTTTACTATTTGTAAAAATGTAAAAACAATTAATTAATTAAGTAAAAAGTAATTTTACTTTATTTAATAAGTACTTAAATTTAATTGCTGTAGTAAAAATGTAATATTGATTATAATAAAGTAGTTTCTTAAAATTGGAACAAAAATTGATGGCAAAAATATAGCTTGAATGGCAAGATTCCCCTGCTGATATTCATTGTTAGCTACAGGAAATAATGGTTTGAGTGCTGTGAACTCCTCCTTCAAGTCTTGTAATTTAAATTTTAAAATTATTGTGAATATATGTAATTTTATATCTTTTTTTAATAGTAGTAGTTACGAATCAATTAAACTAAACTAAACAGAAAACGGGACAGAAATAAATCTGCCTAATATCTTTTATCAAATGGATCAAATGGACGATTTAGGACAAAGAAAATAATGTAGATCTCTTCAAAAAGCTCACCATCCTATGAAAAGTCTACCTTGGTCAAAAACGATCTTGGTGGCCAAATCACACTTTTGCGAGAGATAATCATAATCTCAAATCGTTCATGCAGAATATCTATTACAATTATTTTTGCCTAGCATATAGCGCCTTTCTACTGAAACCACGTCTAACCAAGCCTAGAGCCATCGTAATCCGACCGATGATGTTGCTCCTTTCGAGGAGAGCGCCACATTAAATGGACGACTTAGGACAAAGAAATTAATGTAGATCTCTTCAAAAAGCTCACCAACCTATGAAAAATCTACCTTGGTCAAAGACGATCTTGATGGCCAATTCACACATCTGCGAGAGATAATCATAATCTCAAATCGTTCATGCAGAATATCTATTACAATTATTTTTGCCTAGCATATAGCGCCTTTCTACTGAAACCACGTCTAACCAAGCCTAGAGCCATCGTAATCCGACCGATGATGTTGCTCCTTTCGAGGAGAGCGCCACATTAAATGGACGACTTAGGACAAAGAAATTAATGTAGATCTCTTCAAAAAGCTCACCAACCTATGAAAAATCTACCTTGGTCAAAGACGATCTTGATGGCCAATTCACACATCTGCGAGAGATAATCATAATCTCAAATCGTTCATGCAGAATATCTATTACAATTATTTTTGCCTAGCATATAGCGCCTTTCTACTGAAACCACGTCTAACCAAGCCTAGAGCCATCGTAATCCGACCGATGATGTTGCTCCTTTCGAGGAGAGCGCCACATAGGACGACCGGATCCCCCAAAAATTAGAAACCTATCACTTGAGTCCCGACTAGAAAAGTCTTTTTGGTCTTGGACTAGTCAGAACAACTGCGATCGCGGAGGAGTGGTTTTAGTTGGTAGGAGTCCAACACTACCCTATTATAAGGGCATCCATGCAGGAACGTCCAACCGTTCAATCTGGACCATCAAAAGCGTCCTCTTCCAACAAGTGAAGCCGTCGGCACAAAAATGATTTTTCTTTTATAGGTGCATTGTTACCTGAAGATTCATATGTGGGTTGATGCCATTATGTATGCAGCAACTAACATATTCATTCCTTCAAAATATCCTATATAATAAATTTAAAATTTTCTACAACGAACTAAAGGATTTGAATACATTTTATTATCCTATATAATATTAGCATATCCTAGCTCATGAAAATATTTATCGGTTTCACTTTCTATGTGACGAGAAAGTATCCATCTTGCTGATGCTACATATCGCCAACGTATTTGCTGTTTAATTTGAGCATGAATTAGCGCTAAAAACGTAATCTTCGAAGAAATAATGACCAATGATAATGCAGCATGCCCAAATTCCGCAAGAAATACTATCTTTTACAGATATATTGTCACCTGAATATTCATATATGTGTTAGTGCCATCACATATGTGGCATGTTTATTTAATAACATAGCTATTTATCTAAAATGCGCCATATGGTAACCCTTAAAAGAGTGAAACTTTAAATTTAAGCTTGTATTGTTTGTCTGACGCCTGGATGAAACGTATTGCACCAAGTGTGGATGTGTATTTAAAGCCGTATTTGGGTTTTGCAAATGTTTTGGATTTTTCTTTACAAGTCAAAATATTTTTCAATTTAAAGTTATGGATAATGAAAAACTGAGCAATGTTCATTAAAAGAGAATTTTTTCATGCATTTCTGTATTTTTGTGCATTTCTGTATTTTCAAAAATTAAATAATAACAAAACACTAGCTTGTTTAGTATTTTATTCAAAGAGTTCTATGAAAACTATTAAAAAAAATTACAAAAGAAAACAAAAACAGAAGATTCCTTTGTTAAGGCAATAATGACAACTTGATTGTATCTTACTTATCTTACTTAAACTAAGTAATTTATGATAAAAATAGTGGTTTTGTGCAAAATGCAGGATTTTCTAAAAAAAAACGTATGAACCAAAGTAATGGCTTGACGAATAAAGCACTAATAATATTTATCTACGATCGTACAGAAAGTAGACGCTTTTTGCATCATTTTTCATTGTAAAAGTGGCTTTTTAAAGCACTAGTGTTTTTTTAGGTTTTTATTGCACGGTAATGTCAAAATGTTTTTATTGCACAGAAATGTCAAATTTGACAGATGAATATATTATAGCACAAATTTTCGACGAAAAACTTATTTTTTTATTAATTGATACAAATACCTAATAAACTACAAATAAACTTGTTTACTGGTTGCTAAGTAACGCTTTCATTAGTGCACTGCGAGTAAAATATGTTTTCATTAATTGAATTGTTGAAATGATATTAAAATATTACTCATAAGAATATATTTTTTTAAATCCTTTACGATCGAAGATAAAATTTTGTAAGGCACACGTGTAAAAAGTTTCTTTATTGCACTCCTGGCTTTAAAAAAACTCGCTCGTTCCTCGCTCGTGTTTTTAAACGCCAGTTCGTGCAATAAAGCATCACTTTTTACACTTGTACCTTAAATAACTATTCTTTACACTTGTATTTGAATTACCAAATGTACATTTCGAACACAAAGTGACCATAATCATTGGATTAGCACTAATTAATTAATTTGATCTTCACTCAATCAATCAGTTTTAAGTAATAGCCATATGATTTCTAAATAAATACGCAACCAGTTGTCTGGTGCTATCTTTGATTTATTAATGAAGAAAATATAATAATTTCTTCTCGATTTATAAATAGTTTGTGTATATTATAGTATAGTCACAATTCTGGATTTACATAAAATCCTTCAAAGCCTCTCCGACTTACATGAACATTTTGATTTATTGATTCTAGAAAGCACGCTTTATATATTTATATGTAATTACAAACGTAATAATATAATGAGGAAAAGAAATCATAAAGATTTATGGTTCTGTCAAATTAATTAATTATTTAATTAGCATTATTAGTATTAAATTTATGTATGTATATTTACATAGTATGTTAAAATATTTAAATTCTATGATTGATTGTAGAAGCCAATACTTTGTGATACATCTTAGTATAAGGAATTTTATAAAGACAGAAGTGTTTTTTTCATTCGTCTAATTATAAATTTTTAGGTGAACCAATGTGAACCACCCCAAAAAACAATTATAAATATAATTATAAATTTTTGGGTGATTAACCAATGTGAACAACCCCAAAAAACGATTGCATACAATAATTTGGACTATACTACTGCAAAATATATATTTTTAAAAGTTGAATAGTCCGGGCACAAAAATTTTTTTATCTTATTGTATTTGAAATAGAATAACTATTGTTATGTTATATGTTTAGATGTTGGTATGTTAGATTGTATCCAGTTTACTAGAACTAGTTCGGAATTTCCAGTTTGAAAATTCCTGCCTTATATAAACTTATATAGACGTAAGCGCAAGATATGACGTTAGAGACAGAAATAAGAATAAGGTAGCGGAGCAAGAGGGTAATTAAATAGAATTACTCGGGGTGTTCGTTAAGGCAAAGGAAGATCAAACGGCCGGTCTAACATTGGAGCGCGCTCTTCGAAAAAAAAGGAGAACGGAGCGAGAGGAATTCGAAATCGATTCGCATCGAAGAAACATCAAAGCGATTGTAAAACAAGTGTGTATACATAAAAGTGGACGGCGCACATAAAACGGAATTGTTAAATTTTATTATTCAGCGAACAGTATTTAATGAAAATTACATGAGCGTCCGATTTGAGCGTACTAATCAGGTGACTGAAACGTCTATGGTAGCGGCTGTTTTATTCCCAATATGGTCGCCACTATTAATAACAATAAAATAAACGTGCTGATAATAGCATTACAAGAACCGGATGGTCGCCACGCCGTGGAGGAATCTCAAACTGACCATTATCATTTGTTTGAAACGATGAGGCGCACTCAAAATGGCCGACCGATCCGCTCGCAAAAAAACCCACCACCAAGAACAATACGAATACACGCATTCGCTACATTGACATCGACATCGCCATCGCCGCTTACCGACAACAACTTGGGCGTCTCTTTCAAAATCCGACATCTACCCAACCAACAATTACGTGCGTGTTCTTCCTTTGAAATTAGACATTCGCTGGCCATGTTTAGACATCAGCGGCAGTGATTTCCAATTGCGACATCGCCGCCGTCCGCAAAGAAATGTTCCTCAGGCCATTAGCGATGGGTCGAAATGGGCATGCTCGTCCCATCGTTGGGCGAACCGTAATTCTCCTGGCTCACGTAAATGGCTAACGGATCTAAATTAAACAATAATCGCGAAAGATTGCAAATTGCGCACTTATTTAGACCGCGGAGACGATCCGAAGACAACTCAATACGAAATAAGCGATCCACCTCATTCAATGCCTATGTTAATAACGATGGCCGCTTCCACTTTAAGGTCAGAGCTGGCCCATTCAATTCAAATTGAGATTTGTATCTTTCCAGGAATCCTAAGTTGAAAGTTTGCTCACGTTGCAAATGGCTAATACGTATAACAGAAAAAAAAATGAAACCTCGGAATAAAATCTTTAGAAAATATGCAATAAAATATATTATTAGAAACTAAACTACATTAAACGCATGTAGTGGGCGCATACAGCCAAATTAGCGATTAGCCATAGGCTTGATTTGTGATTTGTAGGGATACTAACATGTTAGGCCTTGGTCCTATGGTACAAGTGTGTTATATTTAGAATTTATCTAATAATGGAAAACCATGTTTACATTCTAAACTATGATTTGAAACTGAGCGGTTTGAATTCTTTAGCCAAAATGAGCTAAAATATTCCTTGTATCCTTCACTTCACCAAATTTCCTTGTATCTTTTCTCAAAAAAATCTTTAGGTTTTATCTATATATAAGCTACTAATCGCAAGACGTTCTAATTAATAAACTCTTGATTATTTAGTAGAATTCAATTATATTTAGCATTGAAAATAATATTTAACAATTTGGAAAATAATTTAAAAGCTATGATAACTTGTCTTTTAAAAATACAAACAATGATGTCTGTGGTGGAGCCGGAAAAGGTGAATGTTAAGTATTAGGGGGACTAGAAACTAATACAGTTCCTGCGCATGTCGATATTGATGTGTATTCAAAGTCGCACCAAAGACATTTTGACGTTAGAGTGATTTGTTTGTTACTAATTCAATTTTATTTCTATGTGAAATGTAAGGCCAAATATCATACTTGAATTTGTATGCTTTTTGAGTTTCACAAGTGTGGTGATTATGCATTAAACATTTATAAATGTCAAAGGTGGATTTCTATGTTCAAATCCGGTAATTTTTATTCGAAATTATATGCTTTTTGAGTTTCAAAAGGGAAGTAACTAAATAGTTGCTACCAAAAACATTTTCGATGTTTATCCAAATGCATTAGATATTCGTGAATATCAAAGGTGGTTTCCCAAGTTTAAATTTAGCAATTTTCATTCTAAATTGTATGCTTTTTAATTTCAGGGTAACGCAACAGTTGCTAGCAAAAAGGTTTACGATGTTTATCTAAATGCATTAGACATTCGTGTTTTTTTTTTCAGATCAAATTCGGTAATTTTGATTTATCCTACTTTTACACAATGATAGGTTAAGGGCAAAATAGGAAGTACATCTCTGTCAGGCAATCGATGAGTTGTCAAACTTTAATAATAAACCTTGACCGAAGAATGTTTTCAGCAGTTTGGCAAATTAAGCAGAGTAAGTGCTTCACAGGCAGAATACAAATACAATTGTTGATTGCTTGATCACTGGAGATGAAAAATGAGCCTTCTGTGATAATCTAAAACGCAGAAGGCGTAGTCCAGTTCGGTGGGGTATTTTCGATGTCGCTTAAACCTGGACCAATTGTGAATGCAGATTTTTACTATGATCAGTAGGGTCGAGTTAATCAATCTTTAATTATAAAGTTGACAGCTATTGTCAACAGAAAGAGCGATATTCTGCAACACGACGATAATTAATGACACAAGAAGAATAATTGAAAATATAATTTGTTTGGATGAAAGTATAGCCTTACTCACCATACTGGCCCGATATTGCGCCATCGAATTTGGAATATATTAACTTTTTCAAGATATTCCCTTTTTTAAGTATTAATTTAATTTGAGAGAGATAATAGTTATTTATGTACCTAGTCAGTAAAGTGATACTTTATTGAACGAGTCTGAGATTATGAGCCGAGTGAGCGAAGCGAACGAGGCGAGTAACAGACGAGTTCAATAAAGACACTTTACTGACGTGGTGCATACAAACTTTTATCGCCAACCGTAAACATTTATAATTTAAAAAAATTAACATATCAAACTTGTCACATTTTATTATGACAAAATAAACTAAACGTAAACATTCATATCAAGTTTGTTTTAAAAAGTTTGCATAAATTACCTTCATCATCAAGTAGATTTCATCCGGTGCACTTGGTAAAAATCTTCCTTTTTGTTTTCTTTCATTATTTTTTAATAAATAATTCTCGCTTAAATTTTCACTGTTAGAGCTGAGACAGCGAAATGCACGATTTCTGTCAATGTCATATAGTCATGGGTATGTCGATAAACATTTGCGGCAGGTAAAATACTTTATTGTACAGTTTTGCGGCAGGTAAAGTACTTTACCTGCCGCAAATTTTACAGTTAAATAAAGTGTTTGTTTACTTCCGGAAATCACTATGGTAATGCATGGTTTTACTGACGGTTGGCGATAAACATCTTTATTGAAAATAGTGTTATATTTGATAATACGACAATTACTATACTGCACCTCTTCCTTTTTTCATTGGCCATCAAACGGTGTTCTTCCAGCTTATTTAATTTGATTTATTATATTTTGTAGTATTTGATGAATTGGTGAAAATTTTTGATTTAATTAATTTTAAAAATTCTTTATCTGATTGTGATCTTTAGTTATTTGTTTTTAATTACATTGGTAATTTGTGTTGTTTGGTTATCAACTGTTTATTATAAACTATTAATTGTTAATTGTTATCTGAAGTCTTCAATTTAGCGTTTGTATGATATAGTATTTAAAGTCTTTTATTATGATTGTCATTTGTTATTAAGTTACGTGTCAAATATATAGCATGTGACAACTATTTTTTATGCCATTTGTATAATTTATAAACAGTTTACTGCTAACTGTTAACTGTTATACATCATATGTTATTTGCTAAGTCATATACATATATGACTAGCAAATTAAAAAGTTACCTCCAAATAATACATTAAAAACGTTTAACTGTCAACTGTTATTTGCCAAGTTATTTTTTTATTATAATTGGTTACTTGTTATCTGCTAAATGTCAATTGTTACAAAGTATCTGTGAATTAGCTGCTGCTAGTCATCGGTCAAATAATCAGTTTTTCAAACTGTCATCTGTAAACTTGTTCTTTATTGTCATCTATAATACCTCACCAGTAGTATTGAGGATACCGTCATCTAGTATTATGGGTTTGAGTGGAAGAACACTACGTGAACTCCTCCCGCATGTCACCTGCTCTAAATTGTTAAGTAATGGTTTATCTGTATAAATTGTTAGAATAAATTTTTAAGTGGACATGTAAAGCAAAAAAGCTAACAAATCAATTAACGATCTTTCCCAAATCATCAAAGAATTACAAAAAACTATTGCAATTTTGGTATCCAGTCTAGAAATGCAAAGGAATGAAATATGTGAAATTAAGTCAATTGTGCTCAATGTTGAAAATATTAAAGCCGAAAATGTTATCTTAAAATCTACTGTAGAGGAACTATCACAGCATTCTACAACAGATGATACTTTCTTGAAAGAATTTGATGATCGCAGGCATAGAGAGCAAAACTTAATATTCTTCAACATTGACGAATCATCGAAAACTGACTCTACTGCTCAATTATAGAAGATAAAATAAAATTGTTGTCCATATTGGAACCTTTTTCTTCTGATGTTGAAATGGTGAAATTCTTTCGATTGGGCAAGAAATCAATAAAACCTCGACCTGTTAAAGTTGTTTTTAATAATTGTGAACATTGTTGGAGAATTTTAAATAATAAGAAAAAACTGCCCACAAAGATAAATGTTCAGCCTGATCGGACAGAAATGCAGAGAAAGGAGTTACAAAATGTAATTATTGAAATGAAATCAAAGAACATTCGTTTTGTTAACAATAAACCGACAATAGCGCGTAAACCTATTCCTGCAAAAAACTAGTTATGGCCAACTCAAACACAGAATTATGTTTCTTCTATCAAAATGTCAGAGGTCTCAATACTAAAACAAATATGTTCTACAATAATGTTTCAGGCACAATTTATGACATAATTCTGTTAACGGAAACATGAATTAAAGAAGGCGTCTTAAACACTGAACTGTTTCCGAGTGGCTATAATGTTTATCGCTGTGACCGCCCTGGAAAACAGAAAGGAGGGGGAGTGTTGATTGCAACCAGAAACGCATTCATTACTGAACAATTGCACATAAATGGAACTATACATTCTGCAGAACTGGTTATCGTTAAATTAATGCATGCATCTAAAGTATGGATAGTCGCCTGCGTTTATATTCCACCTGCCTCAAATTTAGATGTATTTAATTCTGTATATGAACAATTGGAAGATCTACATTATAAATATGATAATTTAGTTATTTTTGACGATTTCAATATTAGTCAATACTATAATTTTGAGAACTCATCTGATGTATATAATCTGGCGTTACATAATTTTCTTGAATTTTGTAGTCTAAATCAACATAACAATATTTTGAACAGCCATGGAAAAATTCTTGATCTTATTATTTCATCTGATAATGTCTCGTGTGAGGTTACAGAAGATCCGGAATCATTAGTTCCTCAAGACCCTCATCATCCATCATTACTTTGTGTGATCTCTATTAAAACTATCCACAGTGATAAGTTCATCACAAATGATAATAATAGATATAATTTTAGAAAAGCGAACTTGCCTAACTTATATGATGATATTTTGTTGTTGGAGTGGGACGCATTATATACATTATAGGATATCGATCAGGCATGTGAATTCTTATATTCTCAGCTTTATTGTGTTATCGATAAGCACGTTCCGAAATTTTGTAGAAACTCTAATAGATGTAATTTTCCACCTTGGTTTGATAACGATATTATCTCAGGATTAAAACTAAAACATAAACTTAGAATAAAATACTTGAAAAATAAGACGGACATTAATGAATTAAATTTTATTAATGCAAGAAAATCATTAAAACTTAAAATACAAAGTGCTCGTAACAATTACATTAAATCTTGTGAATCAAACATAACAGATGATCCAACTAAATTTTGGGGATATGTGAATTTAATGAAATCATCTACGAGAATACCTGGTAATATGGTATATAAGGATTCAATATTAGCAACTTCGAATTCCATTGTTGATGGTTTCGCAACACATTTCAGCTCTTTCAATAGTAATTATCAACCGGCAGATAACGTTAACAAATCATCTATAAATTTATCTATTTTGGGCGATTTCTTCACTGATGAAGCCACTGTTTTGAAACATACTAGAAGATTAAAAGCAAAATGGACTTCAGGTATTGACCTTATACCATCAGTCCTATTGAAGGATTGTGCTGCAACTCTAGCTAAACCTCTAGCATGAAAGTATGATTTAACCTGATACTATCCACAGGCGTATTTCCAAATTTGTGGAAGAAGGTTAGAGTATGTCCTGTTTTCAAGTCTGGGAATAAGATGAATGTAGAAGACTATAGACCGATCTCAATACTTTCAAACTTTTCAAAGGTTTTTGAAAGTATTTTGAGTGAACATGTGTTATGGAATGTACGTAGCAGTTTATCACAACATCAATATGGATTTTTATCTAGGAGATCAACAACTGGTAATCTTTTTAACATCACACAAGTAATTTCCACCAACTTAGACGACAGCTTCCAAACAGATGTTATATATACAGATATGTCGAAGGCATTTGCCGCATGGATCACGCCACTTTGTTAAACAAACTTAGCTCCTATAATATCAATAACAATATAATTAACTTTATTAATTCATATTTGTCTGATCGAATACAAATAGTGGAATATGAAGGCACACAGTCATTTACTTATGTCGCCACATCCGGTGTGCCCCAAGGATTAAATCTTGGACCGCTTTTGTTTTTACAGTGATAGAGAAAAAATGCACTCACATATATAGATAATCGTTAGTAATATTTTGCATAGTTTGCAATAAAGACACAATGACTTTTCAACTTTTGCTTAGATCGTCTTCTACTGAAATCCATTGTTTTGTTGGTTTATTTGTTTATTATTTTTTATCGTTTATATTAACACTCGCTTTATTTTATGTAATGTTTTATTTTTCAATTGTTTCAGGTTTGGTTCCAGAACGCGCGGGCGAAGTGGAGGAGGATGATGCTGAAGCAGGAAGGGAAGGCGGGTGATAAGTGCTCGGGGTCCGACGGACTCAGTGATCTGGACCTGTACCCGGGGCCGGGCTCGATGGGGGGCAGCATCCAGTCCCTCAACCCGCACAGTCCGCCCTTCATGCTGCCCCCGGGCAGCCCGTCATCCCTCGACTGCTCGTGAGCAACGGACGCGTACTTAAAAAGTTCCAATTTAGTAATAAATTTAATATATGATATTTTAAAGTGAAACGTAAAGAAACTCTGTAAATACGAAAGGATCATAACACACACACACGCGCACACTGAAACGTGGCTAAAATACTGCTGAAACTTAAAGCGGGCGATTACTTTTGTGATTTTAAAAATTTTTTAGGCTAGCTTATAATAAAAAAAAAAGAATTTCGACGTGTACTATATGGGTGATGATTGTGTGGTTTAAATGAGAAGTTTTTATAAGGATTTAATAAACGGTAAGAGATCACACCTTTAAACAATTTTAACATATAAATTGAAATTTCAACAAAGTTGTTTAGATATTATTAATACTAATATTCTTAAAGGCTTCTTTAGAAAAACACAGTCCTTACAAATATTATGGTAAATATTTATTATATAAATTATCTAATTACTATTAGAAACTTATATCAATCCAGTTGGATTGATTATCAAGACTAAAACTTAAAACTTTAAACTTTAAAATTTATTTTTTGTTTATTTATTTCCAAAAAAAAAAGTTTAATTATTATCTTGAAAATGCATATTACTAAAAGACAATAGTTTACATTAAATAAATACCGTTAGCTTAAACAAATTATTCCGACAATTATTTTTTAGAAATCATACCATACGAACTCATCTATTTTCAAAGCAATAAATAATTTTGTATTGTTTCTTTAGTCTATTATTATTATCTCTTTTGTTCACATTAATTATAAACATAATTTACTAAAATATTTCGTTTATTGGTCCTTATACATTCTACTAATTCAAAACGCAAATCATCACATTTTATATTTAAATTAATTTAAAGAAAAAAAACAATTAAATTATTGTAAATACCACGGATGGGCTTCGAATATAAAATAAATTCCAAATCCATCCGCGCTCTGTACATAGCATAAAATAAAAATTAAAAAAAAGTAAATAAATAAAAACGGGGCACAACTTCCTATACTAAAGGTGCAAAAGAAGAGTAAATATTTATTTTCCGTGCCCCGCAATCACTTCCTTATTATTATTATTATTATTTTATTTAGTTGATAAAATGTACAATTATATCACACATTTTATATCGTGCACGATTTAACATTATTATTATTAATATTATTTAAAAAAAAGATATATTATATATTTTTGTACATGTACAAGGTTGCCTCTCAGTACAACTTGATCTGATTGTATCGAAACTTGATTTTAAAAAGTACACAATTTGAATGTTCCTATTTATTTTGCGCGTACAATTACCTGATTTTTAACATTTTGATTTTGTTTTTTGATTTGTAAAGAGCTATCCTTGTATATGTACCTGAAAAATTTGTTCCTATTTCGTAATTATTAAATTTCGTTTTTTTTTATGTAAGCAGCACTTTTCGTAATTTGTAAGTTGTGAGGGCTCCGAAAATTTCGTGAAAGACAGGAAAAAAAAACAGAGGATCGAGACGATATGTCATTGTCTTCCTATAATCGCCAAACGAGTTTTTTGTATTGTTTCAGAATTCAAAATGGTGCACATTCTGATGTATGAGTTTCGAGGGCGCACATTCGGCGGAAGCGACTTAATTTTTTTTTGTTTTATGTTTTTTTTTATTTTTATCATTTTATTATTTATAATTCCCGTCCCGTTTCCGGCGTTCGTGCACTCTTGAGCTATTGTACATACCGGTAAATTTGTAGTAGTTTTTTTTATTGTACGTTAGCGCTACCTCAATTTTTGTTTTGTAAATACAAGGTGGTAGCATATTCCTATTAATAAATAATGATTTTGAATATTTTATTTATATCTATTTTCATATATTTCCTACATCCACTCATAATTCCCCAATTCAATAATTCGAGTTATTATATAAGAGTGTAATAATATATTAAGTCTAAATATTTAGAACCACAATTACCGGTACTAAGTATGTATAAATGATTTAATACGTGCGTTTAAGTAGCTTCAAGCTATATGTATTAAGGTAAGTAATGATATATAATTTATCTTGTAATCGTGATTAACATATACAATGTTTGATTATGAATATGATTATTTGATGGGTTATTAATTTAAATATTAATCTTATTTAGAAGGAATGCCTTCGGGTATAATTAAATTGGCAACCACTTAATTAACTTCAATGATTGTAGTGATTGCATTCACTAGAATTTGCCTAATTATGCATAATATAAACTTTCGTTTAGGATAGTCCAGACGCTTTGATATTATAAAATTATTCCCTGTGACTAGAAGTACTAATAACTCTCTAATTGCACACGTATATCAATTCAAGTACTTTCTCTGCATCTTCATTCAAGTATTAGAAGTTTACTTAATTAACTCAAAAAAATTTTAGTTGCAGCATAATACACCATATCTACACATAACTTGAAACACCAAATACGTATTAAGTGTATACAAATTGCTTAAAATAGAAAAATAGCGACTTTATTAGGAGTAAACAAGAATATTCTAACAGGCAAGAGCAAGAAATCATATGTAAAAAGTTAAATCACCAAACAAAATATCACAATTGATGTAAAATTGAATATACAGACCGCAATAATATTAACAATTACAAAAAATGAGCTAATGTGTGTTTACTCACCATAAAGTAGCACCGATATGTATTGCCTAAATTTAAATTTATACAACAAAAACTGCTGAATTCAGGTTTAAATAAATTAATCAGTTTTGTTTAAGTTTAAACAACCAAAAACGTTATTACAATACACGGTATCAAATTTCTGAAGCAGATATTGGAGCAGTAAAAATATCAACCTATCTGACCATGAAGCTCACTTTAGATTAGTAGAATCTTAACTTAACGAAAATGATAAAAATATAAGTGAAAACAACATAATTTATATTAATATAAAATACGCTTGAACAGCAAACTTTGATGCCAGACTGCTCAATGTAAAAATAACGATTGGTAAATCACATGTAGTACTTTGTAAGGTAAGTGGAATGTGTGGTTCAGTAATTGTACGTCTTATCCCTGCTTCCCGTAGTATCTGTGACAGTTTCTAAAATACTATTGCAGATAGCTAGTATTAAGGTTGTTATACGTCCGTTCATGGATCCAAATGTACTTTTGTAAATTTCACAAAGGCAACTTACGCTGCTATCGTAAAGACCTACATTTATCTGACTCCAGAATTATGTAAAGAAATGCCACTTGCTAAGACTCCATACCAAGAATATCCTGACAACTTGGCTAAAAATCATCTTTCCATCACGAATATGGCCCGCACTACTGTAGCAAGTTAAAAGTTTTTTTGTTTTAGGCTTGTTCTAATAAATTGATATTTAATAATAATAAGTGTGAAAAATGTGGAAAGGCATTTGCTCAGAAGTTACACTATAGTCTCCTTAGCGAAAAGAGACTTTTCAATTGTGATATCAAAAAATGTACAATAGCGTTGTTTAAAACTGCAGAGCATGCTAAAGAGAAGCATTACATTTGCTCCTTCTACAATAAGGGATTCCTTAGTAGCATCAAATTTTAACAACAACACTACAAAAACACAAATGTTAAAGACAAATTTATAGCAGCTGCTGATGCTGATTCTTCGATGTATTTGGCCTTGTCCTTGCCCAAAGGAGACAAACATTCCTTTACACTGCAGTCAATAATATTCTTCTTCACAATGCCCATTTTAAGTTTCACAATTACAAACTTTGAAGGATAATACCAACGTAAGCACTAGCTCCATTGGCTTTCTCACGTTGGATCCTCTCAATGTACAAATTAGAAAAAGGAAATCCATTATTGTTGCATGAAGTTAAAGGCTTCAATTACAAAGCTAATATATGTATACAAAGCTGATGAACTGCGAATTAGCGAAGAAGAGGTTATGGGTTTGAGTGGAAGATCATCTACAAGTATGAACTCCGCCCTTCGGCATGCTGTTAAAATTATATGTATGTTTTTCTTTCAATTTTGTATATTTCAGTTTATTTGTATTTTATATAATCATGACCGATAAAGCTTTAATGAATAAATGAATAAATCAATAAATAGTTAGAATGATTCGATTTAGGTCAAATATTTTGTTGCCATTTTGAACAGTTTCATTGCGCCTCTCTTTTAACAGCGCTTGTCTCTACTGGCAAAAAATTGAGATAAGCCTCTTTTGGAGCGTATTTTTTAACCAGCAAAATTGTTCACCATGGAGAGGAACTTATGGTAATCACTTTGGTGCCAGGTCCGGACTATAAGAATGTATAAGGATATATAAAAACCTCCTAACCAAGTTCCCGGAGCTTCTGGTGAGTCACTGTCGATATGTGTGTCCTGTCGTTATCCTGATGGAACACAATTCCTTTCCTATTGGCCGAAGCTGGCCATTGCTTCTTTCAGATGGTCCAATACTTGACACAGTTTCGAGTTAAGAGTTTGGCGCAGAGGGAGCAATTCATAGTAAGTTATTTCCTGCCAATCACACCAAACACACAGAAAAACATTCGATTCGACATGACCGTTTCGCTTGACGTTATCGTAAGTGATCCACTTTTTATCACCAGTTACCAACCGCTTTAGAAATGGGTCTATTTTGTTGTGATTCAACAGCGATTCGTAGATAGAAATTCGGTCCATGAAGTTTTCTTTACGTTAACTCGTCTGAAACACGGATACATTGACCTTTTTTGCATCCAAACTTATTCAAATGGTTTCAATTGGCTTTCTATGCAATCTTTAGTTCTTGGGCAATCGAAACAGTGCTTACATGATGGTTGAACTCGACAATATCTATGTTTTTATCGATATTTTCGACAATTTCCAGTGCAAGGTAAAACAATCTAAGATTTTATTTATATAGATAATACCAAAAAGACGTTTGATTAAATACGTGCTTTTTCATACTTTTATAATCATTCTAAAGAATAAAATTTTGAAAATGCAAACATATTAATAGGTTGAAGAGAACACAATGAGCTTATCGACTTCACAAAGAATAAATAATAAATAGTTTTAAAAAACATAAATGAATATTAAGGTTATCACGAAAGGAAATAAAATATACTATGCAAAAATTTCAAATAAAGAAATTATTATACGTCTATTGACACAATCCACAGTCATTTAAAATCTTCAAAACAAAAGCAGGATTTATTCTAATGGTTTTGGAACAGTCGGAGCAGTAGAACACATTGGATTATTTAATATATCTGTGGAACGATAGAATATATATTTATATAATATTGAACATTTTAAACAGCTTAATTTCTCTAGAGAATTCTATGCCATAAAATTATATGCAAGATAATATATTCGCTTTGAAAATTACTGAACATCCTTCTTTAATATGTTAATTACAAGTTGTACGTGCAAATCAGTAAAAGTTCGTATAAAAATTGTAAGTTAATATCTTATATTTAGCTCATTGTACAAAAATTAACATTGGGTTCGTTTTACTTATGCTCAAATCTAACTGATTTTCCATGTAGAACTTGAAAAAAAAATCACTTCATAATTAGAAGATGGGACTTCTTGCAAGAAACAAATAATGAGGTATTTAATATATAAATATCAGATTGTTATTTACTTAGTTTTTCTTCATTCTTTTTGGGTAAAATTTTTATTATTGACATAAACAAAGTTGGCAAGATTCAAGCTATATTTTGAATTACAATAATTTAGTTTTGGTATATTAAAACGCAGAAAGTTATCTAATTCTATTAAGGTTTAGTTTTGATGATAATACTTTTTGTTACTAGATAGAAGGTAACTTCTTTTAACTAATCGCCAACTGAAGCACACTCATTATAGTTTGTCCCCGAGATGAAAATTCTTTCAATCTCTCATCTTCTTAAAGACGGCACCAATTGTTCTTAATACAATTCCTCCGACACAATCGTCAATTTTAACGATCGCTCTTATCCGATCACTTACACATTAAATGGTTACGCCACATGGATTTCGTCTATTCTTCAAATTACATTACTTAATCTTCTTTGTCACTTCTTTTTCAAGTTAATATCCAAATTTCGAAATACAAAGAAATGCAATTTCAATCCGGTTATTTCATCTACTGCTGGTCAACGCGCAAAACCAGATAAAAATATCGGAGGCTCTTCAATAATTGAACAAATAGCAATTGATTCATTAATTCTACATAGTTACGGTGTAAAGTGGAAAAAATGTATTTAAAATTAAATTATATTCCTACTTCTTAACTAATACCTTCACAATTATTGCTAATTATTGGTTTGGCAACCAGCGCGCGTTGACTTATTTACCGAAATAGTTCATTACTAGGGTGATGTATATATATTTTCCTAGTGAAAGTTGTGAAATGGTCTCATCCCTTATTATAATCACTGACTATTGTGCCTTTTGAACCGATGCCTTTTAAAGTACAATTAATAACTTTTTGGATCTGACATATCTAGTGGAAGGATTACCCGAACTCTACTCATACTCTATCCATGAAGGATGGCTTCTTGGTTAGTAAAATCAAAATTCTAAACTTAAGATTCAATTGAATCTTCTGTGTAATATTTACGTCTGTAAGGAGAATTCATTCATGTCAGCTACTATATGTAATATCCTCAATAATAGTAGATTTTATTTGAGTGTATATAATAGTAGAATATCCTACAGCAATTTGTAAGCTACAGTTGATCTAAAAATGATTGCAGAACTAATGTTTCTTAAATTCTTGGTTATATCATGAAATGCAAGTCATGTCGAACGAATTGAATTTGTATAAACTTTCATCAAAACTTTGGGAGCTGTTTTGAAATTAATTATTTTTTACTATACCTTATTTCCAATTACTGGAATAAGTAATCACAGTTGATTGATAGGATAACTTCTGCAAAACATTTGCTGCATTAGCAGTCGCGAATTGTCTTATAAAAGCAGTTCAGGAACTTTTTCCATCAAGCTGAGGTGGTTGTATTTTAATTTCGTGAAAAGAATAACAAGAAGACAGATATACCATGCACTATCCACTTCATAAGTGGAAATACAATTTAAAAAAATATAAACAAGCTACAAATACAAAAAAATATATATTAAAAACATTTTACAATCTAGAAAAAAGAATACATACTTTATAACTATACAACAAAATTCAAGAACTAAACATCAAAAAATAAGGTAACACTAAATAACATACTAATAATCTACAAAATCAAAAATAACCTTATAAAGAGCAACATAGTATCACAAACAAACAAGGAAATTCATGAATACAAAACAAGAAGAATATCGGAATTGAGAACAAAAAAATATAAAACAACAAAATTTTCTGGAGCCTTAACAACCAAGGCTATAAAACAATATAATAAATATAAAAAATTGCAAAACCACGTAAAAACTCTAAAATACATTACCTTCGGATCAAAAATTAAGAACCTAATATTAAAGTTCACACTTTCAAAGGAAACTGAATATATTAATATGGAAAATAACAAGTGTTTTAATTCAAATGTTTTAACCTAATATTAAACAATAAAACCTAATTAACAAAAAAATAAGAATAGAAGAAAACCAAGAGATTCCACGCTACTATTAGCCTTTTACATTACATTGTATCTAATATAAATTAAGTATATATTTGTATTTTTTGCAATAAACAAACCTATTCTATAAAAAATTAAGCTTATACTTAATTTAATTGTTTTCATCAAATTTTGAATATCTTATTTTTGGTCCTGTTTATTACCTCCTATTTTACCTTATAAATATTTTAACATGTTTCATCAAGTTTTCTTACCCCAATTTCTCTTCAAAATCCAAATAATTTTGAAAACATTTTCTTTAAATTTCAATGTCACGATGACAGACTGATGTTGAATACATCTCTCAAAAAGGGATAAAAATAGCATATGTGCTCCAATATATTCGAAATAAAGAAGTCAAAAGCTGTCAGTATGTCTTACTGGAAAGTGGATGGATGTGGGTCTGAGTGGAAGAACACTGGAAACCAGTAAACTCCGCCCGTGATTCTTGCTATCTAAATTTGTATACGCGTTTCATTCATTTATGTATTCTTTTGTAAATGTATTATAAGCAAGAAGAGCAAAGTTATAAAGAATAAAATAAAAAATTTCATTCTTCTTTCATCCTTATTTTAATAAATTGTTTTCAGTATTTGGAATTTTTTTCTATTTCTTAATATTATTTTATAATTCAATGCTCACCTCATTAAATAATTTTCTTCGAGATTTCTAACAACTTTTTTCCACGAAGCTAGAAGTTTCCATCATTTCTTGATTTATATAATTAAACATTTCTAGGAAGTTTGTAGCAATTTAATTAATAATTTGCTAATAAAAAAGAGGTCACTGCAGTTAATGTGTCAGAGTTATTTTAATTTGTAGAACATTTAAGCAACAAATTAAATATGACATAAAAAATGTCTATGAAATATAAAACAAAAATTATCTAAATAAAACAATATAAAATTTCGAATCTTAATCCCCTATATTACATAGAATTCAAAATAGTTTATCAAGATATAAAATAGATTAGATTAAAACACTTTAACTTTGTTTTACCACATAAAATATTTATTGCTGTGACTATAGTTTCGAACATTCACTGTTCATTATCAAACATAAAGTGAACAGTGAACAGTGAATGTTCGAAACTATAGTCACAGCAATAAATATTTTATGTGGTAAAACAAAGTTAAAGTGTTTTAATTATCTTATTAAAATGTACCACCAAGTTAACGCCGACATCATTCAAGATTAGATTAGATTATAGATTATATTTGTCTTTATCATTCAAGTAGCGAATGAATAGTTTGTATGAATACAATTGAGTACAATTATGAATAATTTTTAGATATTGAAAAAAATTGGTTATTTTTACAAAATGAAATCAAAATTTATTTATACATAGTAAATATGGATTATCAAACAACGCCCTATGTGATTGTCTAAAAATATACTTTTTGTTTCCAAATTTTCAATATCAAACATATGTCGTCAGCAACATCGAAATCTCGAAAATCAACACCAATTCAGACTTAGCTTTGTCGAATTTCGAGTTGAAATTAATACATTTCTAGGAAAGTCCTTTCAAAGCTCCCAACATTTAATATATAGCAGAAATTGAATTATTTAATTGCTTTTGCTAATTTATTTTTAATTACATCAACCTAAATTCATTTCTTTTTCCAAATTACCATAGTATAGTTACTCACAAACTATTTTAACGTACATTCAATCATTTTTAGTTCATTTTACAGAAAGAAATACGTTCAAACTAGTGTTGCTTTGATAGCCTTGCTATTTTGTAACACGCAAATTACTTTTGTATTATTCAATGTCTGTCGAAGTATTAGCTAGAGAAGTAGTTGTTTCAAAAGTGATTTGTTCTTGTAGTCTTAATAAGACTCATTTGTTGTAGATTTTACGAATAGATTTTCGTGTTTTTTCTATTTATTTCCAAATTATCATTCAAACCCCTTGCCCTTTCCATTAAATCGAAACTAAAAGCAAGGGCGCGGCATTTCCGCTCCCTTGCATATAAAAACAAGGAATTTCAAAACATACGGCCTTCAATATTTTCAAAGCGATTTGCCGCCCCTTGTTAGATTATAGTGCTATCCTCTTCTCCCAATGTCGCCCCTCAACTCTTCATCATCTCCTAGTCGCAGAAAGATCCGCACTTCGCACCCTAACCAAAATCCGACAACCTAACAACCCACTCTACAATCCATCCAACGCACTCCTCTATGAAGAAACCCAAATCATTCCTATTCCTCAACGTATGTTAGCCATTGCTGAAAAGTTTTCCACTAAACCATACAATTTCAACCTTCACAATAAATACTGTACTCCTCGTAATCCTAACATCCAACCCAAAAACCATTATCAAATCATTTGTTCGTATCATCACGAGAGTTAGTTAACCTACTAGTTTTTTTTTCTTTATATTTGTAATGACGGGGCAGAAAGATAGTGTGTTTAAGTTTTAGAGAGAGTTGAAAAAAGCTGCAAAAAGTTGATGTAGCTGCAAAATTTGGTGTTTCTCCAAGTTGCTTCTCTCTGATAATAAAAAGTCGCGAAAGTATCACCAAGAAAACTAATGTTTTAAGCAGTGGAAAACTAGTACGGGTGTGTTCTTACAAGGATGTAAATGAAGCAGTTTTACGATGGTTTCAAGTGGCCCGTTTGCATCAAAACGTACCAATATTTAATAAAGCAAAAAGTTCTACAATTTGCTAAAGAATTTAACTGCGTTAATTTTTAAGCTAGTGCCTGGAAGACTCGCAATGCAATTGTTTTCAAGACGGTGTCCGGCGAGAGTGCACGCGTTAGTCAGGAGTGCCATTTGAACTGAAACTGTTTCAAAAAGTGTATTGTACGAGCCAAAGCACCTTTTCAATTGTGATGAAACCGGTTTGTTTTTTAAATGTTTGCCAAACAAAACAAATAAAGAAAGGGTGACACTTATGGTTGGAGCAAACATGGATGGCTGAAAATAACTGAAATTACTGTTGATAGGTAAAAGCAAAAATCCCCGTTGTAAATTAAATTAATTAAATCTCTGGAGTTAGATTACGCCAGTAATAAAAAGGCATGGATGACTTCTGAGATTTTCGAAAGATGGACATGAAAATGAAAAGCTAAAAGCGAATGATTGAGATGTTCATAGACAATTGTCTTGCACATCCAGTTACTTTAAGTAAAAAATTAACGAATATTGAGCCTAAACGACCAAACAAGACCTCCAAATTGCAAACTATGGACCAGGGTATTATAAAGAAAACATAAAACGTCATTACCAAAACAGAATTGTCCATAAAATTGTTAACGCGATTGATAACAACCTTTCAGTTCAAAAATTGATTACTATTAAAGAAATTATAATCAAATTTGCTGAAGTATGGAGTGAAAATGTTTCACGCAGGTATTACTGAAAAAATTGACGAAAGGAAAGAAAAAGACGAAATGGATATCGCCCCTTAAAAAAACAATGGGGTATTGTACAAAAAAAATGCGGTTTTTTTAAGGTCGTTCTAGTTTTCCATTGCCTAATATTTAGTGATAATTTATTATATATCGAGATACACAAATATTTAGTTGACTTTTCATATAGGGTTGTTTTGTGTATACATGGTAGTCTCCATTTATAACAAATTTTGCCTTATGTTTCATTGAGTACATAACACATTTACATTATTATTATTCGCAATAAATATATCACAAATATCACTTCTTTTAATATTGAATATACATATAATTATTCGCATTTGACATATAAATATCCTGTTTAGATTCGATCATCTCCATACCATTACATTATAAGTTAGATGAGGATAAGCCAACGCATAGTACAACTTGATTAGACTATCCCTTGAACACTTATCACGTAGCTTTGACATTGCAAAATAGGCGCTATTTAGCTTTCCTGATGCATAATCAATTTGCCGACTCCACGACGTGTCACCATCTAGTTAGCTGCCTAAAAATTTAGCAGCACTCGAATTGTTAGTTGTATGATTAATTGTATGATTCCTTCTAAATCCTCTTTTTAAAGCATTTTTGTGGATGTTTTCTGAAGCATTAATTTTCCAGAATGATTTTTGGTTACTAGAAATCTAGAAGACCCCATTAACGAGATTGTATGAGAGCTGGAGCTCAGCGTCCCAGCTGCAGGTATAAATGTTAAAGAAAGAAAAGTATCTAATTATAAAGTTAAAGAGGAAATAGAAGAAGAAGTAATAATATTTCAAATAACGACAATGTGCCAAATTTTTCTATTTAAAAATTAAAGCACTTAAAACGGTTTAGATATAATTTTGTTAATTCTTCTGGAGGAGTTTCAACTTCAACCACAGGGAACACAGAAGCGTTTAGAAGATTTACCGTTGAAAACACCAGAAATAATTATTTGAGATTGGAAAACTAAGTTATTAATTTATCAATACTGCACACCCAGCACTAAGTCTACATAAGTACTGTAGAACTCCATAACATAAGTTAATTCAAAATATTGGAAACATGAAGGGTTAACACTGATAAAAATGTTTTGTTGGTTCATTTATCAATATGTAAAAAAGATTAATTTGTGCATAGGTTTACAAGGTATAAGATCAATTGTGATGAAATCAACGTGCAAAAAAAATCGTACGTTAAATATTATACTACTTAATTATTATTGCTTTTGAGGTTGTAACGATTGCCCTTATTACAGTTCCAATTTCAGCAAAGATACATTGTAGCAACTCAATATCGAATATCACATTCAACAATTTATTATGGCGGTAAACTATAACGAAGGAAAGGAACGCATAAAATTTTCCTATAAAATTCATAATATTCGAGGGCAATGGTTAAATGCCGATATTAATAACATCACTCGGCCGTAGAAAGTGTGTGCCCGTCATTAAAATCTTTACGATTGCAATTGAATCCCGTTTCTTCGGATTGTGCAAAAAAATCAATCTCATTGCTCCATAAAATTATCCAAACACGTTTCGATCAATTACTTTAATGGGCCAAGCTCGGTTCGTTTTTGTCGTTGCTCTTGTTTATAGATGGCCAGTTGGTATGTGTGACTCCGTTTGTTGGACTTTTTCGCCATCATTGGCAGAAACGAGGAGCGGGCGGGCAGACCGGTTCCGGATTGACTCTACTGTAATTTGGTAGAAGGATAAAATGATACACTATTATTACTAAGTAATGTCTTAATTTTTCTAATAATTCTATTCATCTAATCATAATATTGATAAATCCAGTATGGAATACAAAGTTTTAAGACGGAACAAAAATTTCGTCCTATACTGATGCTTTATTAAATATGGACTACCCAACCCCCAACCATTACAAAAATGCATTATACTACATATACGGTGTCTATAACTTTTAGTTCATATGATATGCAATGTAACTTATTGACAAATTATGGAAGAGTTACTTTTTGCAAAAATTTGACTTAACTATTATAATACAACCAAAAAACATGGACCATCTGGACTTAAAATAAAGTATATCAAAACTTAATTAATCAATTAATTGTACCTGAGATAAGAGCGAAGAAAATATTTCGCTTTAAAATACCTTCATTATTTTTTTTTTATTGATTGGGCGATCCGAATATAGTAAACTTATTTTAATACGGACGGTTTTGCTAAAATACCAAACGTCCCGAAAAAAATGAGCATTCAGAGAGGAAATGGCAGAGAGCTTGGGATAAGATATGTACTTGTCGTTCGGTCCATTTAGTCGGCAAAAGCAGCATCGCTCTAATTCAATTAAAACTAAAGGATTAAGCCTGAGACAGATCTGGTCTGGTTTAATTGCCCGCGATTTGTTACGGTCGCAAATTAGGACCTAAGACCGGTCTGCGATTTTTCATCATTTCCATTCGCCCTCTTCTTCAAACTCGTCGCCGTCCTTTTATTTGTGTCACATAAATAAAATCGACACACCTGTTTACCTGTTAATAATAGATATAACAAAATCTCGCAGATATAATCAATTATGCGGTTTCTCTTAAGACATATTAACATAACAACTTAATTATTTGTTTGTTTTAGATATGACGCTTCTAAATAATAAATCATCGAGTGTGAATATTCAGTTGGTTTACATTATAACTATATGGAGAGAAAATGTGATATAATTCCAATGAAGCATATTTTAAAAATCAACGTTTGCGCGAGGTTGGCCCGAGGCAGAAGCTAGTTTGCTATAAATGTATATAACAACAATCGTACACTTTACAATGCTGATTTATCCGGTTCGAGCGGAGATCGTAATTTACGACCGCTTTTTCAGCCCCTGGAATCAATGGTGGATCATCTCAAGAGACGGCATAAATCAAACGGACGTGGAAAAATGCTATTTATGGGTTCATCCCATCAGGAATAGAAAAACTGGTAAGGTATTTTATAGGCGGCTGTATTATTTATTAATTGGGAAATTCTTAGCTATCACCTTTATGCATAGAATATTAAGACTGGTTAAATTTAATATAGTGTTATTATCATAAAGCACGTATGATGTAATTTTTATAATTATGACCAATATCCCCCACTCCAATTATTACACTACCAACGAGTGAATAACTGTAAACTGCAGAATTAGCGAGGTTAAGTTGGTAGGGCTTTTAATATATTGAGTTTTTTTTTTCTTTTTCTATCAAAATTAGCTAAGGGATGGCTCTGTATACGACATATGTGCGTAACTGAAATTAAAGAATTGGGAAAAGTAATTAATAAAAAAAAAATCAGCACTCTCTTAGAATAGATTCAAAACTGGATTGAATTGAATTGTAGAGATAAGAACTAAATATATCAAAATTAGTTTATAACAGTTATTTGACGAAAATACAATAACTTTTTATTTATACACTAAATTAGCGAACATTTTTTGGGCAGGCGATGAGCTAAACAATCTTCAATAGATTTAAAATTTTAGGAATCTTTAGATTTTTTTTGTCCTTTGAATAATCAATTTATTCTTTAAAATTATTGATTTTTGTTAAAATCTTCAATCTGCCTTTAAATTTTCCAGAATGTCTTTAGAATTCTTTCTTAGAATTATTAATAATTTTGAGATTTAAACTAATCTTGGCAGTTTTGCACTTTGCTTATTTATCACTAAATGTGTATTTCCGCCACCAAGTGACCAGTATCAATAACAATATAGGCTGGTGATCCAGATGTACATTTATAAATAAGCAACGGGAAAATGTGCCAAACTAGTGTTCCATATACACAAACGTTTTAAGGATTTTATTGATAATTTGAGCCGTTTATTTTGAAAGTGGCCTAAATCCATTATTAATTTTTTTTCAGTTGGCGGTAGAAACGTGTATTATTTGAGGTTATCTGTCATAAATAACAATTTGCGATTAAGCATATTTAAAGTATATGATAATTATTAACACATAGATGTTCACAAACAATTATTTATTAAAAAACATTATTTTGAAAGTGACCTAAGTCCACTTAATTAGTAATAATGTCCGAAAGTGCGGATCTTCAAATTTACGAAGGCAGTGATGAAGGACATTTTATTTAATCAGTATTAATTATGTTTAATTATTGCAGTGAAAATAATCACTTAATACACACTTATAATTGAATTTTAAGATAAAATATTTTTATAGAAATTATTACACCTTTGGGGATGAATAAAAGTACAAGACTATTTAATTCCGAGAGTGAAGAAGAATTCGAAAATAATGATTTTAACCAGAATCGAAAGAGAAGGAGAATTTTAGATCAATATTCATCATCTGAAGATGAAGATACAGGTGAGGCTTTTCACGACAATACCTCTAGAGCAAGATTTAGAGAAAATAATAGTGATACCTACATTCAAAAATTGCGAAAAATTAAACGAAATACCGGGAAAAAATACTATACTCAAATTGGAAACATTATACCTGCAAAAGTGTTTCAAAATAAAAATTGCCTTTGTCGAAAAGTTTGTATAAAAAATTATAAAGAAAAAGAAAGAAATAGTACTTTTAAGAAGTTTTGGAATTTAGGAGATTTTAATAAGGAAAATGTACTGCTATACGAAGCTACCGAGCGCTGTTTTGTGAAACGAAGACGTCCAAAAAACGAAAAAAGTTCGCCAAGAATTTATAGTTTTAAGTATTTTTTAAATTCTAAAAACGGGAAAGTTTCGGTCTGTAAAAAAATATTTTTGGATACCTTTAATATATCTGAAGGACGATTAAAACGTGTATTAAACTCTGCAAATAAAGGAAATGATTTACGTGGACATATGGCTGGATCATCGAGAAGAATTTCTGACGAAGTGAAAAAGGATGTTCAAAACCATATTAATAGTTTTTCCAAATTTGAATTCCATTATACCAGATCTCATAACCCTAATAGAAAATATTTACATCCTGATCTAACTATAAAAAAATGTTTAATTTATACGAGCTTCATTGCAAAGAAAATAGAAAAGCAGTTAAAGAGTGGACTTACAGAAAAATATTTAAAAATTATTTTAATTTACATTTCCACCAACCCCGCAAAGATACATGCCAAAAAATGCGACCTATTAAACATTAAAATTAAAGCATCGGATGATGATGAAAAGAATAAACGTATGGAAGAACATGATGTGCATTTAATACTAGCAGAATCAGCAAGGAGATCATTAAAACAAGATCAAGAACTAGCATTACGTAATCCAGATTATTATTTCGCATTTTCTTTCGACTTGCGAAAAGCATTACTTAACCCAAAGTTGACAACTTTAGTACTATAAACGTAATATGTACGTTCTAAATTTGGTAATTCACAATTTTTATGACGATAATGTTCACATGTACGTTTGGAATGAAACTATTGCATCTAGAGGTTTACAAGAAATAGCTTCATGCATTTTGAAACATCTTTAAAATCTAAGAAGTCTAAATCATATTATAACATATAGTGACATGTGTGCAGGACAAAATAGGAACATTAAAGTAGCCTTAATATGGCTAAAAATTGTCCAAGCTGTTGAATATAATGTAGAAATAATAGATCATAAATTCCAATATCAGGACATTCGTTTTTACCGAATGATAGAGATTTTGGCGACGTAGAAATGTCATTGAAGAAAAATAATTTACTGTTTACTGTGCCGGAAAGGTAATAACTTTATTCTAAATGAAATGAAACAGGAGGATTGCAAATCAACAAGATTATTGGAGAACGCGGTTTTTAAAAGATTGCAGAATTCTAACGGAGAAGCAATAAATTGGTTTTAAATATGCTGGATGCGGTTTTTTGAGAAATTAACCATATAAAATGTTCTATATAATATCAATGGATGAGAATGCAGAGTTTAAAATCCTAGATTTATTACCACGTCAGGGTAGACCAAGAAAGTTGGAAAATATTATATTGACACCACTTTATAACAATGTAAGACCAATTACGTTTTCGAAGTACAAGGACATGATGGACTTACTTTGATATATACCACCCGAACACCATGATTTCTTTAAATTCCTCCCACATACACAAAATGTAAATGAACAGTAAATTTTTATGTAATTTGTATAGTTGGAAGATTTCTTGAATAGTATAAATTGTGTTTTTAAAGTGATATATTAAATAAATTGAGGTTTTTTTCAATTTGAAGCAATTTAAAATATGTCAAATGGACTTGAACTCCTTCAAATTTTCTAACATATATATGTGTTAATTTTAAAAGTGGCTTAAATCCATTTGTGGTAAGAAAACAAATATTATTCATTTAATTTTTGCTATTATTTTAATAGGAATTGTAAATTTAACGCTCTTAGATACGTTTAAGCAGTGTGGAACATTGCTTTACTATACGTATATTTTTAATATTATTGAAATGCAAACTTTTAAACATCTCAATTTAAACATAAATGGACTTAGGTCACTTTCAAAACAAACGGCTCATTTATTCTTTTCTATAGAAACTTATATTTTGAATATTTGTTCCTTAGAAATCTTGTAATAGCTGATATTAAAAGGTTAGTTTTTTTAAAAAAGTAGATTGATTCTACACCGTAGTTTTTGGTTGCAGCTATTTCAAATGTAGGAAATTTTCAGGATATTTTACTTTTCTGCTATTTAAATAGTAAAAATTCTTTTCAAAAGCGTGAGTGCTAAAACTTGGTAATATTGTTGAAGATGACCACATCCTGGGTGAATGGTTGAAGCTTCTTTTTCTCCTCCTCAAAAGAGGTTGGCGACCATATGTTTATACTTGTCCCGATTTTGCACAAGTCGTATGAGTGTGGGAGCATCCCTGATTCCGAACCATTTTAGAAGGTTTCGCAGTCAGGACAACTTCTTTCTTCCAACTCCGCGTTTTCCCTCTATTTTTCCTTCCATTATCAGTTGTATGAATTCGTATTTTTTATTTTGGAAGATGTGCCCGAAATATCTAGCTTTTCACCCTTGTGAGCAATTCTCCTTCTTTGCCCATTAGTCTAAGTGCATCGTTACTTCAGTCAATGGGATTTTGATCATCCTTCTGTCGTTCAAATTTCGAAAGCTTGAAATTTATTCATTGATGCTATTATACCTTGAATGTATAACTTTCCACTCGATACAATAACCCGAAAAAACATAACACTGGACTATTCTCCATCTAATGTTCCTTGAGAGGTCTCTGTTACACACTAAGGGTCGTAGTTTTTAGAAGGTGTTTTTGGATATTTCTATACGTCTTTTTATGTCGTCCTCCCATCGTTCGTTGAGCCAGATACCTAAATACTTATACCGTTGAATTCGCTCGTTTGTTTTACCATTAACGGTTAGTACATCTTTATTTGTGTCGTAGTTCTTGCTGATAATCATGTATTCGGTTTTCGTGATGTTCATATTAAGCCCGTATTCAGGGCTACCTCGATGCACTTCCTTTCCGATTGTGTCCTCGAATTGTCCTTGCCCTATTTTCGCGTTAAAATCACCCATTATGAAGGAGATTCAAGTTCATTACATGTTCAATCTGATTCTAGAACTCTTCCATTTCTTCTGAATGATGTTGATGTAAAAATCTAGAGTTTAGTTGATGCTGATGAAGATATCCATTTATTGATGCAAAATAGCGAATAACAAATCCTGAGTTTGCTAAAAGATTGAATAGACTAAATTGGACCATTTATGATTATTTGAAATGCTTAGGTTTTTATTTCAAAGCTCGATAAATGGTTTTTAATATAATCGATACTTATTAACGGTGGAGACTTCTACTTCGTTATACATTATTAACAAATAAAAAAAAACTTTTTGACTTTGTATAACACTGACTTTAACTTGTCATAACAAAGTCAAAAAGTTTTTTTATTTATATTCGATACTTGTTCTGCTACTCTCTTGATGGAACCAAATTTTCAAATTGGAAGAAGTAAAACAATTGTTATGTTCCATTTCTTTATTTTCAGATAACTGACACATGTTTCGGTCAGGAAACATCATAATAAGAGTTTTTACTTCTCTCAACTCGACGAATAGGTTTCACATGTTCTTTCGGAAAGGAATTTGTGCCTTCGCTATAATTATTTGCGATCATTTTATGATTTTTTGTTTCAGAATGATTGATTTACGTCGATGGTAGAGATTTTTGCACATTCGAGATATATCTTTTAATTCTAAGGTTTCTCTAGATTTTAGTAGCAAGTTATCTTAAAGTAAAAATATAAACTGGCTAAAAATACTCCGAAAGCAGACATTTATCAAAAAAGGTGTTTCTATTTAGTGGAATTTTAAAGCAATGGTTTTTAGCTTCTATCGGATAACATAAGAATCAATTTTGAAGTGCACTATCATCCGCTAGATAAATTAATTGGTTCACTTAAACTGAAAAGATCAGAATTAATCAATAAAAAAAGGTATCTTATTTCATTAAGATAAGGCGAGACCTTACAAGTTTAGTAACTCGACAAAAACTTTACACCCATCATATTTTCCAAATTTTGCAACTTCTGATTACAACTTATTCCGATCCCTATAAAAGTTTTTGGACGGTAAATACTATAATTTCAACGAGGAGATGAAAAATCACCTGATTTAGTTTTTTGCTAGCAAATAACAAAACATTTTATGAGCGTAGAGTCATGCTACTATTGCAATGAGTGGAGAAGGTAATTAATAAACTAAATTAAAATACATGTTTATTTACCATAAGAAAATCTTTCACTTGAAAAAAAAAAAATTAGGTAATTACTTCATAATAACCTAATATATCAATAATATAATTATATTATTAATAAATTTCGTATGAACATTTAACTGTGTTTTAAATCAGATTATAATGGTGCGGAATTTGTGCGCCTTTTAACTTTTAAGGCTATATTCTAGAGATTTGATAATCCTAACTCTAGTTCATTTTCTGAATACTGGGCTCTTTACGACTCCGCTAGATCAGAGGGTTGAAATGTTAATGAACACAATACATTTTCGAATTTCGAATAAGGTAAGTAAAAATAGATATAATATGCGACCATTATTTAAAATAAATAAATATATTGGAACCGAAATTTATTGTACTTTTATCGTACAACAAATGTCTTCACAGCTTGTATACTATTATTTTATAACTCCTTGCCTGTAGTTAACAATAAATTACGCTAATAACTCGGAATGAATATTGAATTTTTATGAACACTTAAATTAAAAATCCAATTGTAATATAGCAGCGGTACACACTTTAGACTGTTGACGTTTATGGGGTGATTTAGTTAGTAATATATTTAACTACTCGTTTTAATAAAAATTACGAGTGTAGTGGGCCAATTAATCCAAACACATTTAAACGCCGTTATGCACATACACGGATATCAATAAAGTGTACACTAACTAATATCAGAGTAATAAAAAGTCGTAAAATATTTTTTATGTCGGCATTAAATTATTACTCATTGTTGGTGAATGGACTGCTCCTATTTTATAAAAGTTGGGTGCTATATATGTTCACAGTTTATAACATTTCATTCAAACATACGTTACTTTCATTTTTAGTTATAACGAATTAACCACAATAATCTGATATAAGCACTGATTTATAATAACGGTCAAAATGACATAGACTTTGTCTAGAATATCTCACAAATGGGTCGAAATGAAGCATATTTACTTATAAAGGATATATGGACAAAGAATAATGTTATAAATGAAATAAACAAACGTTTTTTCTTATTATGCGGTTCAAAACCTTTCCTGATCTTTATTAGTTGTTTTTATGTATTGCGCGTGTTTCGTATTTTCTCTTGGTGTATCTATCCTCTTTCATTTCGCATATGTGCACATATCTTCTATCTATCCCCCCTGTTAGTTTTTCTATTAATTTATTTTATCTGTACGTTTTGACTGTATGTTTCGTTCTCTATGCGGCCGCTTTTGGTTGTATTTTTTATTTTTCTAAGGAACCTCATATCCATAGTCAACGCACACTGGCTCAGTGGGAGAAACTACCACTGACCAATCCTTGCGACTCTGGGATATTTGCGAAATTTCTATCACTGCATCACTTCTAAATCCATATAACTTTCGTTTGTACTAAACTTGATAAAAATCGGCGTACAAAATAATTACCATAAAGTCAAGGGTTCACAATACTTTCAGTTATTCAGTAGTTAATCAAAGCATCCTTGTAAGTTCGGTTCAATATTTTGGCTTATATTTTAAGCCTATAAAACTCTTACAAAGTTTGCAAACACGATCGCTGCTATAGATAATTTTTTATAGTTTCTGCATGTAAGTACTATTTCTACCAAAACTGTTACTATTAAAGACTCTTCATAACAACAATACTCAACGTCATGTAAGTAGAGTCAAATCAGGCCAAACTCACACATCCAAACAACAAAGCGATATTTATAACCGTCAGCGTCTAATAGGGTATACCCATCATTGAAGATTGTTTTTGAAGTAATATAATAACAGAAGGTGACATTGAGTTCTTCTTCCATGACCTAATCTCTTCATTTATCGAATACATACCTAGTATTCTTAGTTCTTCACAAAAGGTTTCTAATCATAAATGTCCTCAGATTTTTATTCTCTGCGCTTTGCAGCTTTTAAATTCTTTAAAATATCATGCTTCATGCTTACATATCGCAATTCCAGCTTTATAACTTTATTTCCGTTAATCATACTCTGCTAAATTATCAATGGTAATCAATAAAATACAATAATAGTCATCAAAAATATATGATTTATTGCGCTTTTATAATTCCACTACACAAATCAAAAAGGATTGTATTGTAGTTGCAACATGTGTAATCTATCGATGGACTTTAGACATTCAGGTGTGAAACAGAAATTGAAAATGAATTAATGAATACTCATCAAACAGCAATTTATAATATATGTTGACATATTTTATATTAATTACAAACTGATAAGTTATCTAAAATTATATGTGTTACACATATGTGTCGAAGGAAAAAATGAGAGATATGTTTTCAATCCAGATGTAATTTGTTCTACTTTAAATACCATCTGTTGTTCCTTAAGTCTCTAAAAACCTTCCGTGTACTCATGTTTTCTTGCGTAATCATATTTCCACACAAATGTTTATTACTATATTATACATGGAAAATATAAAATAATACAATTATAGATTATTAATATAATAATTATAATGTCAAAATAGTTAATTAGTGACAGAAATTTATAAATCTCGGATTGTTATTTTTCCATTTGTATATTGCATATAAAAATAATGCGGTATATTTTAATATAATTAAAAAATCAATTTCTAATTGCCGATTTTAAATTTCCAATCTTTACTAGTGATATTTTGTTAAAGCTTAGTTACAAATAATGCAACGTAATTATAATGAAACGTATTAATTTATATATGAAATTGTAAAATACTTGCAGATCACCTACCGATATCATAACTCGCCCTCTGACAAATACAGGGAATCATAAAGAAATTTTAAAAGTATTTCAGCGTATCAATTTAATTCTGATCTGCGAATTATCCCCTGGGACAATATATTTCACCAAGGGAATGTCGAGGATATGGTTACATTGAACAACTACAACCTTATTACTCTCTTCCAATGCGGTCGGCATCTTAAAACGAACTGACGGCAGTCACACCAAAGATGAACAGGAAAGTTTAGAGCTACTCCTAGGTACTCACTTTCCAGGATCAAAAGTAGTGACTAAAAACACAATTGCGGCTAGTACCGACTCAGTGGCTCACTGTTCCAACCGTGACAGCCGCTGCTTAGCGGGGAAAATATTCACGCTCAGCAAAATGACTTGGGCCATAAACAGCTTCAAGCCATATAAATCCCCAGGAATGGACGGTATCTTCTCCGCGCTACTACAACGCGGCTTGGATACAATTGCTCCAGGACTCAGGGAGATATATAAAGCAAGTTATGCACCAGGGTACATACCCCGGTTGTGGAGGGAGGCAAAAGTGGTATTTATACCTAAAGTGGGCAATAGGCCTCTAGATGTACCTAAATCATATCGACCCATCAGCCTAACCTCTTTTCTCCTAAAGGCTATGAAGAAAATAATCGACGAGCACATAAAGGGTGACTCACTTATAAGAACACCCTTAAATGCCAAGCAATTCGCATTTCAAGCTGGCAAATCCACTATCGATGCTCTACATCACCTCGTCAAAGAGGCAGAATGAGCCATCCTATACAATGAAATGGCAATCGGAATATTTATAGACATAGACGGGGCCTTTGACAACACCTCATTCTCTGCAATAAAACGAGCGGCTATAAATAAAGGACTATATCCTTCCACGATAAGATGGGTGGAGGTAATGCTTCAAAGCCAATTAGTAACGGATTCTCTAGCAGGATCCACAGTATCTATGACTGTAACAAAGGGGTGTCCTCAGGGGGGAGTTTTGTCCCCCACACTATGGTCAATAGTGGTGGATGGACTCCTTTTTTTTTTTTTTTTTTTTGGGGAAGGGGGAAAATCTGCACGCTCATCCGAGCATCAGACACCACGCCGCCAGGATGGCGTGGTAGTGTGGGGATGGTCTGGTGGACTGACCGACCCACTAAAAACCCCCTTCTGCCTGTACATGGGCTACCCCGGAACCGCAATGAGCATTACCTCGGGGTAGCAGGCTGCGGCATTTTGTTAGTGAATGCCGCTGATGTTAGCCTGGCCTCGTCCTGCTTCATCCTGATGTTAGCTCGCGGAGCAGCGTCTCCTTCCGTAGGAGGACCGCCCTGGCGTACCTCGTGACAGACGCCCAGCTCTCTTCACGTTCGAGCATTCGTCCGACGATGGCTTCAGGCTCGTCCGCCACTCCGATCGCCTCCCACATCTCCGATCTCTCTTCCTGCCACTCGGGGCATTCAAGCAGGGTGTGGCGCGCCGTGTCTCTCGGGCTGGGGCACCACTTGCACCCCTCGCCTTCAGACTTCCCAATCCGGCACAGGTACTCCATGAAGCACCCGTGTCCGGATAGCATCTGTGTCAAATGGTAGTCCATTGTGCCATGCCTCCTATTTGTCCACTTTTCAACGTTCGGAATGAGGGTCCGCGTCCAGATCCCCTTGACTTCATCCCGCTCATCCCATCTGGACTGCCATCTGGCCATGAGGCGCTCACGGGCCTCCCGCTTGGCCGTGGTGCGGCACCGACCCTCCTTCGTCTCCGCGTGCACTTCGGCCCTGGATCTAAGCTCCAGATCAGCAGGCGCAGTTCCTGCCAGGACCTCGGCCGCGTCTGTGGAGACCGTCCTGTAGGCCCTCGCGACTCGTAGGGCGCCCGGTCTTAGGGCGCCGCGTAGCCGTTCGCAGTTGCGCTGCGCACTGACGCACGTGGCCCACGCGGGGGCAGCGTAGAGTAGCTTGCACTTGGCCACCCCCATGAGGAGGCGGCGCTTCGCGTCCGCGGGTCCGCCGATGTTATTCATTAGGCGTGACACTGCTCTCGTGGCGCGTGCCGCACACATCGCCGCTTCTGCCACGTGCCCACTGTGCAGAGGATTAGCCTCTATCTGGACGCCCAGGTACTTCATCCGGGGCGTCACGGCGACGTCCTGGCCTAAGAGCGGGATCTTTTGGTCCCTGGGTCTGCCTGCGCGGCGTCGCCCCAGCCATACTGCGCCCGTCTTCTGTTCGGCGACCTTCAGGCCTACAGACCTCATCCACTCGACTGCCCTTCCCGCAGCATCGTTGGCCGTGGCTATGACATCCTGAATGTCACGTCGGCGCACTACTATCAGGATGTCATCGGCGAACCCGATGACGTCCACTCCTACCGGCATGTTCAGCCTGAACACCCCATCGTAGGCCATGTTCCAGAGGAGTGGACCGAGGACCGACCCCTGGGGTACGCCGCCGTGGACTCGCCACCTGTCCTCTCCGCCGTCAGGTCTTGCTACGAGGACAGCCCTGTCGCGAAGGTAGTCGGCAACCATCCGAGTGAGGTAGCCTGGGGCTCTCTTCTCCTGGAGGACGTCCATTATCGCCGGCCAGGGGATTGAGTTGAAGGCATTGCTGACGTCCAACGCTATGGCCAAGCAATGCCTTCTTTCCCTCAGCGGGCCGCTGTTGGCCTCGTCCGCCAGCCTCCTTACCTCCAGGAGCGCATGGATGGACTCCTGGATGAACTGCATGGAAAGGGCTTTATGACCCAAGGCTACGCAGATGACATCGCCGTAATAATCAGGGGCAAGCATGAAGGCATTCTTACAATCCTAATGCAAAAAGCACTGAATAGCATCAATAACTGGTGTGTTCGGGAAGGACTAAGTATCAACCCGAATAAAACGATCATAGTTCCATTCACGCGTAGGAGGAAGCTGCACATAAAGGCTCCCTCGCTGAATGGAATGGAGATAAATGTCTCCAACGAAGTAAGTGGGTATAATTCTGGATACCAAACTGACTTGGAATCAGCATGTCGACAAAATCATGGCGAAGGCAACGATGTCGCTTTGAGCCTCTCGGCGGCTTATGGGGAAAACCTGGGAATTAAAGCCCAAGATCACGTATTGGCTGTATAGAACGGCGGTGATACCCATTGTCACCTATGCTGCCCTCGTGTGGTGGCCGAAGACCCAAAAACTAGACACGTAAAAGAAGCTGAGTAGGCTTCAACGTTTAGCATGTCTAAGCATCACAGGGGCCATGCAAACGACGCCAACCGCGGGAATGGAGGCAATCATTGGTCTCACACCGCTCCATCTAGTGGTACAAAAAGAGGGACTTGTGGCAGCCCTCCGACTACACCAGAGGAAGAAAACACTGCCGGGGGACTGGACAGGACACTTAGAAATACTGCAGCAAATCGACCCGGCCCTTCTGTCTAAACCGACGGACATTATGTCCAGGAAGCTCGAATTCGAATTACCGTTTAAGGTGTCGATAGAGGACTCCAAAACGGCTTTGACGAGAGTCAAGGAGTTTGGACGAGGGATATCAACCTTGTACATGGATGGTGCCAAGAATACCAGAGGTACTGGAATAGGCATTTATGGGCCTAACCAAAACCACAGGAGCTTCATGGCTCTGGGCACGACGCCCACGAATTTGCAAGCGGAAACGATTGCAATTGATATGTACGCCAGAGAGGCACCTAAATGGCGCGCATATATACATCTGCTCAGACAGCCAAACCGCATTAAAGGCCGTCCAAGCCTATAGTCATGGCTCACGGACTGTCTGGGAATGTCGAAGATCCCTCTCGCAACTGGCGAAGAACAACTTGTTAACCCTCATGTGAATCCCAGGGCACGGGGATATTAAAGGCAACGAAGTGGCCGATGAACTCGCAAAAAGAGGTGCAAATGCCACTCCTATAGGACCAGAGCCGTTTTGTGGACTCCCCATGGCGCACAGAAGAGAGGTGGTGCAAAAATGAGAAGAGGACAGAAGACCTAAGCATTGGAACAATGTACCAGTTCTACGTCAATCAAAACGACTCCTGAAACTTGATCACAGCCACAAGGTGCTTGAACTCACAAGCAACGAGCTAAGAACTTTCACCGGAATCATGACAGGGCATTGTGCCCTCCGATACCATTTGTAGAAAATGGGAAAAGAGAAAAGTGGAAACTGCAGATTGTGTAATTCGGCAGATGAAACTACCGAGCACATACTATGCACTTGTGTCGCGATTGCTCACAAGCGTCTTTCACACTTCGGCAGGGACCGATTATTCCCCGAAGAGGTGAGCATTATCAAGATAGTTACTAGGTTCATGGTCGACGTGGGACTGCTTGGGAAGTGATTGGTTAAAGGTAGAACGATAGATATGTCAGGTCGCAGTTCAAGAGAGGCTAACACACCTCACTAAGACCCTACTTAACCTATAACCTATAACCAATATATTACTCTCTTCGACCTACATGCACCTGTAACTATCGCATCAAAAAGAAAAAAACGATAAACCTTGAATAACAGACATTTTAAAATTATTAATGCAATTTAGGAACAAAACAATAAATAAATACAAACGCATACGAGCTCAACAAGACTTGGAATACTACAAACAATGTAACTTATGAACCTTAAGAGCTCGCGAAGAAAAAAGGCACATTTAAACTCTCGTATTAAAAGTAAAACAGTCCAAAGATATTATAGAATATTAATTAACTCTAAATAGATAGAATAGTTTAAAGAATCTAAGCATAGTTAAAAAAACATCGAATTCGATACATAGGTATTGCCTCGCGGATTTGAACTTCTTACTTTTCAAATGTAAAAGCTAAATACGGCTACAACTAAATGAAATCATAGTCAGTTTTATCTAAACCTAACACAAAATTGGAATTCTGAGAAAATTTAAATTTCGCCCAGTAAGTTGCTCGACCATAATGTTATCGAATAAAACTAGAGCCTTCGAAAGTGATAAAATTCATATCACAATGTTAAAAATATGCTCTCCATATCTCATAAAATACATTTATTATAAATCAATGCATAATGCAATCTTCAGTACCATCATATTGGAAGGAGTCCCTAACAGTACCTTTTACAAAAAATAACACATCAACTGAATCTCCTTCCAACTTTACTTAAAATTCTGGAAAAAGTAATTGACCTGCAAATGAGAGAACATTTAGAAAAACACAACCTCCTGGAACAATTTGCCTTTAGACTTGGGTATAATGCACAACAGCTATTGCTTTTGATTTGTTCTTGTAGTCTTAATAAGACTCATTTGTTGTAGATTTTACTAAAATATTTTTGTGTTTTTTCTAATTATTATTGCTTACTTGATTGACGACAGTTTAGAGTCTTGGGATCAGGGTCAAATAACAATTCAAATCAAATGTTCTGGTAGCAATAGACCATTATAAAGCCTTTAATAATGATTTAAAGACCAGTAATTTTCACTCATATGCTGACGACACTCATATTTATTGCTCCTTCATTCCCTCAGAAATTGAATTAATCAAAATATTGACAAAATCATTAAAAATTCGAACAAACACAACATAATTATAAATGGAAACAAGTCCAACGCCATTTAATTTGCTAAACGAAAATTAAAAGTCTTGTTGATCCACAAAAAATCTTGTTACCTCTACTGCATATTAAAGTAGGATTAATGAAACAAAACGTTAAAGCTTTAAATAAAGATGGAGACTGTTTCAAATACTTTCGTGGAAAAATTCCCGCTATCTCAGATGCAAAAGGAAGGAATTTTTGTCGGTCCTCGAGAACTCAAGAATTTGTTAATACCATGACCGAAACTGAGAAAAATGCATGGATTTTACTTGTTAATTTTATTGAAGGTTTTTTGGGAAACAACAATGATCCTAACTACAAGAAATTTTTGATAATCATGCTACCGAAATTTATAAAATTGGGATGTAATATGAGCATTAAAGTTAAAGTTCACTTTTTACACTCGCATCTTGATTACTTCCCCGAAAATTTTGGTGATGTGAGTGAGAAGCAAGGTAAGAGGTTCCATCAAGACATGAAAGAAATGGAACGTAGGTATCAAGTTCGGTGGAATGTTTCAATAATGGCTGATTACTGCCGGTCAATAAAAAGAGACAATCCGGCCCTAGAATACAGAAGAAAATCACTAAACAAAGTTTTTCATCCAAGAGGGAAAGATCTTCTGGAAAGAAAAGAAATTAAAGATTGATTAAGACTTTTTTCAATTTAGTTTACTATTTGAAATTTGTTTCTGCTTCTGTATCAATAAAAGTAGCGTTTATTTTGACTATTTTTTTTTTATTAATTTTATTTCAACATTGATAAGAAGCCTTATGTGATAGGGCAAAATGACACTCTCGGATTTGAATTCAGCAGATCAAAATTATACAAAATCAGATGTCAGATCGAAATCAACTTTCAAAAAGCCAAAATATGTTGTCCCGCATAATTGATGAAAACCTGAGATTTTAAAAACATATAACAAGCAGCATTAGGAAATTTTATGCTTCCCTGAAGACGTTAAACCCATATCGCCAGATATTATCCACCGAGACGAAAATAAAATTGTGCGACTCTCTTGTTTTATCTCTCTTTAATTACGGGAAAGTAGTATATGGTAACTGCCTTTACAACTTTGATGAGAAAAGGATAAAAAAAGTACAAAAATCGTGTCTAAGATTATTTTATAGAACAAGACGAAACTTCCCTATATCACACAAATTGTAAATATAAACTTGATTAACATGACCAAATATAGACTACTACAAGCATGCTTCTACCTTATCATCATTTAAACCAAAAAACGATATCGTCAATATTAGAAACGACGATAGCGTCAATATTAGAAATACCTCTAAGTTTTATTTATTTATTTAATAAATAACATAAAATTTATATATATTAACTGATGAGGCTGTTATAAACTATTTCTTCACAAAATTTATATAACAAAATATATAAGTATACTCAAAATTTCAGTCGAAAGGGGGACGGGTGGAGTTCTCTTCATCGAAAGATCTTTCATCCAAACCCAGTATTATATACCATCAATACTATTCCAGAATTTCTTTCATGGTATCTCTTTATATATTTAATGCTCGAATAAAGCATATTTTAGTCTTTTATTAGACATATTTTAATGACATGTGTTTTCACTGTCAAATTATTAAATTACTTTCCCAAACACTTTTCGAACATAAAAACTAACAATTTTGGTTAAATTTAGCGAAACAGAATATAGAATCGCCCACTATTTTTATTTTTCAATTGTTATACTAATCCTTGCGCTGCTGTGAATATAACTAATTTATTTATTTATTTGCTTTTTTAATTCTGTGCTAACAAAAAAAACTAATACATACAAAATAATGTAAATGATATTCATCCAAAATTTAGAGTGCACGAGAATTGGGCAGAGTTCATCCTAGATGATCTTCCACTCCTACCCTGAAGTAGTAAATTCTTCTGTAATTTTAAGTCTATTAATTTAGGTATAATTACTTTACTTTTAATTCGACAGGAATTTTGCTATATTAAATTGAGTGGTCAATAAATATGATTATTATTATTATTATTATTAAGTATTGTGTGTGTGAGACGTGGAGAATAATGTATTATTATAATATCGAAAATGAACAAGACATTAAATATTTCTATAAATTTCTTCTTAAAATAACATATTTAAAGCAATAAAATAACATTATTAGGTTATTACACTACCGAAATTTTTAAGTTAATTAGTTGAAGATTAATAGTAATAAAGTGAAAGAAACAAAGTAATTGGTTGCAATAAATTAACTAAACATCTGAGAATCAGATAATTCTACAAGTTATTAACACTAGATTTTAAAAACTATTTCTAAAGGCTGTGGAAATTCTGGGTTTTTCTTTATCTTATTATATTTTTGCACTTCTGTACAACTAGTTACTCTACCAAAACATCATACAAAATATGTTACATAATAATTCAATAACAATAACAACGATATTAAGGTTTCTAATAAAAACCATTTTCCACGTCCATGTCTTAAACAAATAGAACACAATCCCATACCACTTTTTAGGAAATGTTACAGATTTTTTTAAGACCATTCGTTTTCTAAAACTGTATCAACACATGTCATATATTTTGGTCATTTTTTCTATGAAATGATCTTATTATTTAATAGTCATAAAAAGAAGTCATATACTGCAATTTAACATGATTAAATTAATAAAATCTGTAACTGTATGTTCTTGTGAAACCTTGTTAGAAATATATATTCATCTCATCATAAAATAAGAGATTCCTTCCTTACCATTTATCTGTTATGGCACTGTTATAAAATCGGCATCAAACGCCAAGCATTTGGGGATGGTTCTTTGACATTTCCATGCTTTGCAGCTTTGTTAAACAGAAGCGGTCATCAAAGTTTCGAAAGAACTACGAGCAAAATATTAATTTATAAGATAGCTCAAATTTCTTCACATTATCAATAAAGAAACAATTGCAGAAAGCAAACCAATTACAACAGTTTTTTTTGACAGGTTAAATTCTGATTTGAGCTTACATAGAGAAGTATTCACAAAAGAAGGTCGATTAAGAAGAGGTTTACTTGAAATCGACGCCTTTTTCACAAATAAACAAGTGGAGAAGAGGGAATTAAGAAGATTGTGAAGTAGAACTTACAAGATGTGTATTTCTAGAGCCTAGAAGGAAGCTGATGGTAAAAGAAAAACCCGAAATGATATCTTTAAACCATCTGTTTGGAGTATGTGGGCAGAAGAAGACTTAAAAATTGTAAAACTTCTCACTTTCAAGTAACGCACTGTAAATTGAAGAGATAGAAGAAGATGAGACCGTTTACAGCGCTGTTATAATGAAAGATTTTTAATATAGTAGGCATTAAGAAGAAGTATGATATAATCTGCGTAGAAATCCTTGAAATACAGTTAGGGTTAGGCTTAAGAGAGTTAAACTGACGGAAATCAAAGAGATCATTTAGAGAAATCGCGTTGGTGAGAAAGTGCGTTCATTAAAGACATCTACGCGAGGATCGAAGAAAAATTGTATGAAAAAGATTAAGGTAAATTGGTCAAAGATATGCGCTCTAGGATACAGATAAAGCAAGTGATGTCAGAAAAGAGAAAACTACTGGTGGTGAATTGGCGAAAAGAAAATCTAAAGAAAAAAACTGTCAGCAGTTATTTAGGAAATTTTCTGAAGATATTAAAACGGTGTAAATAGGAATGGGAAACGTTAATGCAACAGAAAATACAAATACAAATCTGAAGAAATTAGAATGTAGTGTTGATAAAAAAATGCCGCCTGAAGAACCCCAACGATTGAATCTTCACGAGAACAGGCTGAATGGGTCAGAGTGGAAGAACATCTTGAAGAAATGAAATCCGCCCGGGCCTCTTCAATTAAAATTATGGTAATAGTTTTAATAGAAGTATGTACTTTAGAATAATTTCAGAATAAAAACAAACAAAACAACGAATAAATAAATTCGTAGTTTGGAAATGCAACTTACAGAATAAGAATAAACAACGATATTAGTGAACATATATACAATGTTTTATGTAGACCATAGACCATAAGTAATATTTTTATAACAGGAATCAACAGACAATTTAGTTAACTAGAGGAATATTAAAGAAAATTCGAAACTAGGGAATAACACGATGTGAAGTTTCAGACGCATCTTCTATTATTTGCTGCACATTTTCAATAAATCTTGAGATACGATGCATTGCTAAACTTAATAGCACGTCGAAGAGTATACTAAAAACAGTTAATTGATTACGAGATGTCTCTAAACAATCGAAAATGGAATATTGCCATCAATGCATCAACGTAATATACACTTTAGAAATAAAGGTTTAAGATAATTAGGGGGTTATTTCAACAAGTGATTTGTTTTTTGTAGTCTTAATAAGACTCATTTGTTGTAGATTTTACAAAATATTTTCGCGTTTTTAGTAATTATTAGATAATATATAAATGTTAAATTGTGGTAAAACAAAGTCATTGTGTCTCATTTATAATAATATATATACTTCAATATATTGTATATTAATTTAATATACTTTTCTTTCATTTCTTACGTTGCACTTATTCCTCGGATTATTTTCAATCAACATCAAAGCTAACAAGACACGCACATACATTTACATGTCTGAACGGTTCTTTAGTTGTCTGGTAGCCAGTCGGCGATTAAGCACGGACACAATCCCATTCTAAAGGATATTTACCCGCATCTGTACATAAAATCCCGGGCATAGCTCTCAAGAAAGTGCATGAATAGTTTTCTCATCGCCGTCAGCGGGATCACAATAATAAGTGAGCGCGAGCCGCAGATAAATCTCAATCAGACGTAATTAATTTCTCACGGACTGAAGGAAACCAGCCTCGAACAAGAGGGCACTGATTGAGACGTCACTAGTTACTATAAAAGTTGCTATTACCAAAGGTAATAAATTACCTTTGGTATGAAAGGGCCCCGCAAGCACAGGTGACGCTGCACAAATTACAAACCGGGAGGACTGGATAATTGAATCGTTAGTCCGCGTTTGAGCCGAGGGGTTGCTCAAGCAGAAGGGAATTGAAATGTGATAACGCGGTGAAAGGGATTTCTATATGAAAGTCGTAGTACTATGAAGTGAAAATAAAATGATATATTTTTTATTTTTATAACTATACTAATTGGCCAAATATACGAATTAACAATATAGAGTACAAGGTTTAAAATTAATAAATTATTTTGGATTTGTCTGCAAAAAACTAATAAATATTTTATTATGAAGACGTTATCTCTGTGGTGCACCTTGAATTTGAATATGATGAAATGAAACTCGATATTTTATTACCACTATAATTGTAGATTTACAAATGCTTGCCAATTATAAAGTTATTGAATTAAATTAGACATTAATCCAGTTTAAATTGATTTCTTAATTTTATCACTTACTTTTTGGTGAAACAGTTAAATAATAGGTAAAGGAATGATTTATTGGATCAGCTATTATCCTTAGTAAGGAAAATATCCGAGATGCTATACTAAAATGCCCTCATTCCAGTATATAATATTGAATTTTGGATTGATGTAGACCATGATAGGCAGTTAATAATGCTGGTTTAGAGAGTATTATTCCATGTCTGGGCAAGAAAGTTACTTTACTAAGCGACTGACCCAATGTTTTCTCGTGCTTTTTCCAGGATATTTTAGAGTCGAAGTTTACTTCTAGGAATTTGCACTGTTCATGTTCGCTATTGCTAGAGTTTAGTGAAATGGTAAGAGGTATAGTCTTCGATGTATTTAGGGACAGTTTGTTGCAGTTAAACAAGTTTAATACTAGATTGTGTTGTGCTTCCTTACCTGTAATGCCTTTTGGTAATCAATCCATCGGTTGATTGATGTGTACTCAGCAAATATTAAAATATTACCATGTTCTGCATATAGTAGATTATTAACTTACATAAGAAATAGTAGTGGCCCTCAGATTAACCCTTGTGGGACAACACATAATATCTACTCTCTACTAAAAAGCCAATCGATTAAACATTGATCGATTAAATGACTGTTGAGTTTTATTGAACTTCATGGTAATCCTAAAATCAGCCAGATACTGGGTATAATTGTCAGAGATACTTTAGCAGAAAGAAGCATTTGAACAAACCATAGGGTTTATACTAGTCTCATTTTCAGAAGTTATAAAACTAAACAGGAAATCATTAGATAACTTAGATAATTTTAAATTGGAACACTTTCTATATTTCATATTATTGTATTTATTTTTCTGACATATGTTTCGATCGACGACAATCACTTTCAAAGCAATTACAAGCATTAAGTAGTTAATTATAATTTCGTTTCATCAAGAGTGCTGTGAATGTCCAGCATGTAGAGTAACCACTGATATGTAATCTATAAAAATCTATAATTAGTTGGATGTTCGACTAAATACTGAAGCACAAGAAAATATCTGAACTAGACTAAGGTTTTACTCTAACCTTATTTGGAGAAGGCGTGAAGTATAATAAGAAACGGTCAAGCATGTACTTTCTGTATACTCGCTGATAAATAATCTAAGAAAATTCATAAAATGAGAGGGATTCTTGACTGCTGGCTGGATGGTGTAGTCATTTGCAAAGGGCATGAAACTAAAGAGGCAGGATGATTAGGAAAACTCTCTGTCACATATCCTCTATAAGAAATTGTAATAAAATATGGATGTACGATGAATTAAATTCTCACTTAACCCGTGGTGAAACATGTTTATGTTAGTTAACCTTCTAAATAAATATGGATGTCTAACTCCTAACTAGATACTGCAGACTAAGAAAACATTTGAACAAAGTAAATAGAAACAATCGAGCAGGTAATTTTTGTAAACTCGCTGATACGTAATCTATGAAACTATAATAGAATATTTTGTTATTTTAATTAATTAAATATTTTTAATACAAATTAATTATTCGCTTCAAAACGTAGACTAATCGAAGTGGATATATTTTCATTGATTTATTGGCTTCGCAACTAAGTAATTTCAGTTTTGACGTATGAAATAAAAATCTATTTTAATACAAAAAATTAATGTTTAATCAACCAAATATATTTCATTTGCTTCAATGACACTTCGCCATCTATATTGCAACTGCACATTTCTGTGCTTATAGAATTTCAGCAAAAAAACTGAGCCAAGTGAGATGGTCTTCGACATTTGTTTTACAATTTTAAAAAGAATCAAATTCTGCAAACTGCTGAATAAATGGTAATCCTGTGCCACCAGGGGCTATATGGGAGATGTAAGATTACTTTCCAACCAAGCTCCAAAGATATGTGAGGTCTTGCGTTGTTACTGTGGAACACTACTTTGCGATTTAGCAATTGTGAGTTGTTGGCAGTACACATCTATATTGATCGTTTGGTTCGTTGAAAGTACTTTAAAATATAATATACCTTTGACAACATGATTTTTTTCTAAAGCAAATTAGCTTTCGGTGTGCTTTAATTGTAATTCTAAAAACTCGTGCGGAGTTGACTGACATTTATAAAAAAAAAACAATATTGAATTAGTTGAACGAAAAACCGATGGTGAAACTGATTTAACAATTAAATACTTCTCGAAGAATTCAAGTCTTAAAAAAATTATGTCTGGGTTTAATGTTCAAAAACCCTAAAAATATATTTCCAAAATTTGCGTAGTATTTCTAGTAAATATCAAGATTTAATACATAATATTAACGTATGTTTTTATGATATAATCATACTGATGGAAACTTGGTTAACTGATCATATTTCTAATTCTGAGTTTCGTTGTTATAGCCACACAATATTTAGAGATGACCTCATTCGTCAAGCTTTACCAACCTACCACCTGGCGGTGGCCCAGCATGGTTTTATTCAAACGAGGTGAAACATAGTAGTAGTAACATATATTTATTGACAAATTTTGTACATATTTACATTAAAGTGATAAATAATGAATGATGTGTTAGTGTATTAATCTGTCAAAAGGCTATCGACCAGAGGTCTTTCTGCCTGGTGAAACATATTTTTAGTAAACACACGATTAGTTTTTATACAGCTTCATGGTAAAACCTTGGAGCAGGAAGGAGATATAATAGGAGATGAGAAATTTATTGAATACTTTTATGTGAAATATGCTTACCTTTCTGATCCTAATTCTTGCAAAATCTAACAGTCCTTCCTGATTTCCCTAGATGTTGGTTAATTTGGAAGTATGTCCAATTGTTCGCTTAATAACACAAGCACAGACACGATCACAAGCACAATGATTTTAAAACGATGTGTAGAGTATTGAGTTAGTTTTAAGGGTTTTTGCAATTAATCTAACATATTACTATAATAAAATTTATAAGTTCCGATTATTTAAACATAGTAATGAGTAATAACAAAATTAACACATCAAGTTATTATATATAAAAACAATGATGCATAACTTAAATGATTAAAGTGATAAAAGTGAAAATGAAAGCAATATAGCAATATTTTTATATGTATATTTTCGATCGCCCTAAACAATTTTCTCTACGAGAGAAATAAAAATTGTAACTCAGTAATACATTTACCATTAGGTGAGAACCGCAAGTTTTTATGTGCACACGTGGCAAGTCACAAGTTTTCTTTTGATCGTTTAACTATTAAATATAATGAAGATTCTCGAGCAATTAAGAAAACTTACACACACGCACCAACCGACGACGAATTTGCCACTGAACTCGCCAATTTCAATAACGTAAGTACTTACACCGATGCAAAAAAAAAACGTGGCCGAAACCTGTGCGCATTTGTTGGAGGTTTTTTTGTCAATTTGGTGACTTATTAGCATATCTGTAGGAATTATCCCCTTTTCTACAGGCGTTCTTTAAAAGAAGTTTGGTGACCTGAATATATAAATCTTTCTCAAACGTATATTATAAAGTGTAAATTAAATATTAATTAATAGGTGCAGTAGTTTGAGCGTTTCTGCACCGTTGTTTTACATTAATAATGTAAAAACGACGGAATCAACTAACAGTTAAAATAACTAGTTGTCGTTACATGTCTGAAATTACATTCAGTACTATGTAACATGTTTGTATTGTCATCGTTTCCCATATATTATTAACTTGTTTGGAATAATTTCGACAAACTTGGGCTTATCAAACTGTTTTCAATCAAGATGTTTATGAAAATATTTTCCAAATAAAGGTGATCAGTTTTTTTATTATCTACAAATTTTATTTAAAATTTTTGCAAATTATTTTATAAATGCATCGAATCTTTACGATAAAACTTCGAAACTTAAGTCTTGTTGTGTTGTTTAGATTTATATAATTGTTCCTACACGTTATATCAATATATATTCGCTAGCGCAATACATAGTTAATTGAAATAGGTCATGAGTATGCTAAGGTAATAAATAATTTAATAGTCTATGTCAAAAGTACGCTAGAAAAATTAACGATTTGTTAGGATGCCATTTGAGGGTTTATCAAAAAAAAAGCGTTATTATTAATTAGAGATTATAGAGAAATAGGACACTTTTCTATGTTTTAATACCAATATTGTATAATACATATAGATAAAGTATAATGTAATGTATCGCCGAAAATATTTACACTACTGTAGTTATTATTTATTTATTTATTTATTTATTATCCAACAGTTACAATTTGAACTAATAATAGGATAATATTATAAATTATAATCTACTATAATTACATAATAATAATATTACAAACATAAAAGTACTAAATTCTTATACAATGTTTCATTAATTTGAAATTATATCTAAAAGGTATTTGATCTTAATAATAAATAAAATAAGGTATGTTTAAATCGACTAGGTGTTTTACAAATATGTTATTTCTTTTATTAAAGCAAGGCCGATTACAATATTTGCAAGAATTTTCTGTTTCTGCAGGTCTATTGATGCGTCGCCAGCCAGTGGAATAAGGTTTAATTTTTAAGTATTTTTCAAAAAGGTGATAACAAAGATAAATAATTAATTAAACAAGGACTCACACTTCACACTACAAACCTTGCCATTGTGATTTTTATATACAAAACAATAAAGGCCACTGAAATTGATAAGAAAATATGTATCTGTCATGCTGACATTAACAGCCAAAATATTTTCTCCGAAAAAGGTGACGAAAGAATTAAAAAGTAAATATCAATTAAAGATTCTAGATGTCGACTAGGACCCTTGCTGCCTTAACATCATGGCTAATGATTGGGTTTGTGTGGAAGAACATATTTAGTTGTGAACTCCGCTTGTGCTTCTGTCGGACAAAATTTGACCTATGGTTTTTAAATAATTTATTTTATGTGTATTATTTTAGATAGAAACCCAAAGATAAATAAATTAAATAAATAAAATTACATTTTTTCAGTGCATTTGAAAAATAAATTTTACCAATAACTTGGAAACATTTATGGTAAATAAGATTAAAAAACAAAAATGATCTAACGACTTTACGTTGTATAAGTGTTCAAAACCTTAATAAAGATTATGTACCTGTACCATTAACAAACGAGATAATTTCTACTACTGCGGTAAATTATTGATAGTTATAAAATACAAAATTTTGGGTTCTAAAATAATGATTAAGGCGTGTAACATTTTTTAGCTTAAAATGTTAATCATATTGTGCTTCTAAATAATGAGCCAAGGAAATGGCCAATGTGTTTTCTTTGTTTTTTTCGCTTTGATTTTTAGCTGTCAACCAATCTAGAAATGTTATAACAAGTAGTACTACATATGCTAAGATAATTGAAAAGAAACATATTTTTTTTAGTTTGTTGTATTAGGACAGAGAAATTATTAAACCATTTTTTTGTGAATTATTTTTTTGGTAAATTCTTTAGAATTTGAGTCTTTATTCGTTTAGTATTTAGTTTTTAGTCTTCAGACTTCAGTCTTCAGTCTGCAGTCTTCAGTCTTCAGTCTTCAGTCTTCAGTCTTCAGTCTTCAGTCTTCAGTCTTCAGTCTTCAGTCTTCAGTCTTCAGTCTTCAGTCTTCAGTCTTCAGTCTTCAGTCTTCAGTCTTCAGTCTTCAGTCTTCAATCTTCAGTCTTCAGTCTTCAGTCTTCAGTCTTCAGTCTTCAGTCTTCAGTCTTCAGTCTTCAGTATTCAGTCTTCAGTATTCAGTCTTCAGTCTTTGCCTCAGGTTTCTAGTTTACAAAATTAACAAAATAAATAATGTACGTATATTTCATTAAAATTTATAAATAATTGACAATTTGCATGCAGTAACGTAATTTACAAAATAACGTTTGGTGTTAACTTATACTTTCCTATATTTATCGCCTCCAAAAAATTCAATTACTTTAGTCACCATATTATACCAGATATTTTTGTAATATATCGTTGAGAAACTACACTAGTGTTCAATTTGTTTTTCTTTCTCAAGAATAAAAGTTTTTATAAAAAGTTTAGTTTTTATAGCAGTGTTTCCTGTGCTATCAAATATCATATTATTTTCCCCTCGAGGAAGAGTTTCTTTTTATATTCATTTTATTTTTTATAATTACTTAAAAAATGGCTGTTTTAGTCATATTAAACATCATTTTCATTGTAGGAATTTGTTTGCTAGAAAAATTTTTTAAAAACTTATTACGAATGTAGGCGATCAGTTAATATTTTTGTTTGTGTAATGGAATTTGCAATTCATATTTTTGAAGAACAATTACCTTATAAGTTTATGTTTAGGTTTCTATAATGGAAGATTAAACACGATATACCGTTAAACATAATGAAAGTTTATTTTCCTAAGAAAACCGACAAATGAAGCTTTAACCAATAAGTACTTGCAAAATACCAAAAAGCTTTAAATTGTTATATTTCTGTAGTCTTTTCCATGAACTGCAGTCTTTTGCCTAATACTGACACCCCCAATGACCATGTCAAAATATGAAAGAAACTACACAGTCTTATCTGTTGATGCTATGCTTTGGTGTAATATATTCATATTTTAAAAAAGAAATAGTTTGTTTTTTGTTTGTTTTATTATTCAGAATTAAAGATAAAAGGTTGCTAATATAATACATTACTCTTCAAAATATTTATTAGTTAACCGTTATGTTCTTTATTTCTAATAGTGAGCATGGAAATATTTATTGCTAAATTGTCATTTACAAAGATTTTATTAATTGATGAATAGGACTGATTAATAAATAAGCCCTTATTTAGATATTTTTACGTCAAAAATTAAAATTCTTAATTTTCATTCTAAACATCTTATATTTTGTAGCTTCCACTTTTAAATACACTTCGCTTCTAAATTTGAACATTTTTGGCATATTTTAAAATATATTCTTACGTTTAGTTTGCAACAAAATCAAAATTTGTTTTACTATGTCTCTTACTTTTCCTCCATTTGTTATGTATAAGCTTATCTGCAGTTGGTGTAATACAAATTCCATTCTTTTGGATGGATTTATTTATTTTTCACTTTACAATTCAAAAGTTTTAGTTACAGGACTTGCGGGCGGAGTTCACTGTGTGTTCTTCCACTCTGATATTTGATTGTCGTAAATCATTAAATATATGCTTTAAAGATAATAATAACGAATAATTTTTCTATATGAGATTCACTTTTACCTTGCGTTATTAATGGATACCAAGACGACGATCTTAATGACGTCCTGATGAGTTAGAGAATTCCATCTTCTCTAACCTAATTATATTTTAATTTTCTTACAAGAGATTATGTGTTATTGTGCCTTTGAATTTAATAGGTCTCGATGTTTCGGCAACCTCACATCTTAAGGGGTTATAAAAATAAACAATCTACGATACATGAAAATTTAAAATTTAATTACGTTCTCTTTGTGCATGAGTTATAGCTACTGGATGTACAAATTTTAAATATTTTCGTTGGTATTCTATCACGGTGAATATTTAGGGGCTCATACTAGTAAAAACTCAGAGAATTCCTTTGATGAAGGGCCCTTGTAATTTGTCACCGTAGGACGTGAATTACGTGGTTTTAAAATTAGTACCGTTCCGAATATAAAACACATGCACAACATAACGCGTCTTGTAAAAAAAGCGGGAGCGTCTAATTGGCGTACCTTTATGGTTCCATTAAAGCAGATCTAATGTTTACCATATTTTTTAACCGCATCACTCTCCTTCATGGGCAATAAATTCATTCCACTTCTTCCGCATCACCTAATTAAAAGAAAAAATCTGCATCCTATATAACGTGTAATCGGATTACGTTACTGCATGCAAATGTCGGACGTCGCCGTTAATGACTTGAGCGAACCTCGAGGTCGTTGATGGCCTGTGACGAGAAATTTTGACGTTGCGTTGATTTATTGCCCGTTTTTAACACAGGAAGCTCCTAGTTTCGCAATTAATGGCTTGCCCCATTCAACCAAAAAAGCATCATGACGCCCATTTTCGAAAGAATCGACGTTACTGTAGTTGGTTAGTACCAACCATCAAACTGCAAGACCACCTGCTCGACCGCTGCATTATCTCCTCGAATGGTCATGCATATATACAGATTGTAACCGTCCGCATTTTAAAACGACGATAAATCTAAATTACGTACGTAAAAAGGTAGCTTTTTCCAGAAACGCAATACACCATCGTTTATTGTAATTCCCAGTCGTCACTACAAATCCGCAATAACTCCGTAATCCTCATAAATATTTCATCCATCCGCGACTCCATAAATCACGGCTGGATTTTCGCGTATCCGCTGGGATTAACCTGGGGACCTTAAAGGGGCGATTAATAACTAATGATGTCTGGTGGTGGTCACGGGTCACTGGTACTATCCATCAATCAAATGCGCACATGTGTTGGGGACATGTGTTAGACAGATGGGTATATTCTCATAGAGAATGTGCGACGAATTAGGCCGTCTTCATTTTTTACGTTCTTGGAATCGAAAAAGTTGAAATTAATAAGCCTGCGTGCAAGTGAGCGGAACTTCTAGATGGCTGCCCCCCGTATTTTCTAAGGAATTTGTCTGCGTAAATCATAATACAGATTTATTATCTACAATGTATTCTCAATGTCAAACTCAACATAATTGCAAGATTTGTGGTTTTGCAAACAAGAAGCTAAACACGGAATATTAATATGTTTATATCTTCCTCGCCTTTCCAACTTACGTCAAGATTTTAGAAAATGCAGTAAGCAGAAATTTATTGAAGAATTAAATTAAATTGCAACTACACTATATTTAACTTGCTTAATTATTATTTAATGTCGCTTATTCTTAAACCATTTTTATTAATTGTACTCAAATATGGAATATACGTACTATCAATTTTTATATTTAATTGACATCTGTAATGTGTGTTTTTTTTATTAGGAGAATTATATAAATAGAGAAAAATATTTTTTACAATTTTTTTAGAATGTCCACGCTATATTTGACGATGTAAATGGTATATATTAGAAAGTAACTTGAGAGTGACAAATTTAAGTGAGATACTGACGTGCGCAAATCTTCAGTCCAATAAATGTATATCCATATCTTACACTTGTTTATTTAGTTGTTACGTGATTTTAAATAAGTTACTGTTTTGCACAAAGAAATATTTAAATAATATTTAAATAATTATCCAATTTTGGAGTATTATGTGGCCAAAATTGTGCAATTCGATTAATAATTTTCCTTTTTTAGGATTAATTGATTCTAACTTCTTGAAAAGTGTAAAATTTTGACAAATTTCCACCACCAGGCCTTTCTGTGACCGCAGAAGAGGGCGAAAGCATAATACCACGACTAATCTACGATCGTTCGTCGTCTCAAAAAGCTCAGAAAATTGTGGAAATTAGATGGATTGATTCCCTACGAACTTTCCAACAACAACAAAAACGAACGTTTCCACATTTTTATTGATTTGTTGCAACGGTATGAGCAAGCTTTGTTTCTCAAGCATTTCGCCACGCATGATGAATCATGGTTATTACTCTTTAGAAACGTGAAATAAAAGAAGGTTTGCATGCCTCTTTCAAAAGGAATATAAAAACATTACTACGATAAGAAGGCTATATAGTATGTATGGTAAGACAGAAGTGGAGTCAGCCAATGGGAAAATCATCTCAAAAGGCATTTGTTATTGATGGAATGACGAGAATGAGCGGGTGGCGGATTCTGGACAAAAAGCGACAGTTCAACCAGTAGCGTCTATCAGGCTCAACTTGACCACCTCCACGCTGCAAAAAAAAAATATGTTGCACGACGTGTCGTCTAATTGTTCGCGAATAAGAGGTGGGAGCGGCTCCCACATCCACCATATTCACTGACCGAAGCCTCCCACAGACTGTAGCGTCAATCACTCGTTGAAAACCTGACAAACGCACAAAGTATTTGGATGTTTCATGATGATGCATCAATCCAATAGAAATTCTACTTACTTATCTAAATTGCTGTAAACCAGGATGCTAAGCAACCCTATTAAGCTTATTTATGCATGGTTATCAGAATGTAAACTTTACACTAATTTTATGAGATTCTACTTTCTTTAGAATCAATTAAGTTGAATACTATTTTAGAAAACAGTTGCTGTCAGAATCAACTATTTTTTGTTCGCTATATCTTTCTTCTAGATAGATGTTTACTTAGATTGACCTTGAACATCTCTGTGCCCATTTTAGAACCCAAAATATGATAATTTTCGAAGTTGAATTATCAAAAAGGTATTTGAGAGATGATATGGCTCTTTTGAACACATAAGCATAATAAGTCATGTCAGACCATTGTAATAATCTTCAAAACGTTGATTCTTAGTTATGAACCTAATAAATTATAGACAGAGCAATTGATGTTAATATTTCAAAGTCAAACCTTCTTATTATTGTCAAAGTATTTATACCAAAACGTCATTATAGACAGAAAATGAGCACTAAGCAATTTTTGGCGTAATATGACTTTTTCAAACTTTAAGTAAAAAGACAAGGCGTTTTTTGCTAAGTAAAACTAACTAAAAAAAAAATACTTATGTGCAGTCTGTTCTATCAATTAAGGGTTCCACTACCTTTCTATCAATTCTACGGAGTTTGATTCAGTATAACTCTAAGGAGGTATGCAAAAAGTGCTATCTAAACCAAGATCATATACTAGTGACATGTGCACAGAAATATCTTAAATTATCATAATTTAGCATATACCTTAAATTTCAAGTATTGAAAGATATGACAAACGCGTTGTCCAAATTAAAAATGAAGCTAAATTACTCAAGTTTTCAGTTAATACTTAAAGATACAATGATTCATTTGTTACATAGGAGCTTCAAAATGCTTCAAAATCTAATGAACATATATAATCAACCAATAAATAAAACAATTTTCAGTATCCTAGATAAAAATTATATCAGATTTGTTTTACAAACTAAAAGCAGTTAAATTAAATTAAATTTCATTCATTTATGGAGTATTTTAATATATTAGATAGATAAATATATACAAACATCTTTATTGACAAATACAAAGAGAATATAATAAAATAATATAAGTATATACATAGTTTATATAGAATTTAAAAATATACCACATTTGTTATCGGTATATTTAGGTCTATCCGCCGGTTCTTTTTATTTAAATTTTTAATTAAGTCCTTGATATTTCTTGACAGATTATATTTGCTAACAGTTTTTATGAAGTTCATGTCTTAAATTAATTTGTAATTAAAGCTTTGTCGAGATTATGAAATGTATTCGTGTATTGTTAAGGAAGGGAATTTACGTTAAGGAATAATGCTTTTGTTTTTGGAAATGCATAGTGCATTTAGAATTTGGAAGTAGTTAGGATTTTGGGCGAATTTTTGGCAAGGGAAAATAATTTTCTTTGAATTTGGATTACCATTGTATAATAGAATCATGGATTATGAAGAAGATTTTGGGGATGACGGATTTTGGTTTGCACCCTGAGGGCAGATATTTCTACGACTTGAAAGTTACGTAATGTTACTGGGTGAATAGTCAAGCAAAGGACGGCAGATTATTTTATAGATGTGATTGCTAGTTTGTAGATTTATACCTTGTTTTTTATAGGTTAGGCCTCTGAAATGCAGATAGAAGTTATTATATTAGGTTTGCTAAATCTATACTGGTGAACAAATTTGTTTTATAAAGTCAAATCTTAACTCCCTGAACTATAGGCTAACTATCGATCTATTTGTGTATATAGCTTAAACGACTAGTGAACCTTAAGCTGATGTATCTTTTTTACTCGATTGACCTGAAGGAGACCTATGACCAGTCTTATATTGCTTTTAATTATGTGCAAGAGCTCTTTAGTTCTGCTTGGCGAGAGATCAATAAATATTTTAGATTGCCTTTAACCTGATGTCTTTATCCAGTGCCCTGTTTTGCACCTTTTTTTACACTCTTGGAGTAAGCCCTTCCTAGCTGCTTTTGAAAGCGTACATTTAGGCTTTGGTCCGATCATGATAGTCATAGCTCCTTTCCTGGCAAATACATCGGCATGTCCGTTGCCTATTATACTTCCGTGGCCTCGTACTGACATTAGAGTGAGTTTGTTGCCCTTGGCCAAATGGTTCAGATCTTGTTAACACTTACAACTAGTTTCTAAATTGAAGCTATATGTTTTGGGGTTCTTAAGGGCAGCCTAGCTATCTGAGGTCAGAGAGTTGTTTGCCCCTTTGTAGCCCTTTTTCGTACAAACCTGAGCACATTTTTCCAAGGCCTTTAAGACTGGTGGGCCTTGTCCGAGAGAAAATGATTCCCTGTATATACCTATGCGGGAGATAGTTTTTGATGCATCTGTATACCAAACAGAGATATGTTTCCTCATACAACATATTGCTATAGTATTGTGGGACTAGGGACGATTTGTTCTTGTAATATTTACCTCTTATGACAATTGCTATGTCGTCTAAAGAACCTTGCGTACAATAAGCGTTATCGGCCGAGGTCGTCAGGAGGTCATTCACCACGATAACCCATAGCAGAGTCGATAGAACTCCGCCTTGTGGGCTAAGCATTGCTGTGGTTACCGTTGCTGATTCACTCCATATATCTGCGACCAATATCGATAAAAATACCTAATGCAAGCTCCTTGTACTGTAGTGAACCTGATATGCCTGTTGTGAGTGCATTAACAGTGGATTCAGGTTGAGAGGCAAACTGCGGATTTGCCTCTAGGGCACTGCTTCTTATTTCGTCGTCGAAAATTTTCTCTATGAGTTTTAGAAAAAAAGAAGTAAGTCTAATTGGGCCGTAGGATTTAGGGAATAAATAAGACCTTAGACTATTTGCATTCCATTGGAATATAGCCTAGCGTAAAGCTAGCTTTGTAAACTGCCTGTAGGTAGGGGGCTATTATATCTGGTCCCCTGTGCTACTATCTATAATGCTTTCATTAAAAAGCAATATATGATTGTAGTATTATTTTATATAGATTATACATATATCATACTACATAGTACACTACATAGAATATATATATATATATATATATATATATATATATATATATATATATATATATATATATGTATATATATATATATTATTCGGTTACTTGTGGATATCTATCTAAACTACTCTTCAAAAAATTTTTATCACACGTTACTTCCAGATAAAAGTTGACTCAACATTATCAATTAAATTAAATGTTTCATAAATGTAATAAATGGAATTGTTAATATATATGGCTTACGTACCACTGCAGTGAGACGCTAAGTAATAAGTTTCAAATGTCTAAAAATTCAAGTGTGGATTTTTATAGATCCTTCATCGCCGGGTTTTCAATTGTTATTCTTTACTATAGTTAGATATCTCTTAACTAATATTTGATTCTAGACTAACCTGGAAGAGTCACGTTTTCTACCTGAAAGGGATCAATAAATACCTTAAAACTGTTATCGAGTTGAATATAGGATGCAGACTGTATAGCAATTATATTTCGTTGTTTCTCGCTTTTTATGTAATTATCTGAATTGCTCAAACCTCGAGAAGGTAGGAATAATTATGGGAAAATGTACAAAAGTGCATTCAAGTTGAAGCCTAGTAGTAGTAGTGTTTGGCTATCGACCACGTGGTCCTTCCGCCGTGTGATTAGTGTATTTGCGTGTGTGTAAATGTGCTTGTTACTTTAAAGGATCGCCCCCGTCACTCTGAAGCGCCATTAATTGTATCCCAATGGTGAATGGTACCGGTCACCCATCCAACTGCTGACCCCAACCAACGTTGCTGCACGTTAGTTCGGGGCCGCAACCGAATGCGACACCACCGGAGTTGCAGCGTATTAAAGCAAAAAGTGATTATATTTCTAATGCAAATAACAAAATGAAGGCAATGTGGGATATTATAAACACTAGAACAAAAAATAATCATAATCCAAATTTAGAGAAATCCAAAATTACTGCCCGAGAATTTAAACAGTACTTGGCTAATGTAACAAATAAAACTTTATGTGAATCTAAAGTTAATCCCATAACTTTAATATGTAATCAGCGAACAAATGCAAAAGATTATTTTAAATTTTCTGAATTTTTGTCCACAAGTGTTGTTAGCAGTGTAATACAAGAATTTAAACCCAAAAAAGTAGAGATGTATATGGTTTGAGAACTGTCGTTAAATGTCTGTAATGCAAGCCATCTCAATACCTTTGACAAAAATAATAAACAATATATATCAGATCAAATTGCTTCCCCGAAGCGTTAAAAGCCGCCTTAGTAATTCCTATTTACAAAAGAGATAACCTAAATAATCCATTAAGCTATTGTCTGATTTCAAAAATTTTAGAAGAAGTTTACAAATGCAATTAATAGAATATTATAAAAGCTTAATTTAAGTAATAGCCAATATGGATTGAGAAAGGGACGATCTACGACTGATGCCATCTTTGATTTACCAAAAATGCCTTAGATTGTTTTGAAAATGGTTTAGAGGCAACAACAACATTCCTAGATTTGTCAAATACATTTTACTGCGCGTCTCATTCCATTCTTATCAGGAAATTGTACTAGTATAATTTACATTAGTAGATCATTAAAATGATATCATCCTATTCAACAGGCCAAACCAAATGCACAATGTTTAATTTGAAATATAATCTTCTGTTAAAATTACAATCGGTGTCCCACAGGACTAGATCCTTGGGCCACTAATATTATTGATATTTATCAAGCATTTGCCTCATTATATTCCTTCAACGAAAGTAATTCTTTTTGCAGATGATACGACTATTGCCAATTCTGAGCAAACATCAACTGACGCTCTCAGTATGATGTCAACGACCTATGAATGGTTTGATAGTATCCAAATAAAACTTAATACAGAGAAAACAACGAAACTAGTATTTACACTAAAATCTTGAAAGTACTAAATATCTTAGTGTACATTTGGATACACACTTAAAGTGGTCATATCAAGGTGATCAGCTTCCTAATTTCTAATAAACTAGCGAAAAACGTATATGCATTGAGGAATATTGCAACTAATACAACCTAATGAAGCCCTTCGTCAATATTACCTTTCCCACATTCAAAGCCACATACACATAATATAGTTTACTTGCATATGGCCACTCCACAATTAGGCGTAGAATTTTTGACAGTCAGAAATTTAAGTGGCTGCGGATATAGAGAAGACTAGAAATGTATTCCCAGAATTTAAGATCTTAACACTGCAAAGCCTCTACATGTATACATATCTAAATACGTATAAAAACACAAAGAAAACCTTAAACAAAATAAGATTTCGATATTACCATAAAGGTGCTATTAAATACTCCAGACTAAAACTTGATTCTCTGTCTTCAACTATGCTACGATGATGAGATCAAAAATATATCGAAATCAGTCCTAAAATTTTTAAATCGCTTCCTACAACTATTCGCGAGCTTCCCTTGCCAGTATTTTGGACAAGATGGCACATCTAACTCGCTCAGAAGACATATTATACAGGGGATGATTATCTGGTATCAAGTCACCTAGATATTTAGTAAATTTTGTGTTTTAATGTGTCTTAATCAATAAAATGATTTACACTAATATTTTACATTATCGGCATACAGTAATTCGTGATGGTTATTTAGAAGATTAACACCGTCGTTAATGGGTATGATTGTATCTATGTCTGTGGATTTTCGATAAATTGGATTTTGTTTTGATGAATTTTGATCGTTAGGTCCAGAAAATTTATTTTCCCATCCTCTTCTGTTTCTATTGTAAATTGTATATCTGCTTTGATTTTATTCAATTCTTGTAAAAATAAATTCAGTTGTCACTGTGTTCCATCCCAAATGCAAAAGACATCATCTACATATCTGCACCAAAATATAATATGGTTCGTCAGTGTATTGTTTCCATCCTCTTCAAATAGTTTCTCTTTAAATGATTTCATATATATTTCTGCGAACATTGGTGAAATGGGAGAGCTCATAGGAAGTCCACCTACTTGGGTGTAAAATTTGTCATTGAATCTAAAGTAATTCTGATCGAGGCATATTTCACTTACCTTGAAGATATCAGCTTGTTGTAGATTTTCTCTCAAGATGTTTTTCAATTCCGGTACTGGTATTGAAGTGAATAAACTTTTGATATCGAACGATACTAATATTACTTTTTTTGTTAAATGTAAGGTCTTTGGTTTTGTTAACAAATTCTATGGAGTTTTTTATGGAGTATTTTGAAAATACTCCATAGAATTTGTTAACAAAACCAAAGACCTTACATTTAACAAAAAAGTAATATTAGTATCGTTCGATGTTAAAAGTTTATTCACTTCAATACCAGTACCGGAATTGAAAAACATCTTGAAAGAAAATCTACAACAAGGTTCACCACTCCAAACTGATATCTTGAAGCTAAGTGAAATATGCCTCGATCACAAATACTTCAATGACAAATTTTACACCCAAATAGATGGACTTCCTATCGGCTCTGCCACTTCACCAATGTTTCACCAATCATTTGAAGAGAAACTATTTGGAGAGGATAGAAAGAATACACTGACGAACCATATTATATTTTGGTGCAGATGTGTAGATGATTTCTTTTGCATTTGGGATGGAACACAGCGACAACTAAATTTATTTTTACAAGAATTAAATAAAATCATAGCAGATCAACAATTTAGAATGGAAACAGAAGAGGATGGGAAAATAAATTTTCTGGACCTAACGATCAAAATTAATCAAAACAAAGTCCAATATTCCACATATCGAAAATCCACAGCCGCAGACATAATCATACCCACTGATTCGTACCAATCAGCGCAAATTAAACAATCAGCACTAAATGCGTATTTACACCGTCTTGTAACAATTCCGATGTCAAAAGAACATTATTTAAATGAACTCAACGTCAACTACAATATTGCCATAAATATTGTCTATTGTATAACAGACAACTTGTAAATAAATTACTTAAAAAGAAAAAGAGAAAAACAAAAAGGAAATTATTATATAGCACAATACCACCGACAGATGAAAACTTATTTGCAGCAATTCCATTTATCAATAATACCAGCTACAAAATAAAAAAGAAATTACAGCCACACAACATCAAAACAATAGTTGTCAATAGAAACAATATTTGGCAAGAAGAATAGTAAACAATAAAATTGAAACGAGAGAAAAGCTCAAACAATCCGGTATTGATAGAATTGATTGTGTTAATTGTGATGGCGGCTAGATAGGACAAACTGGGCGCAATTTTGAAATTCGTTTCAAAGAACATCTAAAATCAATTTTAAACAGAAAGCCGACCACAGGATTTTTTTGAAACGTAACATTTTTAGTTAATTGCTAATGAACACTTAAGAATTCTGTTTTTTAATTTCTTATTCTTGTGTATCATAGTCTCACCATTTCTAAAAGATACATCTAACCTTTCACCATCTACCTTCTCTATATAATCGGGTATTCTTCGTGATCTTCGTAGCAAATTGTTGTTTCGCCGTTGACTTGTTTAATACTTGTTTAAATTTTTAATACAACTTTTAAAGATTTGTGCATTAGATATTTCACATTACGACCATTTAGACTATAATTTGTTGGCGTTTTTGTCCCTATGCGAAGCTTTAATTTGCGGATGCTTCATTTTAAACAATCCCATTAAGGGCAAAATCGAAAATAGCTGAAAACGAGGTAGAAAAGTGCAGCAAAATTGTTTCTGGTCTGTAATTGGAATAGAATAAATAACACTTTGAGCAATGAAGATAATATTTCGAAGTAACAAGCTTATTTAAATGAAAGAAAAATGGCAGAAAAAACACGTAATTGATAGCCAAAAATATCTTCTACTACTAAAAATCGTTTTTAAAAGATTTTTTAAGAATGCTAAAATTGATATTTGATTTCTATTCAACACATTTTCTTGCGTTGATTTATGTGTTAAATGATTAAATTTCCTGTGATGAAGCTGCAAGAATTTTCACCGCTATAAACTTTCTTGTGATTAATTGTCTGCGATAAAAGCACTGCAATTAATTTATCGCATCCGTGCGTTTTAAGCGCATGCCAAAGAAACATAAAGTTAACATTTTTTCGTACTATTTTCCACATGTTATATTTATGTAATAATATTTACATACTTGTTTTAATAACTTTTCAGCTGTTTTTATTTATTAGTTTTAATTTTTATATAAAAGAGTATAGGGGATTATATTTATTTATTTCCCATTTATCAGAAAATGCTGTAACGAGAATACTGTCAATTACCGAACGAATATTCTCCGTTTTTACAATCAATACCGAATGAATGAGAAATTTCATCCTCTGTGAATTTTTTGCAAGGATGTCCTGGACTCGCTTAATTAATTAACTAGCTCTGCTCAAGGATGCGAAGTCTTATTATAAAAATGTAATAATGCGCAAAAGCCGAATGGGAAAAAGTTGCACGCTCGCTCGGCTTTCTAGGAACGTTATTAAAAAGCTCCTCGCAATGGAAAATCCTCCGCAAAATGTGGCAAATACTGAGATAATTATCTTTATGGCTGTATTATGCCCGCCGTAGGAATATCGAGATCGCTTGGCTGCACGACTTCTGATTAATATTTTATTCGAGGAACACCAGCACTGCTCGGTATTTCTTGAGAAACGTTTAAGAAAATAATTATTATAACTAAAACATAAACTAAAACATGGAGAAACTTATATTTATATACTTTTACAAAAATTGTTATTTATTTATGGATCGCGTGATCACAGAATTAGTTGAGACTTATAGATCTGAATTATAACGAAATCAGTTGTCAAATATGAATTTTAATTAATTTTAATTCGAATTAATTAAATATATACATGTTAGTAATTATTAATTTGAAACAATACATTAACTTTGTCGTTACAATGGTTCTTTAGACATGGCCTAGTGATTTTTACCTTTAAAACAAACCCTAATTATGAAAAAATACAACTTACAATTAAGTATCAGATTAAAATTAATGATTACCGGAAAGAAGGAAATACCGAAAAAGAGGGTATCTATCAATTAGAGCGAACGCCATAAATCAGAAGGGTCCTAAACTCCCTTAGATGTTTAGCTGATAATGCAGCGTAAAAGGCCCATTGATGATGATGTTAATTGATAAAAAGAATAACCCCCGGTAAACGCGACATATGTTCATATCCCCCAGTGGACATGATATAGCATCCGCGGTAATCCCAGTTAACAAACCATCCCCCTTTTCAAATGGCAACCGCCCTTAGTCGATGATCGAGTGTGACAAGACCGCATTAACTTGCATTGTTAAGTCGCTGGTACGGTAGCTAGTGGATGAAATCACTTGACTAGAAGTGAGGGGTGCATAGATGATAGTATCGCCACCGATGGATTGAGATACACCCTTTGGAGGACTTGATTAACGCAATTGACGGCGTTTTTTGGCCCTTAACTGGCAATAAATTTGGCCGTCACCTCTTTTTTTTTGGGATAGGGTTGCACGGTTATTTCGGTGGATAATTAAGGAAATTAAGGAGCATTGTTGGATGGCAGATGTCGCTACGCACATTTAGATTGTGATCTATGGCATGGTTGTATATTTTCAGGAACGTTTTATTGATTTAGATAAACATATCAACTGATAATTGACAACAATGTATAGTTTAAATCATTATTTAAATCATTCGTGTTTAAGCCATTAACTATACCCAGTAAAATTAATCCTTTTAAGTTAATTATTTTATTATATAATGTACAATTTTTTACACAAATTTATTTCAACGCTTTCCTAATAATATTTAAAAAGAGTGGTGGTGAAAATTCATTTGAGATTTAGTTAATTAATGTACTAAACTTTATATGCTTTTGCATACAGAACAAAAACAATTAAATCATATTACAAGTAAGTGAAATTATTATAAACCAACAATTGAAACTTATTAAAAACACACTTTCACAAAACAAAAAATTAGAACAATATTAAAATGTAATTTTATTTCTGATCAAAAATATTTTAGAAATAACACTTTGAAAATAGATGTTTCTTGTATAAAGAATGTTAATAACAAATTAATAATAATATGTTTGCGTTGCTTTTACGGTACCTGGACAATTAAATAAAAATTATTCATACAAATATTTAATATGACGGTTTACAATTAATAAAACAATTACTCATCTATTTGTTTACAATTTTCAATTATCAAACATTTTTTACACTTCGAAACAATTTTTGGTCGACTTCAACAGATTTCTCTATAAACTTAAGAACTATGACAATTGTTTTAATTTAGTTGATTGAGTTACTTGAAGATAATAATAACTTTGATTAAAACACTTACAACTTTTCTTCAATAAATATTGAAGAAAGGTTCTATGTGTTTTAATCAAAGTTATGAAAATTGTAATAATCACATTTTATATAAAAAAAATCGATTAAAGTTTAAAAAAAAAAACATTCAAAACCTACCAGAAGAAATATATTTAAAAACTATAAAAATGTATACGTATCATTAAAAAATTCCCAAAATATTCTACCCCTTTCAAAATATAGTTAATAAGAAATAAGAAAAAAACAATTAACTATTAAATTTTTTAGCAGTCTTACTTAGATGTGTTTCTCAAGAAAAGAAGAAAAATCAGTAGAAAAAGAAATTAAAGTAATGATCCAAAAGTTTTAATTGAAAAAATCGGCAAAAGCAGAAAAGTAAAGAACACTTGGTGGATACAAAAGTAAATAAAACTTGATGAAGATAAAAGTAAATAACATCAAATAAAATAACGTCCAAAGCGTTGAAATTAATAATCTAAAAATGTAAGTACAATAAAATCATAATTAAGGCTTACTTCTTAATTCCTTTTTGTAGAAGTAAATTCTTCGCCACTTTAAATAAGCGTCATATATTTATTCAGGTAGCTTTCTTTAAATGCTTTAAACGCTTTTTAGTTAATGGTGTTCAGTTGATCTTTATTTTAGGACACTGAATGAAACCGACCGAAAGACCGAAACAATTCCTCAAAACATTTTCAAATCCTTTGTTACAATGTGCCAGAAGGACAGATTCTGTTGTTCGTCTCAAGTTACTCCACATCGACTTATATATTATATTGTTGGGAATGCATAAATTCTTTAAATAATTTTGTTTTGTTAGTTTTCTCAAGCATAGCAAAAACTACTGCATCGTCTTCTTTTTCCAGTATAGTTTACCATATTTCGTCCTTCCACATTCATAATGGTTTACCTTGGTATAGTTTTTGTATCAAATAAACCACGCCGTTAATCCTATCTATAATTTAGTAGAATTGGTTGTGGATTAACATATCTCTATTTCCTTAACATCTCTTCTCCACCTTTATATCAATATTTTCCTTTATTTCATCGCTGGAACGATGAATATTAGAGTGTACTTGATCACTGATTGTAACCATTCTGAGTCTCAACTGGCAACCACAATCACCAGAAAAATCTTATCTGTCCAGTTATTTTAAGTAATAATAAATTTAAATTAATTTCATAATATACAGGGTGTCCCAAAAACCACAAAAGTATCAAAGTTGTGTTTTTATTAATGGAACACCCTGAATTTTATTGCATTTTTGGATTCTACGATCAAAATAATGTATCTAGTTTCCTATGGTATTTAGAAACGTCAGATAATTAACTTAGTCTCTCACTTTAATTTAATAAGCCTGTCTTTTGTTATAGTTATGTTATTTTGCGTTTTTGTGTTAGATCGTTAGTTATCGTTATTGTTTGAACAGCGTTGTTGTATTTCTTAGTAAAAAGTGAAGAGTTACACAAAAAATAACGTATTGATTTTTATGCTTGGAGAATGGCATCAAATTTGATTATTTACTTCTCCAGTTTATACTCAAAGGTATCCCGAAAAAAATCATCCTTAGCCAGCCGTTTTTGAGAGACTTTTAAAGAAAGTGGAAGTGTCAGTTATAAAATCCAAGTAAAAAAAGATCACTGAAGGCGAAGAAAATATTTTTAAAGTAGTAAGTTCAGTTATCAAAAATCCCAGTATTAGTCAAAATCAGATATTAGAAAATACTAGTAAGTATTTCATGAATTGTTTAAAAATACAGATTTCTTTCGTTATAAATCCAGCTTTGCAAAAAAAATATGGAAATGATTTTGACAATCGAACTGAATTTTGTGTGTGGGTGTTAGATAAAGTGGCAGAAAATGAAAACTTTTTTGATAATGTGTCATTTAGTGATGGATATACTTTTCTTAACTATAGTCTGGTGAATAGACACAACTTCCATTACTATTCTGATACGAATCCGCATGAATACAGAGTCACGAGAAATCAAAACAGGTGGTCTATTAATATATGGGGCGGAATACTGGGCCTACATTTAATAGGACCTTGTTTTTTTGAAGGATCTCTAAATGGTATGATGTTTCTAAATTTTCTTTTACACGAATTCCCAGCGTTATTAGAAGAAGTCGCTTTAAACATCAGAAGAAACCTATGGCTTCAATTGGATGGAACCCCGTCTCATTATCTTCGCGAGGTTCGGTAATTTTTAAACACCACTTTTCAAAATAGCTGGATTGGAAGGAACAGATTTCAAAATTGGCCTCCCAAACGCTTTTGAAACTAGCACCCCGCAAATGTTATCCAAAGTTAGCAGTAATTTTCAAAGAAAAAAATATTTTGTTTCTGTTTTATGTATTGGTATGTTATTATTGTTACAATTATTACTGTTATAGCCCAATAGATAAAACAAATTAGAAGTTAGAAGTTTCTGAAGTTTCTGAACAATTGTAAAAATATTCTTTATTATTATTCTTATAATTGTAAATATTGTAAACATATTCTTTATTATTATTTTTATAATTGTAAATTATATGAAATAGATACATTCGAACTTTTATTAAAAAACACCGTGTGGTGCAATACCCGGTGTTTTAAAAACTTTAAGCTAAAGCTATAAATACCATTCGACAGGTAATTAAAAAGTGCATTTACCGGTAAGTTAAAAAAATATGGCGTTTAAATAAATAAATTTAAATAAATGTTAGCCACATAAAGTTCTAATTTGTTTAATTTTAATTTTTGTATAAGATGGCAAGTTTATTATACTTGGGAAATAAAATATGATTTATTGTTGCACTTCACTGTAAATTTGACATTCATAACTTAAATACTTCTTAAGTAAGTGAAACATGAAAATTAGGTTAGATTTTTACAAAATTCAAATTATTACAAAAACCTTATGGTTTAGGTATTAAAAACCTTATTAAAACACACACTTATTTTGATCGAAGAATCCAAATATAGAATAAAATACATTTAAAAAAACAAATTTCATAGTTTTAGGGTTTCTGGGACACCCTATATTATGAGATTAATTTTAAAAAGTAGCCCTAATAGACCCCCATATAGCCCCAAAGTTAAACTTTTTGAAAGTCACGCATTTTGCCGTATAGCGTGAAAAACCTTGTATTCTAAAGTAAACTATTACTACTTGTTTTAGTCCAGCAATATCAATTGCAAGGTGTTTGTATAGATTTTTAACAATGTACTGACAAATATGCGCTTGCTTTAGTTATTATTGGTGCAAAAATATTATATTTCTTGCGCGTGTATTAATAAAAAATCTGTACAACCTTTCTTGTTCATATTAGAACTACACTAACCAGAAATTCTTCTACTCTTAAAATTAAAGTCCCAAGACTTACATGACACTCCAAATTTTTAAATATATGTTTTAGAAGTCCGTTGTACAATAAAATTAAATCTAACTAAGTATAATATGATTTTAATACGCGGAGCTATATTGCGATTTCTTTCTACATTGGCTTGCAATTCTTCGCTAAACTGAGATCTTTCCATTCTTTTGTAATTCTCCTATTACATTTCTCTACTACAGCTACTCACCGTACAAGATTCTTATTTCGATTCTGCTTTATTATAGTGTATATAATATTCTAGGCATGGTCGTAAGGGATAAATCATCTGCGTTTCTGTATGTGTTGAGTTTTTAAATAAAACTTCCTTTTTAGGCATATTGTGAGTTATCCTTTTGTATTCTTAAGTCGTTTAAGAGGAAAATGTTTGTATTGTAATATAATTTTCTTTCACATGATATTTATAAAAAAAATACACCAACCACTAGTAGTACTACTGTAAATATGTTTTCCTTGTTCTTTAGTCATTCCGCTTTATTTTTGACATGGTCTTCCTAAATTGGATAATTGGATAATTTTGGTTATATGAAGAAATAGCTCCAACACATATTACTTACATCGGTATTTATTAAAACATTTGTGTTTCTTCAATGAGGCAAATGATTTGTTTAGAATTGGGAAATTTTTAACTTTCGGTCAATAATGTTATAATATATAATTATAAGTAGCGCGCTAGAGTTTAACACATGTGCTCCGTATTTAATCGGTGATTTTAGTGGATATAAATGAACCAAAATTATTCAAATTTACCAACCGCCCTTTAGAAGGTGTAAGTGCTACTTGTTTCAAATCTCAACTTGATAGCGTAAATAGATTGTGAGTAATCAGTGTTTCATTGTTGTTAATTTTATACGATTCATGAACGTTGACTGATTTTTTTGTTACTTTTTTTTCTCGCTTTATCGCCGGGAATTTCTGAATTAAATTCTTGATTTTACAATTCACGAGACGAGTTCAATGTACCCTAATCTCCTCATCGTGAAATTATTATAAGAGGCAGAAGTATAATATAATTTATGCATGTATTTTTACTAATATTAATATCATATTAATAACCTATTTCCGTGGTCTTCCTTTGTCATGTCATTTAGTTAGTCACGACAAAAGACCGGGTCGTGTGAAAAGTAGTATCCCTGTTTTTTTTTTATGTACTAAACGTTTATTACTTTTTATCAAACAATAACCATACTCAAATAATGCCCAGCAATCAAGATAGTTCAGGATTATGCTCAGGCCCATGCGGTAAGCCTGGGGGAAATAAATGTAACAAATGCGGTAAAATATGTCATCCCGGCTGTTTACCACGGCATCAATGCGTATTAGCTGATTTAAATGTTAATACGTTATTAAAATCGATTAGTGAACTTCAAATTTCAGTAAATAATTTAACTGCAGAATGTGAACACTTAAGAAAAGAAAATGTCGATATAAGAACATTGATAAACGAAATGTTACTTTTAAGGAAAGACAACGACACACTAAGAACAATTAACTGTGACCTACTAAAGAAGATGGAAGTTTTGGAGTCCAAAGTAACCCAACTTGACTTTAACAACAGTGAATCTATTTTTGAAGAAATAACCGATAGACAAAACAGAGCTTGCTCGGTTATGATATTCAATGTTGAGGAATCACCTGAGGCCGATGCTGATGCAAACGCTGTGAATGGTATCATTAATAGCATATGTGACAACGCACAGGCTCCTATTAAAATATTACGGCTTGGCAAACCCATCAGCAACAAACCTAGACCGTTAAAAATTACATTTAAACATATCTCAGATGCCAAAGCTATACTCTACCGGTCTAAACATCTAAGAAATAATGCAACTTTTAAACACATCAGTATACGAAGTGACAAAACATCACGTCAAATGGATTATGAAAAACGTGTTCGGGAGGAACTGAAGAGGAGACGGGAAAATGGAGAGGAAAATCTCAGAATCAAATATATTAAAGATATTCCAAAAATCGTCTCGGAAAACTAATCACTTCCCAACAGATAGATTTGAATATTTATTATCAAAATGTGCGAGGTCTTTCAACTAAAACCAATACGCTATATAACAATGTATGTGCTAATAATTTTGATATATATTTTTTCACAGAAACGTGGCTGCATGATGGCATTTACAATAGTGAGATAATTCCCAATAACTATAATGTGTTTAGGTGCGATCGTAAAAATAAACGTGGTGGTGGAACCATGATTGCAGTGCAAAATCAAATAATCGCTGAATTAATTTATAACTCACCATATTTGGGTATTGATATTGTCATTATTAAGTTAATACTTAAATTTAAAGTCATTTATTGTGTATGCATTTATATTCCACCATCACTAAATTCTCTTGATTACGAACAACTCTTTAATTTACTTGAAACAAAACTTGATTTTACTGCAAATATTTTAATATGTGGAGATTTCAATATTCCATTACTTCACTCTTATCAAACTATGAACAGAGGCCAGAATAACATAATATCTTTATTTTCAAACTTTACTGGATTTAACAACTTAATTCAACATAACAACGTTCTCAATATCAATAATCGAAAATTGGATTTAATTCTTGCATCTTCCGATATATCTTTAAAAATGCACGATATTCCGGAAATCTTAATTGAACCTGATCCACATCACCCTGTTTTAAACTTTTCTTTCAGTATTTTTACACCAACTATTCCAAGTTTTACCCCTAATAATATGGTTTCACAATTCAACTTTCGCAAAGCTGACCTAAGGATAGTATATTCAGAACTTGCACGTTGTAACTGGGATGATGTTTTGAACTACAGTAATGTAAATGATGCTTGCAATGCTTTATATTCAATTATAAATGAAGTCTTGGAACGCTGTGTACCTAAACGTAAAGGATGTACTGAGAGCAAAAATAGCAAAAAAAAGTTCCCACCATGGTTTAGCAAAGAAACCATACACTTGTTACAATGTAAAAACCGCACTCGAAGGTTATATAAACAACACCGGTTTAATTACTTAAAAATGAAACTATCAAGGTTACGTGCTGATATAAAAATAAAAATAAAAAACGATCATGATAATTACATAAAACAAGCTGAAGCGAATATTATTCATAATCCTAAACAAATCTGGTCTTATATGAATTCGCGTAAAAATGAATCCAGAATACCGCGGAAGTTAATTAACGGTAATCATGAATTGTCAGATCCTAACATTATAGTCGATGCATTTGCCACCTATTTTGAAGACGTTTATAACAAAAACAGTATAACTAACGAAAACACTAATAACAAACAACAAACAGGAACTATTATACATACTTTACACCCGTTATCTCATGACTGCATAAAATCTGCTGCTAGAAATATGCGCCCAAATAATACTGCTGGACCTGATGGCCTTCCAGCTTTTCTCGTAAAAGATTGTTTGGAAATATTTCTAGTTCCCATAGGATATATTTATAATTTAATTATTGAAACTGCAACTTTTCCAGAAATGTGGAAGATTGCTAAAGTTACTCCGGTACATAAAGGTGGTGATAAGTCTGATATAAAAAATTACCGACCAATTACAATTATTAATAATTTTTCAAAGATATTTGAGTCTTCTATCTTCACTCAATTATACAGCCAATTCTCTTGTCAGCTTTCACCACATCAACACGGTTTCGTTAAAAAAAGGTCAATTGTCACTAATTTAATTAATTTTACTCAATTTATCTCCGAAAATCTTGATAATAATAAACAGGTAGACGTGATATACACCGATTTTAAAAAGGCATTTGATAGCATACACCATGATGTTATACTAAAAAAAATGCATGAAGCCGGATTTTCTGATAAAATCATACGACTGATTAGATCATATCTTTCAGGAAGGATTCAATTTGTCAATTATATGGGATTTCTTTCTCAAAATTACGTTGCGATGAGTGGGGTACCGCAGGGTTCAAATCTCGGTCCTCTTTTATTTATTATATTCCTTAATGATATTACCGATAATATATCATCGCATGTGTTACTCTACGCAGATGATTTGAAAATATTTAGGGTAATTGATTCGGATACGGATTGCCACTTACTTCAAAGGGAAGTAGATTTGATTCAGCAGTGGTGTGACATTAATTCACTTGAATTGAATCCTGATAAATGCAAAGCCATTACATTTACACGAAAACGACTACCAATTACATACAATTATGGGTTAAATAATATAAGTTTTGAAAGGTGCCAGTTGATAAGAGATTTAGGTGTATTCTTTGACAGTAAATTAACGTTCAATTATCACATAGAGAAAGTATGTACTAATTCCTTAAAGATGTTAGGCTTTATTAATCGTACATGTAAGAACTTCACTAATATCAATGTCTTAAAAAAACTATACTATGCGTATGTAAGATCCAAGTTGGAATTCGCTTCAATTGTATGGTCACCATACCATATGCTATATATAAAACGCGTTGAGTCTGTCCAAAAGAAATTTCTAAAAATGCTATATTTTAAAACTTTTAATGTACACACTGAATACACAACATCGTATAATGAATTATTAAACACTTTTGATATCAAGTCTTTACAAAGTCGTCGCAATATTGCAATGGTTATTTTCCTACGTCGCGCTATTCATAACGAAATGGACAACTCTATTTTCCTCTCCCAAATTAACTTAAATGTACCAAGAATATCATCGCGGCACGCTGCTTTATTCCGATACAACACAAGCAACACAGCATCTCATCATAATTCGCCAGTGAACACGATTCTTAGAACTTACAATCAGATACATTATGCGGTGGATATATTCGGTGACTCTTTTGGTGCTTTTAAAACTAAAGTGCTAAATTTGTTATAATTTATTTTAGTTGATTTTATAATATGCATTTATTTTTTATATATCTTTACTCCGACTTCTTGTTTTTAATAACAAATCATTGTTTAGTTAAGTCCAATATATGTTATGTGAATTATTTAGATGTATTTAGTATTATTTAGTATTATTTCGTATTATTTTTAAGCTTATGTATTTCAATTGTAATAATTTAGTATAATTTAGTATTTAGTTTAATTTAATGTCATTAGTATAACTTAATTTTTGTAATTTCCCTGTAAATGGATTTATTTCTGTTGGGATAAATAAATAAATAAATAAATAAATAAATAAATAAATAAATAAATGTTATAATCTAAGAAGTGTTATAATTTTCTTTAGAATCTGGCATTTTTCTTATCATTTATACGTGACAGTAACTGTAATACCTTCACTCGAGACCATGTTCTATGTACTGTACTTCCTTCTTAAAGCAGGATTTCTTCGGTTTGAGTTACAGTTTTCATTTTTTCATACGCTGGGATACTTGTCCTCTTATCATTCATGTGATCTTTGAAAGATTTTCTTATCATGATTATATCGTCAAAGTATACGAAACCACGTTTGTATTAAATTATAAATACGGATAACTTTGTTAATATCATACATTACTATATTTTAATAGTAACTATAGTTTCCATACATTTGAGCTTGTCATTCTCAAACTAGATATACCTTAAATTGAATAAAACACGATAACTTTCTTTGTATAACTTTTATTGCGACTAGTTCCTACAAATTTACAACAGTTATGTAAATACAAAAAGAGGGATTATAATACAGTTTTGAAAATGGATTTGTAGAGGTCGATTTGGTCGTTATATACTTCAAATGAATGAGAATGGCAAGCTCAAGTGTGTATTAAAACATTAGTGTGTAATATTAACAAAATTACTCGTATTTCTAATTTATAAAAATGTATCACAAAGTAAATGCCTCAGTTCATTGTTGTATTGTCTGCATTAGTTGAGAAAATTATATCCAGCCAATGTGTCTATGGTCTCGTTAGTCTGAGGTAGAGGATAACTGTTATTACTACATAATAATTAACGACAAAAAAAAATAACAAATAACAAATAACTACAAAAAACAAACAAATTACGTAGTCGATTAAAAGTAGGATCATTATAAAGTGAAATGAATGAAGTTTCATTTATACACATGTATAAAATACCTGAAAGGTATCAAAATAAATGCCTTTGCACCCGGGCTTACATATAATTGTCAAATTTTAGATTTATGAAAAAAGTTTGTACATTACATAACATGTGTTTAATAAAAATTTTGTTCAAAATTTTGGCTCCTGAAAGTTTAAGCTTTCTATCTTTTGTGCAGTAGTGCAAAATTTGAACCTTTAGAATCACGAGGAATGCGTCTCGCATCTCGCTTAGTCGAACGATTATTGAATTATGTGAAGATAAACTACACTATTAAATCAAATATTGAGTATCCTTTCTTCACAAAATTTAATAACAGCAAATGTACATTTCGGTAAACTGTTTAGCAGTGAAAATAGCCACATCGTGACTGAAATTTACATTTGCTGTTAATAAATTTTGTGAAGAAAGGAGACTCAATATTTCATTTAATGGTGCATCTCGCTCAGCATTTGAATAGTTACTTTTAGTTGATATTAACAAGCGGCTGGCATAATCAATTAGGTATTCTTCCTTTTCTTTTTAAGATGCTGTCTTCAAACGGATGTTAGCTATCATTATGGTAATTTTCACTTAAGATGCTGCAGCTCTAAATAGTTCGGTAGATGTCTGTCCATACCACATTCGTAGGTTTTTGAGCCAGGAAGTTCAATTGTAGAATAGAGTATCTTTCCCCCCGTATGATATGTCCAAAATATTCATATTTTCGTTCTTGGTGGTCTAAATAAGCTCTTTTTCTTTTTGGTCTCGGTGCATAAATTCCTCATTTGTTATATGGTCTGCCCATGATATTTTTAGCATGCGCTGATAGACCCACTATTCAAGTGCCTCTATCTTTTTGGTGTTATTTTTCTTAAGCGTCCACGCCTCCATTCCATATAACATAATTGAAAAAATGTAGCCAAATCTCACCATGTGTATTCTTACCTGTAGATTAGCAAGGAGCTGTTTATTTACTTCTGTAGTTTGATCATATGTTATTTTCAAACCAGGTGCCCAAATATTGGTGTCCTTTTACTCTTTCGATTCCGTTGGTTTTGATAGTCAGGTCTGGGATATTATTGTTATGCTTCTTGGTCACAATCATATATTTAGTTTTCTTTAGATTTAGCTTCAATCCGTATTGGTTTGATACAGTATTTATTTCTTGAAGCATATTTTGAAGACCCATTTTATTGGTTGCTATTAGCACAGTATCGTCTGCATACCGTTAATCGTTCTTCCGTTGATTATTACTCCTCCAGAACTTTCTGTCAAAGCTTCTTTAAAAATAGATTCTGCGTACATATTGAACAAGATAAGGGCTAGTATGCAACCTTGCCTAATACCTCTTCGGATTTCGATCTCTTTGGATTATTGTCCACCGACGTTTATTACAGCTTTCTGGTTCCAATGTAAGTTTTAAATTATCTTCTATAATGTTTTTCATTTTGTCGTGCCGTAGTTTATCAAATGCTTTTTCGTAATTGTGTCTCGCTTATATTGGCATCTAATTTTTGATATATTCGACTTTGAAAAGAATTTTTAGAGTATGACTCATAAGGCTAATTGTTATATAGTCTGAGCAATCTTTAGCATTATCTTTCTTTAGTAGAAGAATGAAAGCGCTTTTCAGCCATTCTTGTGGTATGTTACTCTAGATGTTATTATATAGATCTACTAGATGTATATTGTATATTATCATCTTCAATCAGTTTCAGGATCTCTACGGGGACTTCATCTGGACCAACCCCTTTACTATCTTTGGAGTTCTTAATAGCGTGTTTTACTTCATTGGAGGTTATAAGTGATCCTTGTGTTTTTGTATTTTCTTCTCTGTGTTTTGACCTCGTATCATCGAACAAATCCTTTATGTATTCTTCCCATCTTTTGATCCTGTTAGGTAAATCCGTAATAACGCTTCCATTCTTATCTTTAAACATCCCGTTTTGTTTCTTCTTACCGGTACCAGACAGCTCTTTTACCTTTTTGTGAGGGTTGAATGAGTCGTATTTTTCTTCTAGATCTTCAATCTCTTTGCATTTTGATTTTATAAAATATTCTTTTACCTCTATGATTTTTCTTCTTACTTTTTGTTGTATCTCTCTGTATTTGTTTTTATCTCTTCCTCTGTACTGTCTTCTTTCTTCCATTAGTTTAAGTATTCTTCCACGCTTTGGCTTTATCAATACACTAATGGCCTAATCACTTGCATTCGTTTGAAGAACATCACTCTATAAAAAATCTAAGCAGACATTAATATTGTTTTTATATTTTTAAACGGCTTGCCCTACTGTGGACCCTATATCCATAGCACATTTCTTCATAAAGTTTCTCAGCGCTCAAGATACCTCCAAGAAATAATACTCAAATAATCTATACTAAGAGTGGATGTGTAAAAAAATAAATGTATTCAATTTTCATTAATCAAAGAGTTGTATAGAAAAACCTTGGGAACTGCAAGGAATAGATGATGCATATTAACGCTTCACTTTAAAACAATTTTATCAGAAACTCCCGTTTTTATCATTATCATTTAAATCATATGCACGAAAAATGTCTTGCTTAGAGAGTAATAGTTTATCGTCAATATGATGAGTGTTTTTGCTTAAAAGAAACACGTTTTGAGTGCATTCCATTTTCCGATTAAAAACGAGAGTTCGAGTTATTTCTGGTGAGACAAATCCGGAATAAACAATTGTTATATAAGACTGGGATTTGATCACTGTTTATCACTTCTTCCTTTTTATTTTATCGAGATAAACAAAGCTGCTGTGATTTGATGTACAATACAAGTACAATTTTTGGCAACTGTGTTACTGGTACAGTTTCTGACACACACATAAATTTGTTTAAGCTAGTTGCCTGGTACCATAAAGTTCGGACTTATAAGAAAGCTCACCAATTACAAAAGTAGTAGGTGATTTCTTCTCTCAATTTATGTACAGACAGGCCATTTTTATATGAGAATCTTTAACTCAACTTCTATGAAACAATTTGTAATTTCTTGGCGTTAGTTAAAACTAAATAACTAATCTTATATCCTAAACCTGCGTGTAAACGCATAATTGCTGTTTTTTTTTTAGTTTTTTTAATTATCAGTACGACCATATATAGTAATTATGTTTTATAAATACAGCGTAATTTCAAGGACAAATACCTCATCAGTTGATATATATTTACAGACCAACAATTTTTCATACTTATCTAAAAAATCAGATATGCACGAATGTAACTGTATATAAAAATTAATATTTGCTTCATATCTAATGCAAAAACATCTTATATTACGTTGGAAATAAACTGAGTACTGTTAACTAAAATCATTTTGCGAGGTACACCAAATATAAATTAAACTTTATTAATTACCGTTCTAACACATTTAAGAGCTGTGGCTTCTTTAAGGTCAAAGATTTTACCTATTTTATAGAAATATCAATAAAAAATCCGATTGCAAAAGTCTTTAAATTCCGCAATTTCAAAGCAGTTTCATTTAAACCTAATATCTTCTGGTTTGATGTTTTAAACCTTTTCATCTTCCTCACAGCAATTAACATTATCTGTAATTTCTTTCTTTATACAAACTCAAAAATATATAAATATAATTCGCTGAATTATGTGAGTTATAACATAATGACCAGCAACTGCCGTATCATAGTACTAATGCATAATTCAGACATTCTATAGCACAACAAATACGGCATATTTTTCAACAGAATTGGGAGAATAGCGATACAGCATACCTTTTGTTAGTTCTCGCAGAAAAATGCAAGCGAATACAATCTATAAACAAACACTTAAATATGATAACTACGTAGTTTTTAATCATTTTCGTGTTGAGTGTAGAGCCCTAAATAAAACATTATACACTATGTATATAAAAAACCTTGAGTGTTCTTTAAAGAATAACCCCAATATTTTTGGAGCTATGTGAAGGATATACGGAAAGAAAATTGTATTCCTAATTCAATGAAATTTAAAGATAGAAGTTCTAGTATAGGCGAAGAGATTGTTTACATATTTTCTGAATATTTCTCATCTTTATATATTAACCACTAAGGAAGTGATATCCATATATCCGACATTGTAAGCAGTACAATACATAATCCGGGAATTGTTGTATACTTGGATGAAGTATTTGACGCCCTATCTCAATTAAGTGATTCTTGCTTCGTAGGACCTGACAACATTCTAAGCATATTATTAAAGAACTGTATATGCACACTAGTAAAACCTATTTTTAAGCTGTTTTCAAAATCTCTAAATATAGGGATTTTTCCCGATAAATGAAAATTCAGTTACTTGGTGCCTATATAATAATAATAATAGTCTTTATTTCTCTCTTAAATTACAATAAAGTACAATAAGAAAGAAAGTGCGTCACAATAAAAAAAATACAAGGAAAATAAAATCATATGTATACATTACTAATCAAAATATTGTTCTAAACTATATAATTATTTGTCACATTAGAACTTAAACCAATTTTCTTTAAACTTCTTGATAGTACTAATACACTTAAGAAAATCAGGCAGTTTATTAAATAGTAAAATACCATTGTAACGTAAAGATTGTTCCGAAGCAGTTAATCTGTGTTTTGGAATATTAAAATTATTTTTATGTCGTGTAGCATATTCGTGATTAATTTTGTGTTCCTCAAATAAATCTTTATGTTTGTAAACAAATATGAGTCTGATGCGCGTGATAATTTCAAAAACTACCGAGACATATGTATTCAATCCGTCTTGCCAAAACTTCTAGATGACATTGTTGCAACCAGAATTGCAAGAATGTGTAATAAGAAAATCTCGGAGAAACAGCATGGTTTCATGCCTGGAAGATCAACAGTGACTAATTTAATGGAGTACCGAACATTCTTATCGAACGCCTTACAAAATCATTGTCAAGTTGATAGTATCTACACCGACTTTTCTAAAGCATTCGATCACGTTAATCACATAATTCTTTTATCGAAGCTTCATCGGATAGGTTTGAATGCTGCTTTGGTTCGGTGGTTCTCGTCTTTTTTTACAAAATCGTATTCAATATGTGCGTATCAACAACTTTATATCAAAGAAATTAATGTATTTGCAGGCGTGCCTCAAGGGTCACAGAGTGGACTGATTTTCTTTTCTTTAATTATTAATGATATCGCGAAACACATAAGTATTTGTGATTTTTTATTATTTGCAGACGACCTGAAATTGTTTAGAATCATAAATAACATGAACGACTGTTCAAAAGCACAATCGGATTTTATTAGTATAACAGATTGATGTCAACGTAATAGACTTTTCCTTAACTTAAGTAAATGCTCTGTTATATCTTTTGTAAGGAGCAAAAATTGTATAATAAATAAATATGTTCTTAATGATTACGAATTATAACGTGTTGATTTAATTAAAGATTTCGGCGGTATTTTTTATTCTAAATTGTATTTCTTTTCTTAAGTATGCATCTTCTATTAGGACCTCTTATGTAAAAAGTGATATCGATGAGACAGAGCGTATCCAGAATAAGTTTTTAAGATGTGCTGAATTTAATATTGGAGTGAGACACGTTATGGGTAATTATAATACAATATTAAATGTATTAAACTTGTGCACATTACAAAAAGGAGAGTTATTAACGATGTTCATGTTTTACATAAACTAATCAAAAACTCTGTTGACTCAATACAACTTTTGTCAAGGATTATTTTATGTACCTTCCACTACACTACTTACACGATACATACAGCTAGTTAAATTAAATATTTCTTCCTCAAATATTGCCATGAATAATGTAATCAATAGATTAATGCACACAGCTAACTTATCTTCTCATTGGTTTAAATTATTTAATTGTCAACATCATATTCTAAGAAATCTAAATTTTTATCTAGATGTAAATGATTTTTAACCGATACTTGTACATTTCTGTTTTTTTTTGTGTTAAATTAACACTTGATTTAATTTTTATTTGCAATCAATCTTTAGGCTAAGCAGTAGTTTATGCATATATTTTACCTTTCTCACTTATATACTTAAAGTATTTTGTATTCATTATATTGTAAAATAGAATATTCCGTAAATAATTTATTATTATTAGCACATTTCGAAAACTATACATTTGAGTCATCCCTTTCGATAAGGTTTAATATCTTAACCAACTCAGAATCTGCTAGTTTCGAAGAATTGAAGAAAATTCTGACTAGAATTTTAATGCAGGTAAGTGAAGATTAGCTATGCTGCCTGATACATTCGAGCAATGGCAGCATGTCAGCAATATTTTTACATTGTTTTTAGCTGTAGGTACTGTGATCGTTATACTTCTGTAGAATTGTAGCATAAATAACAATCATGAAAAACATTTAGAATGCGATTTCAAAGGTATATTAATGGCATATAGTTCAAAACAAAAATATGTTAGGATTCGTAAATATGCTTTAAATTTGGCTTAGGATCTTAACTGCTTTAGAACATCTCGCTTACTATTTAGATAGTTATGTATAGTTGATATTAATAAGCAGTTGGCATAATCAATTAGGTATTCATCTACGCTATGGCTTAATTGAATTTCCCCAAGTAGCTTTGGACCTCCTCCTTTAGCTTTAGGTGAGGTCCGTAGTCTAATGTATGGATAGACATCGCTCAATACAATATCTGAACGCATAATAACGTGGTTTTTATAGCTTTTAAAGGCTTGTTCTGTGGACCCTATTTCCAAAACACATTTTTCAGTGCTCACTAAACCTCAAAGAAATTGTACTCAAATAATCTACCATATACCAAGGTTTGCAAGAAAATAAATGTATTCGTTTTCTATTTATTAATAAGATCGCTGCAGTCGTTTAATTTATAAGTAAATTGATCTGTAACTTCTAACGAAGTACTTCACAAATAACCTCACTATCAGAAAACTTATTTCCTATCAATATTTTTATAAAAGAAAAATATTCAAAAATAATGTATAAGATAAGCGATTTGAAGCCTCTTCTAAATCATTACATAAGTCTCTAAAGCACAACAGGGACTTGTGAAAACTAAACGGAATCTTTAGGAAACGACATGTATCGAATTGTGTTATTAGTATTAAATGTGTCACAATTACAAATTTTCATATGATAACAACCAGATCAATAACATATTTCTATAGATAAAGCTTTGTCGTATGTAGTTAGTAAGCCACATAATCTAGGCAGTGCATAATTATTGTAACAATTATAGCATTAGGTTTATAGTAACCAATGCACATACTTATTGCATTGTTCTTTTCTGGAACAAGGACTACAAGCATGGACTGAGGACATTCACATTCCTCTATAATTTTTGTCTCCAACAATCTGTCTAGGAGGCATCCTTTACAACGTCAAAGACATGAAATAAACTTATCAATTGATTTAAACACATCAGAATTTTAAAAAAATCTAACTAGACCCATCTTCTGATTTTTTTGTTTTGGAGCTTCAGCTAAAGTCGTAGATATTTGTCTGGTCTTGAATTTTATTAACACCCTACTAATTAAGACATCTCTACCTTAAGTACTACTACCAGCCAACGAAGTCAAAATTTTCTTCCTATTAAACCTGTAATCCTATCGTTCTAATATTTCAAGCAACGATTCACCGAATCAAAAATTCTCTTCTAAATGCTATATGTTACACTTAAAATATATTATTAATATCAACCCCAAACAATTTTAAAAATATATAAATATGTACCGAAAAACTAATAGGTATCCAAACTAAATGTCAAGAGGTTTTTTTTTGAAGATATAATATGGCTAAAACAAAGATGAAATATTTGATTTTGTTTTGCTACATTCTTGATGGAAGCAAATTTTCATATTGGGAGAAGTAATACACTTGTTATGTTCCTATGTTCCATTTGTTTATTATCAGGTAACTGACACGTATTTCGGTCCTTACATTTAAAAGTTATATCTTTGAGAATGATCCGTAAGGACCGAAACACGTGTCAGTTACCTGATAATAAACAAATGGAACATAACAAGTGTATTACTTCTCCCAATATTTAGATATGAGCTTCAAGAAGCAAGTTTCAAGAAAATGTTGGTACATGTGAAAGAACGCTCTATTGTGAACTAATATATGATTTAAATTTTTATTGGTATTAATGGATTTGATGTACAAATCATGTTGAATGTTGTGTAAGCATATTGAAATAAATAAGTGATACATACTACTACTAATAATAATAAGAGTTATACAGTAAACAATAGTGTTAATTTATTTGCTCAGGCATATTAAATCTTATACAATGTCAATGCCGGTAACAAAATTAAAATTGATTATACATTACTTACGCATCAATTTAGTAGTGCCATGGCATCAATTGATCTATGGTAAGGCCATAATCACTATTAGAGAAACTTCAGTTATCCGGATTTTGAGTGGCACTCTACCTACTGCTTAAAATGGCAGAAGTCCTGCGTAAAAAAATCTTGTTTACTTTGAGTAAACCTATTTTCATAATTAATCTTCTAATAATTGGTTTAGTGTTATAGTTACGAAATTCATATATTGCATGTAGACGGAATATCCTATTTTATCTAGGCTAATCAACTGAAATCAACATATTATTATTATTTAACTTTCAATAAATCGTTTTTTTTTTTAGACATTAGAGGCTAGTTTACAAAAAGATTTTCCAAGGCATTTAATCGGGTTATAACGGTTATAACGGAATGCTAGTAATTTTCTTCTTTACGCTTTATATCTCAAAAAATGTAATGCTATCAAATTTAAAAGCGATTAGAAAGCACTTCAAGTTGATCAAATAGTATCATTTTGACTTGAATTTATATAAATGCATTTTTACATTTAATTTTTTAATAAACCCAATAGCAACTTTGGTGTTATGTGAAATTTATTAAATAATGATACTCAAAGTAACACCTCAGCTTCTTAATGAATCTACTTATTATTAAAATAGGTATGCTAACCTATAGGTGCTAGTTATCTTCATTTGGATTGATAACACACCACCCAGCTCCTAAAAAAGATTAATATTTAGTTTAAATAAAACACTTTATAACTTTGTTTTACAAATTATGTTTTGCCACTATATTTTGTATAACTGTGACTAGTTTCGATCATAAGCTGATCATTATCAAACATAAAAACTAGTCACAGTTATACAAAATATAGTGGTAAAACAAAGTTATAAAGTGTTTTATTTAAACTTTTATCAAAATGCACCACCAAGTGAACGCCGACATCATACAAGAATTAATATTTAGTATTTAGTAGTACCATCGATCGGAATATTATGGCCCCAAATTCATTAATGGCAATTTTAATTTTGAGGATAATCTAAAACCTTTACAACAGTAAATTTTATCCCGACTATGGTAAATATTCCCAAACTACGAAAATACAAAACAGCCACTCACACAACATTGTTGCAACAAGACGGAGCACCACTCTATCTTGGGGGCCAAGTTGCTTCTCCAGTCAATTCTCCTGATTCAACTATTTAATGTTATCATTAAAAACACACAGTATGAAAAGTAGAAGTATAATGTAATATAATAAGTTATTTAATAATAAAATATTTTGTAATAAAAAGAGAGTTGATTTTAATCTTATTTTAGCTATTAAATTTAATGAAATGAATTAATATCAAATGTCTGTTTTTCCTTGCATATAATTTTTAAAAGTATCCTAGCGTAGTTTACTTAAATAGACCTCATTAAATTATAATTAATAGAGCAGCTATAAAAGTTAATTCTATCGACCAATGTTAGAATTCATGCCGTCAGCATAAATCAGTTAAAAATCGGAAGCGCTCCATTCTCCCCATTTTATTTTTCCGTTCCTTGAAGAAAAACGCAAGGAATCCTAATTATAAATAATACCGGGAACGAGAGCCCTCGCATTTCCATGACAACGCTCCCCCTCGTTCAACCCCCTTGCAGGAGAAATCCGATTCCTGCAGGACGACTACTCCGCGTCCTCGTGTTGCAGGTGCGCGCCCACCTCCCATAATCGCTTTAGCTACGCTGGAGAGGTCTGCAATTCGAAACTGCACGTGCGCTCATCAAACCATCATCATTCCGGTTAATCCGCACACGGAAAAAATTCACAACTTAATATTTCGAGAGTCAAATACAAAGCCATAAATCCGAATCGTGCGGCAGAACTAATGCGCCTCAGGCTTAACGCGACACGAATTGTTTTAAGGGACGTGTCGCCTTATCTAACAATTTGTCGGTTTCTCGTTACAAGCTCGCGATTAGAAAAATTGCCGCGTTTGTATCTCCAGCTTTTACGACGTTTCGGATAGTTGAACAGAATACTGTAAACGAATAAATCAAGTTACCCGAGACCGAAATGAAGACGTTAGTGTTAGTGTAAGTTGATGGCTCCGATAAATATTATTGCTCGACTATGAGAAGATTTATGTTACGGAAAATTATGATGAAATGGCGCGGTTAGTTTTGAGATAACTGGATATTGGTCATTAATAGTATTTATCATTTTGACATAGCTGAGAGTTATATGCCATACTATAAATCAGTTTGAATTAAGAAAATACTAAAAACATTTGAAGTATGCATTTCGTAAAAAAAAAAAATCAATTAACTTATGTATAAATTCCTAATGACCTAGAATGTTATTTTAAAATTGGCTTTCTTAAGCTGATAATTCTGCATTTTATTAGCTCGATTTAAAATTTAAAGAAGAACTAGCTAATAAAATGAAGAATCATCAGTTCAAAAAAGCCAATTCTAAAATAATATTCAAGGCATTTTTTGGCAAATCTGTAAGAATAAATACAAGTTTTGTTAAATATATATGTACGATTTATATAAATTGTTCTTAATAGTTAAAAAATTATGTTCTTGCAAAAAAATGTTTGCATCTGCTTAGACCGCATTATGCGATCGATGCAAACTTCTAAACCCTTCATATTGTAACTTTTAGTATAGTGTATTGGCTGCATAAAATAAAATATATAATTTTAGTTGTTAAACGTAGAAAATATGTTGTTCAAAATCATTGCTAAGATATACCTTATTTCGAAGTGCTTGTTCTCAGCTTCAATTGCGAGTTATCTTGGTATGAATATTTTCATAATCGATATCTCTTTTTTTTAATTTTGTTTACAATTATTTTTGAAAGTGTAAACTGATGATAAATTTAGGTTTATTCCATATTTCATATTCCATGCTATCCCAAAATTTATCAATTAAGTCATATATTTGTTTAAAGAAAAGCGTCGATTGTAAATCTTTGTGTTGAATATGAATGTGAAACCTTCCAAAAAAATCTGAACTATTAATTAAACTATTAATAATTTTGTAACATATATATCCTGCAGAATCATATGGGTAATAATTTTATCTAGATTTTATAAGTGGAATTTTATAACTATTATTTGAACATGTTCATTGCTATCAATGTTTTATCGAGTATAAGTATTTAAATTACTGAATAATATTCAAGATGAGGGCGAATTAAGATTAATAAGGAATAATAACACAGGCCGACATGATTTTTGGTGTTTCGAATTTAATAAGTGTCCTTAGCTAATACAGGTACGTTGATTCTGAATGTGAATTTGGTTTGAGCCCATCATATCAAGATTTTTCACAAAATTAAAAAAAAACCTTATGAGAAATTTTGTACTAGAGCAAAGAAGTACTTTTATGTTATTTCCTAAAATGCATTAAAATAATTTCATTAAAATACCATACATCCATAGACAATATTTTAGTATAAAATTATGTTTATTTCATTTCAATGACTCTGTGAAGACCTCAAAATAATATATAATGCTTTTGGTCAGCAATCTGGATTCACAAAGTATCCATGTTTTTTGTGCGAGTGGGATAGTCGAGCACGAAATTTGCATTAGGTTAAGAAAGAATGGCCACAGAAAAGGACTTGTACCGGGACAAAAAAATGTGCTGCGTGATGCGTTAGTTGACCCAAAATTAGTTCCCTTCACATAAAGATAGGATTGATGAAGCAGTTTGTCACAGCTTTAAATAAACAAGGTGGCTGCTTTAAATACCTGTGCCACAAATTTCCTGCACTTTCTGAAGCTAAACTTAAAGAAGGAATTTTTGTAGGCCCTGAAATTCGAACCTTAAAATCGGACAGATTGTTCCAGAATACAATGGCTCAGGATAAATCTGAAGCACGAGATTTTTCGTAGAAGTCATAGATGGTTTCCTAGGAAACAACAAGTCTCCAAACTACAAAGAAATTGTAGCCAGCATGGTCGAAATTATAGAAAAACTGGGATGCAATTTGAGCGTCAAACTTCATTTTCTGAATTCCCACGTTGACTCTTTTCCCGAAAATCTTGGAGCTGTTAGCGAGGAACAGGGAGAGAGGTTCCATCAAGACATAAAGGAGATGGAGAGACGTTACCAAGGGAGATGGGATATTAGAATGATTGCTGATTACTGCTGGACCTTGAAGAGGAACTCGCTCACAAAAATCCACAAAAAAAGAGAACGATTTTATTCAAAAAAACCAACGATTGTCTAACGTAGATTATACTGCATTGTTTTTTTAATGAACAACTTAATTTTGCAGTGTAATTTTCTATTAAATATTTTTGACAGTTTTAATGAAAAATTAACTTACCTTACGTGCTAAAAAAAAAAAAAACTAAGCACAGATTAGTGATCAGCACATCCCATTAACTATAGTTATCAGCAAGGACCCTTGTAGTGTCTTAGAAGCGACTTAAATGGCGAGAAGATTCCCACGGAAACCCAATAAGTTTTCGTAATAATAATATTTAGGGCAGTCGAGCATCAAATCAACAATACGATTCAAGATTCTGGGGAAGAATGGCATGGGCTATGCTATTAATGTCCTTTGAAAAGTCAAACTCATGACCCTATAACTTCAGATAATTATTATCAAACAATTATTCCCCTAAACCAAGCAACATTACGGATATAATTATATTTTATCAAAACGTCCATGAGCTCTATATCAAACTTTCCACTGTAATAATAGTTCTGTCTGAGACTTTGTTCGGACATTTTTGATGTAGAACTTGCATTCCTTAATTATAACGTTTATCGTTGCGACCGAAATCATTCCTGAAAAAAGCCTAGTGAGGGAATACTTATAGCTGTCGCTAGCCACCTAAAATCGCATTTACTTAACGGTGAAGAACTCTTTTCTATCCGTTTGTTCAGAAAAACAAAAGGTACTTCTTGGCAGTGTTTATATGTTTATATTCCTTTCAATTCTCAACTTTTTCACTGCTCATCTGTTGAGAATCTTATTAATGTATTGCCCGATCATACAGTGCATGTGTTCTGGACGATTTCAATCTCCCTAATATAAATTGGTTAGTATGGTGTATATATTTATTCTACCAACAATACCGCGATTTCAATTTCTGACACATACGGTTTCATTAATTCGTTTTAAGTGAATAATATTATTAAAGCCAATTCCGTTCTACTCAATCTCATATTTTTGGAGACTACATTTATAAATGATTTCGATGTATCCTTAGCTCCAAATTCTCTTTTTCCATGTGATGTTCATCATCTTACCCACCTTACTTTTTAATTGGTATCAAGGACATGCTTTATAAAATATTGCTTATGAGGCGATTAACGTATTTGTTCTAGTCATTGAGGCTAAAAGTACACCTAGCTATCACTTTCCAACGTGATTTAGCAAGAATTTAAAAAATAAGATACCTCTGAAGAAAACATGGATATTCTGGAGACATGTCAGGTCAAAACATACAACCAACGAGATTCCAAATTATTTTGTAGACAACGGTAAAATTATAAATAGCGGAAATAAAATCGTTGACTTGTTTGCATTTCATTTTGGCTCAGTATATAAGTGTTTTAATAACCTCCAACATGCCTTGCTCCTATTCACACCATTGCAGTCAGCAGCTTTGTGGTGCCCGTAGCCTCTGCATTTCCTGCAGGACGGCGTTTTTTCTGGTGTCTTCTAAATGGTGCACGAGAGCCAGTCGATCCAGATTATCTCTTTCTTACGGATTTTATGTTTCGGCCCTTCTACTAGAGCAATTCTCATGTAACCTAGATAGGATCTGATTCACCTGATGTATACATCTTTCATTCCATCTCACAAATAAAAAACTTTGTTTGTAAAATATTGACTTTATTAAGCGACAATTTTAACTTGTCATTATCAAACTAGAAGTCAAGACTAATGTATAACGAAGTAGAAGCCTCCACCGTTAACAGTTTTCATTCCATCTGCCTTTTCTACCTCCGCTACAACTTCTTCAGCAGTCGTGTCGTTATCCAGGCCCTTGATTTCGTCCACGTCCTAGCATCCTATGGTGATGGCTGCATTCTCCTACGTCACCGAGGAGGTCGTCCGCGTATTTCCCTCGCGTCGCCCCCAGGACCAAATTGCCTGCCAGTAACCTTTTGGCCTTGTACCTTGCTGTCTCTGCCATTCTTCTCTTCAGACTCGTAAGAATCCTGCCGAAACTCTCATTCATTACCCTAACCATTATCATTGGCGGGTGACTTCAAGGGGCTAGTTTGTTGTCGGCTTGCTTTAAAACCGTCTTAATATTAGTCTTTATCTTCCTTTTAAAAAATTACATATAATAATAATAATAATGATAAATTTATTGATGCTAAAGACGGAGGTCTTACATAAGTCAATTACAAATAAATATTTACATACCAAGCAAGAGAGATTACTCACTAATTAGACAAGTGTTACACAGCATATTAAAAATATCAATAAATAAATAAAATACAATACACCGTATTTAAACGGCAACGTACATCAAATAAATAAAATGTAAAAGATATCCTACAGATGTAGAAAGCAAAATACAATACACCATATTAAAATAGTAACATACGCCAGATAAAATAAAATCTAAGTCATTTCCTGCAAATATATTAAGTACAATACTACACGGTAAGATTATAAAAGTTAGGAGTATACAATACAAAAAAATATATTAAAAGTTCAAATGTACATAAGGCTTAATTAATAAAACACTAAAACTACGTAATTAGGATATCTCAATGTTATTCAGATATTCATCTACTGAATAATATGCATATTTCAGTAGGACCCCTTTAATTATCCCCTTAAGTTTACTACGAATATGTAGAGGTAGTGCATTGAATATTTTTAAAGCGTGATACCTGGTTGCAGTTTTTGTTTTCTGCAATCTATTTGCCATGTGATATAAGTTTTCTCTGTTTCTTGTATAGTATGAATGCAGATCTACATACTGACAACAGTCGACGTTGCTGGTCTTAATGAACACCAAATACTCCAATATATACAGGGATGGTAAAGGCATAACACCTATTGCCTGGAATAGCGGTTTGCAATCCTCTTGAAAATGTGCACCACACATCACGCGAATGGTCTTTCTTTGTAACCCAAATATTTTAGCCGTGATAGCCGAGTGCTTTTAATATGTTTTGAGACACTGAGTCGTATAGTCGACATAACAGGAATGTGCCACAATTCAGATCCGATGTCAGTTGTTCGCCATGCTTATACCAGGTCAGCTACGAAGATACCTAGGAATTTCGTGAAATTACTGTACTTTTCATCTTTTGTTGTGTTTTTTAGTGTAAAAACCATATTGACTGTTTTATCTGATTATAATTTAAGTCCATTTCGCTGAAACCATTCATTGACATGCATTTCTCATCCTCAAACTGTCTTCCTCAGTGGCTCCTGTACTGACTATAGTTGTGTCATCAGCATACAACACAAGGTCACTCAGTCCTGAGATTGGTTGTAAATCATTTATGAATATAAGAAACAATAAGGGGCCGAGTATAGAACCCTGCGGTATGCCGCTCTTAATATCAAGGAAGGAGGACGTTGTCCCGCCTGCTTCAACACATTGTGCCCTGTTAAGCAAATAAGAGGATATAAGTTTGCAGGCTTCGGGGTGTAAGTTGTACATATACAGCTTGCGGATGAGGATCTCGTGCGAAATACATGCCTTCGTTAGATCAATGAACGTTGCATGCAAGCATTCATTTGTATTGAAGGATTTCATACACAGTTCCAGAAACTCCAAGGCAGCAGTTGTAGTCGATTTTTCGTTTAAAAAACCGTGTTGACACGGATGTAACAGATTTTGCTCAAAATATTCGTATAGTTGATTAAATATTATTGTTTCGAATATTTTCGATATAATTGGTAAGACAGATATTGGTCTAAAGTTATTTATATCGTTTGAATCTGCTTTTTTGGGTATAGGTATGACTTTTGCCAACTTCAAAGGGTCAGGAAGAGTACACGTTTGAATAGACTAATTAATCAATACTGTTAGAGGTGGTATTAGAAAACACTTCACTGATTTATGAGATCTGCAGACATCTCATATATATCCCTGGAAAAAAAAAATTATACAAAACATACAAAATTTTTTAATGGATGAAGCTAGGCGGAGTTCATACTGCTGAGATGATCTTTCACTCTAACCCTTATTTGTTCATGATGCTGAAGGAGCAAATATCCTATTGGACATCTGGAATCGTCTATAAATGTTTTAATTTACTTTCTTATTGTCGTTTGAGACTTCTGCATTCTGTGTGCGGTTCCTCTCCTATATGTCTCGGCCCATGACCTGGCTCCATGAGCACTCCTCGCTCAATCCATGGGGAGATGTTTCTCTTTGGTCTATTTCTCTTTCCTTTCTTTCTTTTCTTTTTTTCCACCTTGGACCGTTTTTGTAGAATCTTTCGTGAACTTGCTTGACATTTCCCTGCTTTCTAGATGGTCGCCTGAGTGATTGCTTGGTTTGTTGCTGGTGGGTGCTATTTTCTAGCATAATCGCATTCAGTCCAAAGGAGATGTCGCTTATCTCCTATCTCCTTATTCGTATTGTTGGTCGACCGAACTGTATCGCACAACTTCTTAATTTCTTCCTCGATCTTCTCAAGAAGCTGTGTCATGTCTACCAAGCTCGTTGAGCTGTTACCGTCGGTGTTTAGAATGGGCAATGTGGGTAGGATGATCTTCCCCGCTGGTGAAGTTCTGCCATGTTTTAGTAGCCGCTGCTCGTGGGGAGCAAGAATCGTACCGAAACTCTTATTCGTGATCCTAACCATTATCCTTGAATGGAATTTTTTAGGGCTCGTTTGTTGTCGACCCGCTTTACCACCGTCTTTCTGTTGTGGTTTAAGACTTCTGCATTTAGGTGAGTGTCTTCTCTTCCCCTTCCGCCCTGCATGGACGCCCATTCGATGAGTTTTTCCACATTTTGGAACAGGCTTCCCAATTTTTTTCTTACGCCCGTCTTTGTAAAATCTTTCGTGAACTTGCTTTCTCCAGTGTGAAGGAGATGCTACGTATCTCCTTATTCGTGTTGTTGGTCGACCGAACTGTGGCGCACAACTTCTTAATTTCTTCCCCAATCTTCTCCAGAAGCTGTGTCATGACCGCCGAGCTCGTCGAGCTATTAGCGTCGGTATTTGGCGGGGACAATGTGAGTGGGATGATCTTGCCCCATTTAGGAAGTCCTGCCGAAATTCTCATTCGTGGTCCTAACCATTATCCTTGGAGGATTTTTTTAGGGCTAGTTTGTTGTCGGCTCGCGTTACTATTGTCTTCCAGTTGTCGTTTGAGATTTCTGCATTCTGGGTGGGTGTCCTTTCCTTCCTTTCTCGCCTCACGACCTAGCTCCATAAGCTCTCCTGACTTAATCACTACGGTAGTGCTTCTTTTTGATCTATTTCCCAATTTCTTTCTCAATTCTGTTTTCGTAGAATCTTTCGTAGACGTTCTGGATATTTCCCTGCATTCTCGGTGGTCTCCCGAGTGACTGCCTCGTTTGTTTCCGGTGGGCGGGTTCTCCAGATAATTTCTAGCATAATCGCCACCAGTCCGAAGGATATGTTGCGTATCTCCTTATTATTGTTGTTCGTCGACCGAACTGTGGCGAACAATTTCCTAATTTCTTCCCAGATCTTCTCATTTCCGCCGAGCTCGTAGAGATGTTACTGTAAGTGTTTGACGGGGGCAATGTGGGTGGGATTGTCTTGCCTCGCTTGGAAAGTTCTGCCATGTTTTGCTTGCTGCTACTCGTGAAGAGTGATCGTTGTTTCTAAAGTGTTGTGGCACCACTAGTGCGAGTTATTCTGCGCCCCCTGCGCATTTTCCTGGGTTCGGATCGCAGATGGCATGGATTGTGAGGATTACCGATTGTTTGCGCTGTCACTTTGTTCTTTATGTTTGGCTGCCGATTTTACGGGATTCCCATAAAGATCGTTCCATAGTTTATTACTATTTTTTTTTTAATTCTGCAAAAATGATGTTATTAAAACATTTTTTGAAAAGAGGGAAATATTGAAGAAGTAATTGATTTGAAAGGATTCATTTTAGGCGATTGCAATTTATTTGTATCTGTAAATTTGGTGGCTTTAAGATTGGTAAATTAACTTATCAATCAATGTAGCGCAATTGCGTCTGCATGTATATTATCTAAAAATTCTGGAGTGATAATCGGAGAGGCTACGCATAATGGTTGTGAAGTAAGGAATATAATGAAGATCGTTTGATAATTTATTATCTATGTCTTCAAAAATGATTTCACTTATTTGCAGAAATAAGTTTATTACAAATTAGTAATATTAGGTGATGGTAATCAATCAAGATCTATACACCTTAATATTGGTAAATTAATCTACAATATATATAATAGAAATATTCGAAGTACTGTTGAAGTAAGTACGGCCAAGACAATATTTTCTGAACCAATTTGTATGACCAATATATGAGAGGATAGGCCGAAATGATACCAGAGTATTCAGAAAATAATTATTCTACATATGATTTGTTACTATCTCATGTTCAAGGTTCAAATGGGTTTCAGATTAATTCTCAAAGATTTAAAGAGTTAACCTAATTATTATAACGAAATTAGAGTCCTAAACGTTTAAATTTAAATGAAATGTTTTTAGTTGTCCCTATGAATAAGACAATACACAAGAATCATTTCTGTATTTTCATCTTTCATCAATTCTAAGCCATCTTGCCCATAAAATTAGAAGCACCATCCTCAGCATGAAATTGAATATTTTTCATTGGTATATTATTAAAGTAGATGTATTATTATATACATATAAACCTTTGGAAATATTGTTGCTTTCTAATCCATTACAGAACAACATTTCTTCAGCAAAATGCCATTTATCAATATATCTTATGTAAGTTATCAATACTGCTTCACTGTCTGTCAAAGTTGATTCATTTATTTGCACTGAAAAATTTCTTGTTTTCAGCTTTTCAACAAGTTGTTTTTCAATATCTTCACTCATTTCGTCTACTCTTCTGCTTACAGTATTGTTACTGAGTGACATAGCTTTTACATATTTGTAATCTTATTCGAGAACCGTTTTAAGAAATTGTGATTTTGACGGTTTTATTAAATTCTTTCCTAGAGTACGATTTTTTCCAGATTTAGCGATGAATAAAGAAATTTGATAACTGGCCTCAAGAATACGATTATGAGCAGTAAATAGAGACTTTATTGTTGTTTTCTTTTTAAAATTTTTCTTTCAAGGTTGAAAGTAATTCATCATATGAGCACTATGTTTCGCCTTCAAATGCGCCTCAAGCCGACCTCGTTTCATTGATGTTAGTCAAGCATTGCTGGCATAAAAGACAAAAAGGAAAGCGCTTATCGTGGACAGCGGGTATGAACCCAAATTTTAAATATTCCTCCGAATATTGACTAATTTTCTAGCTTGCACCACTCATTTTACTATGGACTGAAAGAAAGAAATATAAGAACAATTTAAAACTAAAACTAAAATATGTGCTAATTTAATATGACAGGCTGCATTCAGCAAAAAATACCGATCCGATTTGTGATTTGTTAGTGATGCGCGTTTCTGCTGAATGCCGTTTCAACTTTGCGCATCGCTCTTCCCCTTACCTCAGACGTCCCTGATATAGCCAACAATCGCAACTCTCATGATTTGACAATTGTGCATTTGTGGTTAGATTTTTCCTATCACACCCTATCACACCCATGATTTGACAATTGTGCATTTGTGGTTAGGTTTTTCCTATCACAATCCGATTCCGATGGAAAATCGAATTTGAAAGAGTCCATTTTCGAATTGCCCCCCTTAAAAATCAAATTGCCCCCCTGTGGGGCGTAGGCCCCACGTTGGGAAACACCAGTTTAAAACATTTACAAAAAATGATTTAATTATAGAAGAGTTGGAAAAGTTACTAATAAAGATTAAATGAAGAAAACCTGCTAGCACCAATGGACTAAAAGTAAAAACATAGGATTTGTGCTAATGCAAAGAAGACAGAAGACTGAATGTTACATAATAATGTATGGACAGAGGGAAATAAATTCCTTAAGGAAATGGTATATAGGGATTACTCCTTACTACAGATATATGTTCGGTACGTAATCGGACTAATGAATTATATAAACATTTTAAAGCGATCAAACAATGTTCCAGATTTTTATTTCAGCCACCAAATCCAAATCAACTCCGCAAATACTATATTTTACATTTGAAATTCGATGTGAAATTGACATAATTAATGTTTCCCAGTTTTAAATACCTATAATCTTTGTATTCTAAACTGGACCTTTTACTATGGACTAGTTAAGAAGAGTGGATGATCGTTTATAAGAGTGAACTTCGCCCTTCTACATGCTGTAAAAATTATTTGTATACATTTCTGCTTAAATATCTTTAAGTCGTCACCATATAATAATATATTTGAAAGTTTATTTATGTTACATATGTCATTTATAAAGATATTAAACAAGATTGGGAGAATATGAGAGTCTTGAGTCACCCCGAAAATAACAATTTTTCTTATGGAAATAGAATTATCAATTTTGACGTACTGCTTGCGATTAGATAGATAGCTATAAATCTAATTAATTACGGAGTCGTTACAACCCAACATCCGTAACCAAATTTGATAGGACATTCTATCAAACGCCTTGGAGAAGTCGTTGTATATATATCTTTACTATTCTTTAAGGCATATAATATGAATATATCAGAGCAGCTGTCAGAATCGGAGAAGATATTTTGAAGCTATTTATAGAAAACCGAAGTCTAAGGCAAGGATGTTTGATTAGTTTGCTGCTGTTCAACATTTTACAGATGTAAAAAAATGCTAAAGTAATAATGATAAGTAAGAAAATCAGGAATGCAGTGTAAGCATTTGGTGTATTGTAAAAAAAGTGAAAAATTAAAATATAAAGATATTTTATGGTGAATGTGAGGAATAACAATGGCGTTCAAAACATAATAAAGTCCTTTACGTTGTAGAAAATTAACAAATAATTAGAAAAACCGGAAAAGATTTTCTAATTATTAGAAATGGTGTTATGGAAGTATATAAGTGGAAGAAAGGAAAATAGGAATTTAATTAGTTGGGTAAAGAAATTTAAAGGGTTAAAGAACTTTAATACCTAGAAAACATGTTTAATAAGATAAAAACGTCACATTGTTACTATACACATGTAAAAAGTCAAGGGTGGTGAATTCGATGCATGTATGAACACCATATTATTATATGCTCTGAAGATATAGAGAGTATAAGGATATGATAAAGAGGACTTCAGCACATTTTTGGGGTTATGGCGGTGTACATCATACTATAAAATCTTGCAGAAATACTATTGAATATCTATAGAGTGATAAGCGGTAAAAAAGAGAGTATTGTGAGGTGTTTAATCTAATGAATTTATGAAAAAATATGTGGATGCAAAGTAGATCGGTGAAAGAAACAAACTATATACAGGGTGTCCCATTTTAATCCGCCAGTAGCGATAATTCTGAAACTTTGCATTGAATCAAAAAGTGTTCCAAATGAAAAGTTAATGGTTCTGAGGGGGGCATCTGATGCCGTAGACTTTTCCCCCCCAGCCCCCCAAGGGGGGCGGGAACAGGGGGCAACTTTAAAATTTTAAATGGAAACCCCTATTTTTTATTGCAGATTCTAATAGACGGTTAAAAAGTATGTAAGTTTTATCCGAAACATTTTTTTATTGGTCGAGAGATGGCGCTGCAAATGTAAAAGTTTTTTGTCAATTAAATTGCGAAAATCGTCACGTAATTAACTGTTATTATTACTTAAGACTTACTCACAACCTTACAAGATTGTTTTTTTCTCAGCCTGCCCAAATACTACCCCCGCCCCCCCATACAAAGACGTAAAGTACTCAAAAATAGCGATTGAGTACTTCTTTTTCAAATTAAATAATGGTAAAATAATTTAAAAAAGAATGTCATTTTTTTTTTCAAACAGTGTTTGACCTGGCCCCCCTCATAGCTCCATTTTTTGAAAAAAAAAACGACATTCTTTTTTGTCAAACAGTGTTTGACCTGGCCCCCCTCATAGCTCCATTTTTTGAAAAAAAAACGACATTCTTTTTTGTCAAACAGTGTTTGACCTGGCCCCCCTCATAGCTCCATTTTTTGAAAAAAAAACGACATTCTTTTTTGAATTATTTTACCATTATTTAATTTGAAATAGAAGTACTCAATCGCTATTTTTGAGTACTTTACGTCTTTGTAAAAAAACATGTTTTAATAAAATGTATTCAGTTTGTCATTGACACCCACCCACCCTAAAATTGCATATTAACTTTAATTACTGATCGCCTCGAGGTTTGCAATAACTTTAGTTACAAAATTTGAATAAAAGAAAATTGACAAAGTAAAATTTTTGAGTATGTGAATTAATAAAAATTATACACATGATATGTGGAAATGGTCAAGCTTAGAAAAAATTTGATAGAGAAGTTCATTTATATTTAAAGTTAAGTTTGGACTATTCTTTATTTTTAATAGATACAAGGTTTTGTTGTTTTATAAGCAGCAAAATCTTCAACGATTAGTATTTGAAGTTATCATTTATATGTAGGGTGGGTGGGTGGCCTCTATCCCACCCTCCAATCAATAAAACATAAGCAACGGTTTTAATTAAAATGATAAAAAAATGGTGACGTAGCCATCATAGTAATTTCCTTACATTTTTCTCGAAAATATGAGGTTTGCGAAAAAGGCTATTCTTAATAATTTGCTCAATTTTGGATTCTTTTATTAGCAGTAGGCAAAAATTTAAAAATTTCTAATTTTTAATATTTTCTCGTAAGTTAAGAAGCAAATTATAACGAATAGCCTTTTTGTGTAAACCTCTTAGTTTTCGAGTAAAATATAGTGAAAGTATTATGATGGCCACATCACCATTTTTACTTTTTAACTAAAAATGTCAATACAATCCTCGAGCAAAATATTATGTATTATAGTAAACATTAGTTTGATTTTAGTACTTCTGAAAGTCAAAGAAATAGAATAATTAATGTTGTACATTATACTAAAAAGAGCACTTATACTCATAAAATGGTATAATTATCGTAGTAGCATTGATTAAATCGGCATTTAGATATGTTAACGACATTCTGTAAAAGATATGTATTTGAAATTTGATATAAATTGTAATTAATATTAAGAATTATCTTGCTTTATTAAGTATCATAATAAAGACTTTTGAAATATATTACTCTTGTCGACTGAAAAATCTCTGCACAAACCTGCCTAATGTCTTCTTTATGGGCCCAATATTTATTTAATTTAGGAAAATTATAAAATAAAACTAACAATTTATCGATAATGCAGTGATTAAGTATGCTGAAATTAGTGCGAATTTGTTTATTCAGTTTTACATGGAAAAGTAGTTGTAATAAAATTATTCCATTTATTTATGTGGTAAACATTAATAAAACTAGGTCATCGGTATGCACAATAAATAAATCATAATTCCTTGAAGGCATTATTTGCATTAAAGTAATAAAATCGTATAAACTTCCATCAACATTACTCATTGGAAAATTGCCATCAGCCATAATTCTAAACTTGATCATTAGTACGGCTTTGTTTAAATAACTCAATTCTAATTTGTGAGCCGTCTCCTTATATTCCGATAAATCAGCGGTGCATGTATTAATGTGGAAATGATAATGATTTATCCTTTGATTGTCATCGCGCATGGAAGATAAACAGCTTTGCGAAATAGCAATTATCCGGCACGAATAAATCAAGCTTTTACGCAATCACTTGCATATTAATAACGCACGTTTTTAATGAAGTAACGTAAATTCACTTTGCCGTCGCGGATTATAACACCCCTTGATGTAGGCTGAGAAATCAACGACGCTCCCTGATATTTTTACTGCGCTTTAAAGGTTTTAATCCTCCTAGCACACAATATTAACCTATTATCCTTTTAGAGTCCCGGTGTTTGCTTAACTGATTAAGAAAACTAGAAAAAGCAAATAGCGGCTCACAATGAAACCTGCACTGTTTACCTTTCCGCCTGACGTTTCTAATAATTTATTACCCTTCGCTTTAAAATACGTCAACGTATACGGAGTAGGATTCGGTTGATATGTCTTTATTTTACGTTTACAAGACACTTTCCAGAAAGAAATATTATTTACCAATTATATTTTATTGTCGTAAAAGGTAATATTATATTTTTAAGGTTCGCTTGGCTTCAAATCCTCCACCATATCATCGAATATTGATGTTTGTTGATAAGGGGGTAGTTGTTTGTTTGAAATGTACAAATCAGTTGTGTTAAAGAGGGGCGTTTCAGCACCGTCGCTGATTATTCAAGCCCGACGTCTGATTTTTCCCTGTGGTTGCACTAATGAATGGGTTTACATACCCCGCGTGTCTGCCACGTGTGCGCATCCACCAGCCCCTGAATAAAACATCAAAAATAATGTAAGCCCACCCTCATTACGCCCCAGCGAACTCTCCATTTCACTACGAGCACAATTAAACGTGTGCAATCGATAGCCCCCCATCGATACAGGCCTTGTTCTCAGAGAAAACAAAAACCTTAAAAAAACAATACAATTCCCTCTACTCTACAAATAATTTCCCAATCCAATTTACAATTTTAATAATATTCTGGCTAAATATTTAGGTTTTTAAAATAACCTGAAATCGTAATTAATTATTGTTATAAATTCAAATATAATTTCACGTTAATTTTTGCTTTAATCTTAATGACACATAGTAGCAGAAATAGTGAAAATTGACTTAAAAAATTAATTCATTGTAAACTATAATTACAAGAATTATTTACTTAAAAGTTAAAATATTGTCGAGCTACTCCTTATGATTACATATAAAAAACAGTATTTCATTTTATTGCCCTTTTTTGTTACATGGCTTTGTTTTCACCTATTGTTACATAGGTTATTAATTAAATGTAATATCAATTATCTAACTGAAGAATATTGGTAAAATTATTGAAACATGTATTTCTAGAATCTAATGCAAATTAAAAAAATATCATGTTTCCGTAGCAATTACAAACCATTGATTATGATAATTATCAATCGATTCCGGTTTAATTCGGGACGAAACTTTTATGCTCATGTCATCTCGACGGCTCCGGGTTTGAAACCGCGGGAGCCGTTCGGCGGCTTTGTGGCCGGATGACTGCCCACTTTGAAATGTTTACCTTTGTCATTAATTTTTTTATGCATCCAGAAGATGCACGAATGGGACATCCCGTTCGGAATCAAATGTTGGCAGTGTTGGGGTTGCGCGTGACTTTTGGACGTGGCGAACGGATCGTTAATGACAAGTATATTTCGTACTAAACGGTTGTCCGTCATAAAGTTAAATACGTCGGAGATGAGTATCTACAAATGCAGAGCATAACTAAATATTGTAATGCGATCAAACCGCGCTCCCAGCAGTTCGGGAGAGATCTAGATCGCAGATACAGGAGACATTAATACCCTCATTGTTCTTAGGCTATTACAAAAGGAACTGCTCCTAGCAGGTAGTACTTCATATCTGATGGTGCAACATCACCACACGATGTTCAACTCGGTGCATTAATGAAATGATTTTTATTTTATAAATTTTATATTGATTTGATTTGCCGTTTACTTTCAATCTGAATTTTATATATAACTAAATATGACAACAAATCTCTGAAAGTAAATTTTAGAATTAACATTGACTTTACACTTTGCGATTTCATTTTACAAGTGATAAGACAAGACATATTAATAAAAATAATGAATACATTTTGAACTGTTGTGCGAAAAAATAACTACTGCCCTAGTAAAAGGTGGTTTTCCAATAAGAGGTTTGAATAGCCCGCTATCTGGGAAGCTGTCACTTTTGCAGCTGTCACCTTTTGACATTTAACAAGTAAAAACTACGTCATTAGTAAAAATGCAATGATACACATTTCAACAACGCATTAAAATTGTTAAAATTCAATACAGAAATGGTGAAAATTTTGCAGTCGTCGTGAAGCACCTTCTCGGCCAGCAATAGTAAAACTGGTTAAAAAATTTGAGCTGTTTGGACAACTTTGTGATGTGAAGAATCAAAACCGTGTGCGTCGCTTAAGAACAATTGAAAAAATTGCTGCTGTAGCCAAAAGGGCTAACGAAAACCAAGGTTTGTCGATTCCTCGTCGATCTTTGGAATTAGACATTCCAAAAACGACATTACACCGTATTTTTCATAAAGACTTAGGTTTGAAGGCATTTAAAGTTCAGTTAATACAAGAACAAGCTGGTCGATCACAAGCAATGTCGTATCTTTGCTGATTGGGTCCTTGAAGTGCATCAAAATGATCCGGATTTTCATTGAAAAATCATCTTTAGTGATGAGCATAAGCAGAATTGTCGCATTTGGAACTCGGAAAATCCAAGAATGCTTATTGAAAAGCCTCTCCATCCTCTACATGTCACTGTTTGGTGCGGTTTTTGGACTGGCGGTGTGATTGGACCTTACTTATTTGAAAATGAGGCTCGTGTAACTGTTACGGTGTATGGATTGCGCTATCGAGCTATGATTAATGATTTTTTATGGCCGGAATTGGAAGATGTTGATGTGGACGACGTTTATTTTCAACAAGACGGCGCTACATGCCACACAAACAACGAAACAATCGCAATTTTGTGAGAAAAGTTTCCTGGCCGTGTTATTTCGCAAAGAGGTGATCACAATTGCCCCCGAGATCTTGTGACTTAACACCTTTAGACTTTTTTCTTTCGCGCCACGTGAAAGATAATGTCAATGCCAATGCTCCACAATCCATTTAAGACCTTAAAGATGGAATTCGTGAAGTAATCGAGGACATACAGCCGCAAATGTACGAATTGGTCATGAAACATTTCATGAAAAGGATATGGTGCTGCAACCGTAGTCGTGGCGGCCTTTTGGCTCACATCGTTTTCCATCGTTAATGGCATACCTTTCTCTGTACAATGAAATAAATATCTCAAAACTAGTCTTCAACTGAAAATTGAATCCCCTTCTTGACTTCTATTCAGAGTGAGTAGTTTCGGATTTTGAACTCAAGAAGTCTAATGGAGTAAATAACTTAAATATATAAATTAAAATATATAAAAGATAAATGACTCTCCCATATTTATTACAACTCAGAATATTACATTAAAATATATAAAAGACTGAATACTAATGAGTTTTATTGTACAAATAAGACTAATAAAAATGATCTTAGCACGATTTCTGAAACGTGGTGAAAAACATGATTTTTTAATACAAAATTATTTTCCAATAATTATTATTTGATTCATAATGATCGTGAAGGTAGAAGAAGTGGTAAATTTGAACAAAATAAGGTTTACAAGAAAGTTTGCGGCAAAAGAAATGTTTTTCAGTTGGGTTTCATTGATAGAAACCAAAGGAAATATTAGAGTGATCTACAAGAATGAACCTAGGTTACATTAGGTTACCTTGAGTGTCCTTTGCTTTAAACAGTTAGTGTTTATGATTTTACAGGATGAGACTGTCTTGAGAAAGATGTGATTACAGCACTTTTTTTGTGTTTTGTTTGTTATCCCATTTTATTTTATTTTTTGACCGATTTGTTTTTAAAAATATTTTAGCATGAAACATGAATAAAGGTAACTGAATTAAATAGGCTGTAGTTGTTTAAATTATAAAAGAAACACATTAATTCACTATGTATATCCATCTACAAAGTACAGCGGCAAATGATAACTATAGTTTTATTTTAACACATCAAGGCCAAAGTATAACTTTCAAGTGATATTTTGGTCTCAATATGTCCAAAAAACTATTGCAAGCGATTTTAATCTTCACAATTATTGCAATTGTTTATATTATAATATATTTTCAATAATATTACAATCATTACTTCAATTTTTGCATTTATCTACACTTACTAAATACAATTGAATCATAAATTCTCTTAAAATTTTATTGGAATTGATTATTTCTTCACGTAAATTAATTAAAAATACTTCGGTTTAGATAATATCATACTGTGTCTATTATTTAATCGATATTGCAGTCACTAATTAATAGATTGTGGGATATTAACTAAGTAAATGTATTTGCAACCTCAATTTTCATTCAATTTGCAATGTACTCTAGAAGGTTTAGTAGATTATGGAGTTCCTAAAATGGAGTGGCATTTAGGTCTCTTATAGCTTTGAAGGAATTAATTTTGCTGACAATATCAACAAGTATGAATTGAATTCTACATTTTGTGAAAACATTACTACAGATAAGACCGAATAAATTAATTTTGATGGAGGTTTCTACTAATTATATAAACGAAGTAAAAATTTTGTTTGATTTGTAAGGCCAAATATTCTACGAAGCTTTTTCTACATTTAATAATAATATCCCCAAATACGTGGCATCAAGATCATTAAATTACTGAAAAATAAAAGAAAAATATAGACTTCAGTATGATCACACATGAATTAATAAATTAGTTTTCATAAATATGAAAAAAAAACTAAATATTTAAGCAGCGCTCCAAAGAGTATATGTCAAGAAACCCTACGAAACTTTGGACATTTATTAACCAGAAACACAATTCCCCTAAACTCTCTGGCTGAATCCCGTCTGATAATATATCATCAGGAATGACTTTGCGTTTGCGAAATACTTTCTTAAATATTATAGTTACCTTCAATGTACTTTTTCAACCACAAGGAAGGAATCATTTATTAGAGACTTTGCTGTGTCGCATTAATCATTAGCCTAGACTAAATTGCACAAGGCTAAAAAAAACTCTGAAAATCCCTCGGACCCGAAGAAAAGGGTTTCACTAGAAGTGACCAGATCAAGATTCCTTTATGCTCCTTAGACCTGGTTTCCCAAAAGTGGCTACGGCCCACAGAACGGTATCTACAGACGCATTATATTCTTCTTCTGATACGACCATGCCTCCGTTTACGCATTGTCGATTTGCATATTCTTCGCTCACCCTTCTTCTACGTACATATCACGGATTGCTACTCAATTCATCACCGGTGTTTTGAAATGTCGGTTTCCTCTTCCTGCTTGTCATTATTCTTCTCGTATAACCATGCCGACGGTTGCTGCTCAATCCACACCCTATGTTCTTCATATCTTCCATCCACCATCGCTGTCTTAATCCTTTTCTTGTCGACAGTTTCTATTTATAGTGAACTCATGGGTACAGCGATAAATACCAGAGTACGTAATTCAGCCTAGTTTATCTATTGACTCCGCAAACGATTTAATAATCATTACATCATTTAGATAAAACTACACATCAACAAATTCTGCCTGTAAGATAAAATGCAAAATAAAATCTTAGCACAACTAAATAACTCAGCAAACATTTATCACTAATAAAACTAATAAAACACGATTTGATTTCCTTTCTTCACTAATTACTGAAGAAAGGAAATCAAATAGTGTTTTATTATTGATTATTACTTCACATAACTCAAAACAAATAGTGAAAAAAAAACTTTTATCAATTTATGGTAAATTTAATATTACTATATTGCCAACATCCTTACCAACCCTAACAGATATTTTGTATTTAACTTGATTATAACAAACTATGAACGTAAATTTAATGCTAATGCCTTTAATGTTTTTGCTATTACTATTCTTCTTTCTTTTCTTATTTGATAAGAGCAATGAGAGATGTAATAACTTTATCTATAAATAATTCGATTGTATTGGCTGTTAACTGTTGAATGTTCATTTCTTCGCCTGAAGTTTGACGAAACAAGTAAGGCGATAAGTAAAAGCAATTATACTCTTTAAAAGTTTATGTTGAAGTTACAAAACTTAAAAGTGCATTTATCTATAAAGTTCCCAATATTCTTAATCAATGAAGCTTACAAACTAAAACAAAACATTATATAAATAAATGATTGTAAATACCTTTTATATATCACACACTTTTATCTTTATTGTGACTATAGTCATTTTCCAACTATACTTCAAATTTTTACAAACCACTTTATAAAACAATTTTAAAAACAATTTAGATGGCGTTAAAATTGTTATAAATTTGTTTGTAAAAATTTGAAGTATAGTTTGAAAATGACAGAAAATCTGTCGAAACTATAGTCACAATAAATATAAAAGTGTGTGATATATAAAAGGTATTTACAATCATTTATTAATAAGAATGTATCACAAAGTAGAGGCCTCCATAATTATCTATTTAAAACATTATATGATTTATTGACTGTATTTTCTTCAACAGTAGATGATGTTTGGTGGTTAATAATCATTTAAAGAAATAAATGTGCAACTCCTATTAAAACCTATTAGGGTAAATAAAATGTTTTATAAATATAAAAGAGTATATTTATTGCACAGCTGGCATTGCAGTTCCAAAGTTCTTGGTTAAATAATGAGAATAATTAGTTGGAGATGTCTGTAAAGTATTCGCAAATATAAGAAAAAAATTATATTAAAGAAATTTTTTAATGATTTTCTCACTTATTCCTTGGTGAAAAATTATGAAATAAAAGACAAATAAACCAAGTTTGTGGAGTTTATTAAAGGTTCCATTCTTCTTAATGTAACTGTTTATAGATCGAGGTTATCAATTTTTTACCCAAGAGTAAAATGCGTCCTAATACAGAGAAATGCAGTTGATACTTGCAGAAAATCTCCGTTGTACTTCGTTTTCAAACAACCTCGATTAAAAACTAGTTAGTTTATCTTGTTTTGTAAAAGATGCATTATCATTAGTCAGCGATCAGTTTTCTTGATATTTGAGGTTCCTAGTAAGTTTCTTTAGCACAAATCTCTGTAAATGAAAAATGAACTCTCTAAAAAGTTTTTAAGTTTTATGTTTTGCCCTAATATTCATTAAATTTATCTGGGTCTACCAAAATCAAAGTTATATGTTGCTATTGATTTATTTTAAAGCTATAAAGTACCGATAAATAAAGGGCTTTTAAGCCATAAATCAGATTCCTCCTTGTTATTTTTAAATTAAATGGACTATTTTCATTCCATCTGTTTGCATTTCTAATACTCTAAGATAAAAATTGATCTCAGTATTACAGCTTTGTTCCTAATCATCTAGCTCTCTAACAAAACAGACAAAATAACAAAACTGCCTTTGTTATATATATATTTTATTTATCAATATGTTTTGTTCACATTTTGGGCAATATTTCAGCAAAATCACAATTATCAGTCGGCTTTCTTTTATTTTAAAATATCCTTCAGCGTAGGAAAAGCTTGAATTGTTAACTGTTTTATAAGGTTGCTGAATTTTTAAACTGTTTGTTTATAACATAATAAAAAAGAGTGTCGCCAATTAAATCAATATATTATCATATACTACATTATATAAACAATTTCTCAAGTATTATCCTGTAGCTAATAATTCTATTGATAGACGCGAGAGGCTATCACTATAGCAAGCAGCAGTAAAACACCCGCCCAACTCTGATATGTATGTAGTAACTTATGCAGTAGTAACTAACCCATTTTACAAGGTTGCATCAGACTTGAAACTAATCTTTGCCGCCTCAATTGATTTCAAACATCATTCAGCCACTATAAAAAAATAAACAGTTTACTTGAGGTGCAATGTTTTGTTGATATATTAAACATAATATTATTTCATTTTCCAAACTAATGAAAAGTATATGCGTGTTACTTATCTTATGCTTGTTTTCAATTAAAAAGTTTAGTTTTAGGTTTAATTACTACTTCTTTCACCATATTAATTGCTCATGCTAACATCTCTGCCCAGATCATAAAAGAAATAGAGCCCTCATTGAAATCTTAACAGTTACTTAAGTTGAAGTTGGCTGAAGACATCACTTTAACCCTTTGCGCCACGTTATCTCCTCCGATTGCATGTGCTAGTCGCAAAGTACACAGATGCACTATGCTTGTTGGCCTAAATGTTTAGGCACGTGTCGCACTCGTGGTTGTATGAAAGAAATATGAACCAAAAAAAGTAGAGAAAGACGTTGAAAAGTGTATAATTTACAACCAAAAAGGTAATTAATAAACAACTAGAAACGGAACCAATAATGGAGGAAATTACTATAAAGAAGAACTTTCTACTAATACTGAAAACATGAGGAAACAGACTGGATGGTGGAATAACACAATAAAAGAAAACATAAGTAAGAAGAAATATCTTTGGAAGAAATATCTAAGTAATAAAACAGAAGAAAACTATACACATTATACAAATTGCAGAAAAGAACTTAAAAAAATAATTAGAAAATCAAAAACAGAGATGTGAGACAAATTTGGTGACAAAATGTAAAAAGTATCTAGAGAAAACCAAAAGTTATTCTATAACACACTTAGGAAATTAAAAAATACAACAAACAAACTAACCCTACAACAAATCAGAAACAAAAACAATAAAATATTACTTAAGACAGATGAAATAATAGATAGATGGCGAGAATATTTCCAGGACTTATTAAAAACTACAGATACATGCACAGACAACCGTGAGGAAGAATTTAATGAAATCACAACAGAGAAAAAAATATCAGTGAAAGAGATGATGGAAATAATAAAGAAATTGAAAAATGGAAAGTAACCAGGCGCAGACAAAATTACAGCAGAAATGCTAAAAAAAACCTAGACGAAACAGGTAAACATCTATTACTACACATTATAAATAGAGTATGGACTGAGGAAAAAATACCTGAAAGTTGGAATAAAACATTAATAGTACCAATCTATAAATCCGGAAACAGAGATGATTGCAAAAACTACAGAGAAATAAACCTACTAAACACCACCATGAAAATATTTGAACAAATAATAGAATTAGAATTAGGGAAGAAACACAATGTGGATTTAGAAAAGGACGAAGTGCACAAGACCACATCTTCACAATAAGACAAATAAACGAAAATTTCAACAACAACAGAAAGGAATGGTTTTAGCTTTTATTGACTTAGAAAAAGCATTTGACAGAGTGACTAGAAATATACTATGGAATATTCTAGGACAACATAACATCGACCATAAAATAATAAGACTTATAAAACAAATATATTCCAACACTGAGAATCACGTTATATATAATTTAAAAATATCAACATCATTTAAAACAAACACGGGTTTAAGACAAGGAGGAGGGCTCAGCCCATTATTGTTTATAATCTTTATAAATGAGATAGCAAGGAAATGTAGCAAAAAGAGTAAAAAATTACTTATTGGACGTAATAAAATGAAACCAGTACTCATATCGGAAGGATTATTTGCGGACAATATAGTACTCTTTGCTGCAAATGAAAATGATTTAAAACAAAACATAAGCATATGGAAACAAAACCTAGAAGAGTTTGGCATGAAAATAAACCTGAAAAAAACTAAAACATAAGGGAAGACGATCAAAATATAGATATTGAACTGAATAAAGAAAAATTAGAACAAACAAAAACATATTAATATTTAGGAATTACAATACAAGACAATGGGAAACAGAACATAGAAATAGATACCAGAATATACAACACAATTAAACTATATCACACAATGAGACAACATTTCATCTGGAACCGAGTAATATCAAAACAGACCAAAGTGAAAGTTTTCAAATCTTTATATAGACCAATGCTAACATTTGGCTTTGAAACATGGACACTAGACAAAGAACAGAAAAGCAAAATTCAAGCGGTTGAAATGAAGTGCGCAATGGGAGTAAGAAAAATAAATCGGATAAAAAACACAAAAATCAGAGAAGACCTGTCCATTGAATCAACCCTTGAATTCATTAAGAAAAGACAACTCGGTTGGTTTGGACATCTACAAAGAATGCCTGATACCAGACCAGAGAGGAAGGCCGAGACAAACATGGAACAATAACATCTCAAGTATCCTAGAAGAAAAGAAAATAACCTACAATGAAGCAAAAAGGATGGCATCAAATAAGAAGGACTGGACAAAATTAGTACACGGACAAGAAAATTAATAAAAACGTTACGGATATCCCTCTCCATTGTTGTCTCTTGCGAAGCCGTTTTTACCAATGGACCAATGGACCGAATCCGCCCCTTGAAACTGGTGACAAGCCCCCATCCGTTGATAGACCTACAGCAGGATTCAAGAAGTTTAACCGAAAGAATATGAAACAGAAGATCTGGCCGAATTACATGAAACAAAGAAGATGTTAGTATTAAGAAAGTAATGGAAAAATAGTCCGAACATGAGACTGCATCCGAATACATAACTTAATAAGCAAAAAAAATAAAAGTATTATTCTTGGGACAAATCGTACTCCAGCTAGGCATTCAAATCAAAAATATCATATTCGGTGCTTAGCCTCTAATAATAAATAAAAGCACTCATACATGATATCAGAAGATAGGGGATAGGACGTCTGAATCTTCTAAATCTCATAGTTTACAGGATTTTTAGCATATGTTACAATGTTAATGTCTTTTAAAACTTTGATGTATGAAACCTTTTTCTCGCCTTTAAAAGAACTCACTTAAACCTCTATTTTCGTATTATTAGATATAATTTTTTATTTTTTAAGCACTATCAAAATGATCTAGTTTTCCAGGTCAGTTTGTTACTATTTACTAACTTGGCCTTTTATTTTGAAAAATAAAAATTTACTTGCGTGTTTTGAAAGTAAAATAAAATTGGGGGATTATTTGGTGTTTTTTCATTATAAATAATAGTATTAACAGTAAAATAAAAAAAAAGCTAGAACCTTGGTTTAACGTGAAATAAGCGATTATATAATCAGATTGTACACTGAGTAGTTTTGAATAAATTGAACTATATATTTTATATGCTTAATCGCTTTCTAATCAAATCTAATAGAAACTTTTTACGCTAGTTGTTCGTTTTCACACTTCTAAAAGTTTCTATAAATGCAGTATCTGTTGCATATTCTGCCTATAACTTCAAATCAAACCCTATACTATGATGATGATTAGAAAATTATTTTAGAAAACGCAAATGATGCTATTCACAATTAAACAACTTAAGGACACTTATCAAATGTTGCTAATTCTAAAATTTAGCAGAAATATAAATATAATTTGTTAATATTTCTACTACTAAACATCTTTATTCACAGAAAGAAAATAAAATATAATAGATGTAATGTATAAAATAAAATAAATTCTGATATAGTTGGTCTTCTGTTGCATGGCGACCGGTGGTCTTTCAGCCCTAATAATTCTATTTAGCTGCAAAACGTAAATAAATTAAATGTAGTCTTCTTGTAATCCCTTTTATATTGTCTTGTTGGCTATCAATTAGTATATACTACTTTGCGAACAACTGAAACAATTTTATTTTACAAAGCCGATTTAAAATCAAAAAAGTTTCAACGAATCGATCATCCAGCAAATAGTTGCTATAGTTATAATACTAATGATAAATTCAACAGTGATACCTGATGAGATTTGATCTATCGCCACTGGTCCATTGCCTATTATAGCAGGGAAATATGAATTAAAAATTTTTGGCAAAAATATTTTTTTTAAGAACGATAATTTTATACCAATGTGTCTAAAGTTAATAAACATACGGTATTTCAACGTAACGTACAACATTATTATGATGTTTATTTTGGTTAAGCAAATTAATGTGTAGCATAATAAAATAATTAGTAAATAGCTATTTGTACGACAAACAGATGCTTGGTAATTATGCGCCTTTATTTGAGCACTAGAACAAAGAGCCTTATTTTTTTATTATACGTAAAAATATTTTTAATAGCTTGAAATAATTCCTCGGATTCTCAATTACAGTTGCACACCTGTTATCTAAATGTAGTTTATTACCATATATCTGTAACGTCTAGCGTAATTACTGCGTTTATACCTTAAAATTACAATAATTTGTTTTGTTTCTTCGAAATTGTATTTGATGTTCAGTTACATCGCAGTCTGCACTTAAATTATGTATGCAAAAAAATAAAGTTGCTAACTACCTGAACTGTCCTGATGATTCTGGCTAATGAATTATAGTGTATATATCAAAGGGATTTCGGAGAATGCAAAGTGTATTGGAAAAGATTTATTTGCTAACTAGTAGCTGAAGTACGCTATGATGTATCTTAAATAAGATAAAAATAGCTTCGATAACTTGGTAGCACACAATTTGCTACAAAACCTTCCAACCTAAGCCTCCTTGACAAATACTGTATTTTCCCAATTCCCACAAAATTCAAACACCCCACAAACATACTTCATCAATTCATTAGATCGCATCATCCGGACCTTTTAAGACAGGGCAAAAAGACCTAAACACTGACAGACTAACACTAATCACACTGTATATATGTTTTTTTTTGTAAATATGTGTTAATGTAATAAAGATGTTGTATATATAGTCCTGTATTTTGATAAGTATGCCTTAAAACAAAATAAATTATATTGGTGTGCCATTATAATTAAATTAATATAAATTCGTGCAAATATTTTCTAAAATTTTTACTTCTTCTATTAAGTAACAAAGTATGTGGTTTGTATAAGGGAAGGAAGGTAGGTTGTTTATTTTGGAACGTTGGCTAGTTAGGTATTTTCACGCTCGGAAGGTACCACAGCCACAAGCTCATGAGCGGCGTAAATAAGGTGAAAAGAGGCCTTAACTAGCTGACAATGGAACACATCCCGCAAGTCACGAGGACTCGTTGTAGTGTCTGGTTGCGTACACCATTTACATCTTTACAAGACGTAATATGCGATGTCCCTTGACGCGGGAGCCGTTGGGAACCAGGCGCTCGCATTTTCTTCGCGGCCACTTTCTTGTAACCACACTACGTGCCAAGACGAGGTAATTACTTATTGCGCCGCCGCCGTTAACATTTCAAAGGAAAGAAGGAGGAAGAATGGAAGAAACACCTATGACGGCTACTTTTTTTTTGCCCAACAGTGAATGACAGCTCGTCGTGGGTAGGCCAAGACGGTTCCCACGCCCCAGCACCAACATTTTTTTTTGATAAATTACTGGCGCTGCAATCCGGCAACTTGTCAACAATTGCGTCCTAGTCGACCAAGAAAGGATAATGCTTAGATTGTGGACGAAGACATTCGGATAGACCACTAGGGCGACTTTAAATTTCAGCAGCGTCATCGCCCCGTCCGCACTCACTCATTTCACCTTCTTCCTCCTCTGGACCGAAGATGAATGATCCTACTTGCTACTACATTTTTTTCCACATAACAATGATTAACGTTTCGGCCTCGCGGACGTTGAATTTTTAGAACGTAGATAAGAATTCAACGGAAACATATAGTTCTACATAACAAATATTTAATCTGATCCGGCAGGGTCATTTATTAAAAATATAACAGGCCACGTTTTTTGAAAGCTATTCGCAACGTTACGTTCGGTTCCCACTGTTCACATATTGAACATATGCTTCAAGATCGATAATAAGATACTATTTAATTGGTTGTACAATTTGAATGGAAAATCATAGTGTATAAAAAAGAAGTTCGTGATTATTTTTGTACGTATCCATAGAATATATTATAATAATATAATGCTTAGGGCTTATTAAGTCGTATTTAGAGTTTTAACAAGCTTCAAAATCAATTGAATACAATAAACAATATTGAGTTAAATAAAAATCTACAACCCCTTTGGAAAATTATCATATGACTAGCTTTGAGGGAAAATTGTGAAATAAGTAAAACCAAGTGATTTAATTTCGGAATTACATTAACTCTAGTCACTCTTATATTAACTACCAATGCTATAAATTTTCTATATCTCTAATAATAAACCCAATAATACCTTAAGATATGACGACATCTTTATAAAAACCACTTTAACCGACACCATAATTCCAAACAACTGCTTGAATCCTTATAAATACAAAATGGCGTCTTTTAACTTTTTAATTATAAGAACTGTCAAGTTACCTTTAAGCTACTCAGCATTTCAAAAAGAAATTAATTTTATTCAACAAATAGCATTAAATCAGTGTTCAATATAAATATTTGAAATTGAGTTCAAAAACATAAACTAAAATCTCTTAGAAACTTCTCTGAACTACATATAACAGCTTGCTGATCAAAAAAACTTTATTAAAAAAGAATAAAGTACTAAGCTCTAAAACATTTTAAAAATGCATCGCTATTGCAGTTATTTTCTTTAATTTGCGATGCTGAGTGCTTAATTATGAAGGCACTAGAGCCATTTGAATAATACTTACAGAACTTTATTTCAGCGAAATATAATAGTATATTTGGGGTTATTAAAGTAGAAAAGGATACTGAAATAAACGGAGATATTAAGCGAAGAACTCTTGTGTGTTTTTTTTTTAAATATGTTGAACGAGTTAATTGAAGGCAGCTAACAATAAGATATCAATTATATATTATATAACTCCCTTGATGACATAAAGAGCATAACATTTCTTCCTAAAATGGGGATAAATATAAGGTGTAATAAAAAGAAATTCATTATTTTTACATGAAATTGAAAGCATTAATTTCCATATTTCCAAATATTTGTTCGATTACTTGTTGCCATTTTGAAGGTAATTTCATTATGCCTCTCTCATAAAAGCCTTCGTTCCATTTGGCAAATAGTGAGACAATTTTTCACAAGCATAATTGTTCGCCATGGACAGGAACAGTAATCACTTGGTGCCAGGTCCGGACTATCAGTTGAATGCATGAGAAATTCCCAACCAAACTTAGGGAGCTTCTGGTGAGTCTCTATCGATGAGTGTCGCCTGTTGGAATACAATTCCTCTTATTTTGGCCAATGTTGACCGCTTCTGGTCGATTGCTTCCTTCAGACTGTTAAGAGTTTTGCCGTCATAGTAGATAATTCCCTGTCAATCCCAACAAACTCACGTTGTTGTAACTGATCCACTTTTTTATCATGAAGATTTTTTCGTTAACTCGTGTGGCACCCTTACATCGAGCTTCTTTTTGTATCCAGCCTTATTTAAATAGTTCTTAACGGTTATTTTGTACAATTTTGGGCAATCGAAACACTGCTTATATGACCATCGGACTCGACAGTATCCATGATTTTATCGATATTTTCGACAATTGGCTTTTCAGTGCTTGGTGCATCTTTAGCATTGAAATTGAACGGAACGGAATCGACGAAACCAAAGAAGCGTGAGATTGGCTCTTACAGTAACAGAATCACAAATACTATTCACGTTTTTAACAGCCTGGCTTGCAATTTCGTTTTTATAGAAGAAAAACTGTAAAATATAGAGTATTTTTTCTTCGCTAGTGTCCATCTTTGATGCGCGTTCAAAAAAAAAAACGAGTCAACTAATCACAAAACTATCCAAATGCGGGGAACAGATAACTAAAGCCATCTATTAGAAAAATAATAGTTGTTTTACTACACCTTATAAGTCGATATAATGTAATTATAAAATATTTCCGGTGTGGAAGAGAATAACTGCCTTCTCAAGATCTTAGTACATAAAGGATTTGAATTATTGAATATCAATCTATTGGAATCCATGGAAATAAATAAATTCAACAAGAGAGGACTAATTTTAAACGACCAAACAGAGACCAATAATTCGCCATTATTAAATATTTTTTGATTTCCATGTCCATATTTTCCGTTTGTAAAATCTATAAAAATGTTTGTTAATAACCGCAAATCTCCCCCAAACCCCCACCCTCACAAAGTCCCACTCCGTTAGTATATAAACACAATTTGTAATTTGTCACAATCATACATCTACCTGATGATGCCACAGTGTGGCGAAACAATTGTCGTAGTACAATAAATTAATTTTTGAAACCTCACGCTATACCAGTGTTTTATTAAGTGATTATAAAGGATTTGAGTGGAAGAACATATTTAAATGTGAACTCCGCCTGCGTTTCTTTCGCACAAAAGTTTTAGATATGGTTTCTAGTAATTTATTTGTTTTAATACGTTTGTTTTAAGAAATTAATCACATAATAAATTATGTGATAAGATCAATATAAGTGTCAACATATGCCAACATTCTTTTCATCAAAAATACAAAATTTTATATATCTTTTATTTCAGAAATATAGGCATTGGTATTAAGAAGTGCTACTGTACCATAATATACATTTAAATAATTTGAATCTGTATTTTATTTTAAGCCGGACTTAAGACTTTAAGAATTGCTTCGCTTTCTCTATAATAGGCCAAAAACGACCCCTTGGAAGCATCAATAAAGCTCGTTACTTCGCCACAGACCCATTCCGAGAGAAAATTGTCAAGTTATACTACGCAGGACATATTCCTACAGCAATAATATAAATTACAAAAGTAAAGGACAAAATCCAAATTTCCTGGCAAGAAAATGGGAACTACCAATGTGAAACCATCAAAGACTTTTCGTCAAGAGTAATATTTCTGCAATAAATCAGGTAATATGTACTGTAAGCCAAGGTAAAATTCTTGCTCCCAAAGACACATAGATATATAAATCTAGAGGTAACTTGTGAAGAGCTATCATAAGATTCATTATTTCTCTTATCTATAGGTATCTAAGGTTACACTTTGCCAATGAATTCAACGATGTGACAGTACCATGCAAAATCTCATTTAAATGTAGTGAAAATGGCGTGTGATCATAGACAAATAAAAGTATGAAGCAGTCTAAAGAAATCTCACATGATAATCACAAATGGTTAAACTACCATCATATTGAACGTGAAAATTTATTGTAAGTGACCAAGAAACCTGACCGCGAGCTGGGCCCAACAAGTAGATATTTAATAATAAAATATATGTCCTTTACGTTGTAGAAAATTAGCTAATAATTAGAAAAAACGTTTTTTTTTTAAGTAGATATTTATAATTTCAATTTCTTAAGTTGATCTCGAGGAAAAAAACTACGGAACGCCTATTTTTATGCGAGCAACATATTGAAAAAAAGAAAGAATTAAAAAATAATTTAGTCATTACAATGGTTTAACAATAGCAGTCCTACCATTTATTTAAGAATCCAAATTATATTAACGCTATGAATTTAATTGTCACTTAACGGGTGGTGTAACATTTTTACGTTAATAAGACAATTAATGCCAACAAAGCCAAGATCCTATATAGTCCATAGACTTTAGTTAATGAGATTAAAAATTAATCGAGGATGTAATATTATTTAATTTAATGCAAAATTTCTGAAAATAAGCAGCTTGCTTTAACCTAATTGTGAAAGCTACTAAAAAGCAGGAAACATGTCGGAAATCCAATTAATGTTATTACCAATACTATAGACCTAATACCTCCTGTCTAAAAATTTGTAATCTACACTTTTAATGACAATCGTGGCTATATTTAAATGTAACGTTTCTAAAAAAATACGAATTCTAGAACTGTAACCAATTACCTTAGTGCAAATTTATACACTAATAATTTAAATATATTATACTAACTGGGAAGTCGTGCATCTTTAAAATTTCCAATATAGTTTTTATAAAAAACAAAAAGTGGAATAAATATTCTTGATCCTGAACAATTAAATTTATTCCATTATATTGTAATGATTTTACAGATATATTCATAGCTTGAAAATAAATACTTATCTAAAGGTCTCCCATTTATTTAATGCAGAAAACATGCTTTTGTTAAACAAATGTAAATACATGATTTATCAGTGTTAGTTACAATTTGAAGAATTGATTGAGATTAACATTAATCACTGAAACGCATAATTAATATTTTAGAAAATAGTAATGTGGCCACCATAGTATTTTTCATGTACTATTTTTTTCTGTTTATATTCCATGATTTTACAATAATAGTTAAAACATCTAAACCTCAAATTATTAGAAGAGATAAGTTTAGATGTTAGTTAATATTAAAACAAAGGGAAACATTTTTAAATATATGTATACACTCGATTTCATATGAAATATACCATTTGATTCTAAGTATGCCTAGAAGGGTAAATTCTTACATTGCTGTGCGTGGCGATGTAACTCATTATTAATTTTTATTAAGGTAATAATTAGAAAAAACACGAAAATATTTTCGTAAAATCTTCAACAAATGAGTCTTATTAAGACTACAAGAACAAATCACTTTTGAAACAACTACTTCTCTAGCTAATACTCCGCAGGCATTGAATGATACAAAAGTAATTTGCGTGTTACAAAATAGCAAGGCTATCAAAGCAACACTAGTTTGAACGTATTTCTTTCTGTAAAATGAACTAAAAGTGATTAAATGTACGTTAAATAGTTTGTGAGTGACTAGACTATGGTAATTTGGAACAAGAAATTAATTTAGCTTGATGTAATTAAAAATAAATTAGCAAAAGCAATTAAATAATTCAATACTCAATTTTATAACCATCTGTAGACACGTGTTTCGATATTTCAATCTCTTCAGTACAGCTTTATTATAAAATTGATTTCAAGCATAAATAAAAACGTTTACTACAATATACAGAGTGTCCCGTTAATGTGGGGAAATGGCTAGACCATAGATTCCTGGGGTCAAAATATGATGATTTAACGCAACTTATCTATATCCAAAAATTTACGGTTAAGCCGGAATTTGGCTTCAAAGTTTCAAAATTTTTTATTTCTTTTGTTTATAACAATTGAACGCTTTATTTGATTTGAATGAAATTTATTATTAATAAGTAACATAATACCATACATCATTTCAGTTATTGTGGACATTAGTGATTGACAGGAAGTATAAAAAACAGTAGTACCACCACTTAAAAACTAAAATATTTTTTTATTGTTGCATCCAAAAAAATCCAAAAAAAATCAGTTTCAAAGGGCATTGAATTTAAAAACTTTTTTGACTCTTACTAGTTTTTGATATCTTGTACGGTTTTTGCACAAAAAAATAAAATATGAATATAGTGTACTCATTATGCACTCATTAATAAGTAAATAAACTTACTCAATTGAATAAAAATTAAATAATATCAATTAATAAGATAAATCAAAACAACATCTAACACTTTTCAAACAATTTTCTTTGCAAAATCCTAATACAAACAAGATATCTGTTTGTTCCAATTATGAATATTTATGAACTATAATAAAGTTAAAAATTAATTGTTAAAAGACACTAAAAAATTATTATTATACATAATTTACAATTTTTAAAGAAAGACGGCCACGAAAAACATTTATTTTCGATTCGATGAAAAACTAGATTTTGTTTTTACTAGATAAAAAATATATATTTTATTTTTTTGTGAGAAAACCGTAAAAGATATCAAATATTATTAAGAGATGAAAAAGTTTTTAAATTAAATGGTCTTTCAAGAAGTCTTTTTTTAGTTTTAATTAGATCCACCAATAAAAAAATATTTTAGATTTTAAGTGGTGGTACTAATGTTTCTTATACTTCTTGTTAACCAATAATAATCATAATAACTGAAATGGTTTATTATATTATGGTAGTTATTAAAAATAAATTTCATTCAAATCATATAAAGCGTTCAATTGTTATAAACAAAAGAAATAAAAAAAATTAAACTTTGAAGCCAAATTCCGGCTTAACCGTAAATTTTTGGATATAGATAAGTTGCGTTAAATCGTCATATTTTGACCTCAGGAATCTATGGTCTAGCCATTTCCCCGCATTAACGGGACACCCTGTATATAATGAAATATAAATAACTTAGGAATGTACGGCAACTGACACAATAATGAAAATATAATCGACTGAAGGTCTTATTTATACCTGAAATGGATTACTGAATTCTACGGAAATAATTACGTTCGGGATTAAGGAAAATACGCACTTAGAGCATTATTTAATAATAAAAATATATAGGTTTTTTCTTTTGATAGCTTAATCATTTTGTATCAACAAATAAACAATTATGTTCACCAAGTTTCGCATCAATCGTATTATTCTTTATGTGTGGTGCATTTCATATGAAAGTGAGTATAAAATAAGAAATGAAGTGGAGAATACCATGAATTGAATGATAATAAAAATATAATTGCTACAAAAAATAAAGAAAATGAATAAGAAAAAATGTAGGGGATGTAAAATTAAATAGGAACAAGAAAAATAGGGGAGCAGCTTTTACGAATAAATAAATAAATAAATAAATAAATAAATAAATAAATAAATAAATAAATAAATAAATAAATAAATAAATAAATAAATAAATAAATAAATAAATAAATAAATAAATAAATAAATAAATAAATAAATAAATAAATAAATAAATAAATAAATAAATAAATAAATAAATAAATAAATAAATAAATCTTTATTGTCCAACAGGAAACTAGTCCTAATTACAAGACAAATGTACAATAAACAAAAACAAATATAATATAAAGAAGATATGAAAAACTGTAATATAATATAATAGCCGCAGTAAAATAATTATAGTTCTCGAATACATCGATCTAAAGTAGTTAAAATTGTAATTAAGTTATCGCAAAATATATCGCAGGATTCAGATATTTTATTAAAACATGTTGACATAATTCTGATAGGTGATTTCCGACCAATATCGATTCTATTAGCTACCACATTAAACGTTGGCGATCGTCGACTATAAAAAGATGTAATATGCAGCCTAATTGTATTTAACAAGTCAGGTGAGTCAATAGAATTGCGCAGAAGTTTGTAAAGGAAGGAAATGCACATTTTTTGTCGACGAGATGCGAGACTCTCAAAATCAAATTTGCGCAAAGTAGGTTATGATCTACACCTCTATCTGGATAAGATCCTTCTGATTTAAAACATAATAATTTTAAAAACATAGAAAATCGTGTTTTATTTCATCCTACATTTGAAAATGAAATACCACATAGTAACAGTCACCAGCATCCTGTTTCTTACGTTGTATGCTTTCTATTTGACGGATTTGACCCAGGTTCTGAGGAAACCAAACTATGGCTGCATATTCCATCTTTGAGCGTACATAAGAATGAAACAACGATTTTAGTGTGTTAAGATTGTGGAATTGAGAGGAATTTCGACAGAAAAAAACCTAAAGATTTACAAGATTCTTTAACAATAGCGTCAACATGAAAATTGAAGGTTAAATTACTGTCCAAATAAACTCCCAAATCTTTAAATACTGTAACATACTCTAAAATATTTCCATTAATTGTATAATTAAATTTATGTGGAGTAGTTACCTTAGTGAAGGACATGTGTTTACATTTCGAGATATTTAGATTGAGTCCGTTTTTTATGCACCATGAATATATAGTATTAAAGTTACTTTGTAGGGCCATACAATCATTGATATTTTTAACATTGCTATATATTTTTATGTCATCTGCATAAAGCAGGTGTTTACAAGTTAATAAATAGATTAAAGAAAATCGGTCCCAATATTGAACCTTGGGGTACCCCAGAGGTTGGAGAGTATTCGAGTGATTTGAAGCCATTAACCACCACTTATGCAATTCGTTCACTAAGATAACTTTGAATTAAGGACAGGGACGACGTACAAAAACCGAAAGTATTTAGCTTTGATAACAGAATATTATTTTGAACTGTATCAAAGGCTTTTGACAGGTCCGTGTAAATCACATCAAGTTGTCCCTTACCATCGACGGTTTTAGCAATATCATGAGTAATGAGTGTAAGATTAGTTACAGTTGATCGGTTTGGAATGAATCCATGTTGTTTATCAGAAATATAAAGTTTAATGTGATTATAAATTTGATCAAAAAGTAAACGTTCATATATTTTAGCAATATGCGAGAGGATTGCAATAGTATGAAAATTATTAATAATCTGTAACTTCAGAGATGTCTTAGGTATAGGACAAATTGCTGCAATTTTTAAACACTTCGGAAAGGTACACGTTTTTATTGATAAATTGAATAATATTGCAAGAGGAACATTTAGTAGACTAGCGCAATCTTTTAATAAAAATGAAGGTAAATTATCATCCCCGGATTTAAAATTATTTGGTAACTTCTTTAATAGCTTGAAAACAAGCTGATCTGATGTAGGTGCAAAAACGAAATTAGGAATTAAACTTAAATTAGAGGTAATATTATTGTTTGCTGTTGGAGGATTATGCACAGACTCAAAAAACTTTTGGAAGCCATTAACGATATCATTAGGATTATCTAGGACGATATCATTATATGACAAGGATGAAGGAATCCTAGATGAATTAGTTCTCTTTGAATTTATATATGGCCAAAATTGCTTAGGGTTAGTTATAAGGTTATTTTCTACTATTTTTATATAATTAGTGTGTGCATATTTTACTTTGTATTTAATTACAGATCTTAGTTTTTTTAGTTATTCTGATAATAAGCACATGGAAGAATTACGTTTAAGTTTATTCCTAAGTGCATTTTTTTCTTTTAAAAGTTTGATTATTTCTGAGGTGAACCATGGCGGATATTTAAATTTACGTTTTAAATTAAATTTAGGGATAAATTGTGAAAGGGTTGTATTTATGATGGTATAAAATTCATCAAATGCTAAGTCTATATCCGAGAAAGTTGAAAGATAACTCCAGTCAATCTCGGATAAGTATGCGTACAATTCCGGATAATTACCTTTTTTAAAGTTAAATTTAAGTGAATTTTCATTAACTGGTGACATATCTAATAAACATTGAATTGTAAATGTAAATGCGAGATGATAACTGTCCTCAGAAACTAAGGCATCTAGTTCTCTCTGCACATTACAATTTAAGTTAGAGTACAGAAGATCTAAAGTATTATTTGTTGAATTCGGTATTGTGTTAAATTGCTGAAGGCCCAGAAAATTACAAAAATCAATAATATGTGACGCTTTATTAGATAAATTACAAGGATCATTAGTAATTGTAGGACAATTGAAATCTCCCAATAAGATTATTTTGTTAGTATTAAAATTAATCTGCAATAACAAATCAAAAAATAGTTTTACATCTTGAATAGGTATGTTTGGCGGAATATAAATAAGAATTAAATAGAGCCAGCAAGAATTAAGCTTACATCGACATATCAATAAGTCAATGAGAGGTACATGCAGTTAAATGTTTTCAGTAGGAATAATATCAATTTTGTAGGTGTTGCGAACAGCAATTAATACTCCACCGCCCTTAGATTTACCAGAAAGAAATGTATCGCGGTCTGTTCTGGCTACTGTATATACTTTACTAAATAATTCATTGTTATACACTGATGAATTTAAACATGTCTCTGTAATAAATAAAAGGTCGTAATCGCAAATACTGACGTTGTCGTAAAATGTTGAGGTTTTCGTATTTAATCCTCTGACGTTCTGATAGTAGGCCGTGATGTTTCCTGTTAGAGTTGAACTTCAAGTGGACTTGGGGATAGATGTAGTAACAATTCGAGTTATGTACGGTAGGTCATTTCGGTATTTTATACAAATATTCTGTTCGCCATTATTAATTCTTGTATTTAACTCAGTTCTTACTTTGTTATAAAACTCACGTTGTTTTACTGTTCTATCAGCTCTAAAATGAAAACGAGAATCATTATTCATTGCGTTAGTTTTAAGAATTTCTTTGGCGGAGTTTTCATCGGAAAAAATAAGTTTAAGTGGTCGGCAACCATTATTAGATTTTTTTACGCCTAGACGGATCACTTTGATTGGTTTAGAATTAACTCCAAACATCTAAATGGCGAAGTTATGTCAAATACCTGTCCCAAAAATTGCAGATTTGCTTAAATATATTTCAAATGAAGAATTCAGAAGCTATCAGTTTGTCTTACTGGACATTGGATGGATGTGGGTCTCAGTGGAAGAACATAACAAACCTGTGCTGTACAATTTGTGTTTCATTTATATTGTAAATATATTAATCACAAGAAGAAGTTATAATAAATAAATAATAAAGCGGGTAAAGTTTAGAATAAAATAATTTTCTAAAAGTTGGACATCGTCTCATTTACAAAGGAGGAAATACTATAAAACTAAGTCTATTACTCTGTGTATATGTAAATTATGTTTTTAAGATGGGAATGAAAATTTAGAAAGGGAAGTGGAATCAAGAGATTCAGGCAATAAATTTGCTTCAGAGGAAATTTTGTCAATGGACTAAATACGCACATTAAATCAACTAATTTTGGTCATAAAATTTAAAAAAAAAAAACAGCGCACCCTTAAAATAAAGGTAAATGCCGATATTTAATTTTATTAACGGAATATTATATTACTACATATATCAAACCACCCTTTGAAAATCCAACTAGCCTACAGTTAATTTACATTATCCCCGAGCTATTCAATTAAAGCAAAATCGTATTCATGATTTTACCCTACATTAGAGATAAGCTAAGGGTTAAGGCTATGCATGCAGCAAGTTGCGAGTCAAATAGGTGAGTGGATCAAATTTGTTACATCATGAGGCAGAACATATGCACGTGGGGTGAGTCCCTAATTACGCCCGGAATGACACTCGAGGGGGACACTCCCTTCAACAGCAACAACCGCAATTAAGCTATAAACTTGTCGCACTTCTTAATTGCTATTATTTTCTCCACTTGCGACAGCGACACGCGTGTTTCCAAATAGAAAAAGCGATTTAATTCCGTCGGCGCTAAACCGGGGACGATTAAATCTTTATCTGGGCGCGCTATAAAACCAACAACATAAACATTTGACCGTAAACGTCGACCGTAAACCATAATATTTTCTATTCCTTAACGCAACATAACCAGAAACATGTGATACCGTTTCGGCAAATTAATGGCACCGTCTATTTCGCTCTATCCTGCGGAACGGCGCTGGCTTGGAAGGGGATGGAGGAGAGCAGGATTGGGTTTCAGGGGGCGGCTCGCGCTTGGCCTGTTTCGAATTTTGGCGTTTTCGGTCACGGGGGTGGTGTCGTCGTCTCGTCTCCCACGCAACGAGACAGAAAAGGAGGCCGCCTTCTGAGGTCCGGATGTCTGCCAAGGACGATGAATTGGCGCCACCATGGCTGCACGCCGAATTAGATGCACTCCGGCTCTTTCTTTTCCCCTTCTCGAAGGAGAAGAAGGAGCACTATGATATATTGCGCACAGACATGCACGCCCGCAACACCGGAGAATATTGCCGAGGCGTAAATTAAACGACCCAAAATGTTTCAAGTTGCAATATTTTGAAAATAAAAAAATTAACCTAACTGCATGAGACGCTGTTATGGCGGAACAGACTTTATGACGCGAATTAATGCTCTTATAATTAATAATTTATATATAACACGCATACTTTGTTAAGAGTATTAAATTCATAATTAATTATATTAATCAAATACCATTTTTTAATTAACATAATGCAAACTTCTGAAAGAAAAACAAATTTACTTAAAAATAAATATAGAGGAATCCTTTACGAATAATAAGATAAGTGCAACAGCAATAAAATATTGGATTCTCATTTGAACTTTAGTAGTTTAAAATGGAAGTGTTTTTATATTCAAGCATTATAGAATCAGTATTAAAGATATCTCTACTGTACAAGTAGACAGAATAAGAACATTAATATTTATACAGCGTCTTTTTAAAATATGGTATATTAGCGCTTCAGCCAAGGAACCTCGATATATAAAAAATCCTTGGACAGACCAATTTTTTTTCTATATTGAGTGTCTTTTGACGTACTTTAACGATGCACATCTAAATCTTAATTTTATATGTCTGTCTACAATCACAAAAAATAAAAGTGGATACGTTCAAACCGCAAATAAAGAACAATCTTTTAACAACCTAAAATGTCCCTGATACAACTAAGTTGGGTTAACAAAAGGTTTTAACTTCCATTAATAAGATCTCTAAAAAAATAATTTTCCCGTAATAAAATGCATTCGGTGCCTGAATTATGCGAAGATGATTTTGATAGAAGTGTAATTTTGTGAAATTATGATGGACGCTATTGAACAAAATGGCATTTATAAAGACATCATTGTACTTCCAGACGAAGAAGCTACCTTTTGTTTAAATGGCAATATCAACCGCCACAATATTGGTCGGAAACTAATTCACATTGAATCCCTCCACACCTAGCATCCGGAAAATGTTAATATATGGTGTGGCATTATCGGAAAATATAACGTAGATCCATTTTTCATAGAAGGAAATATCCCCAATTATTTTAGGATGTTATTATTTCGAGGCTTGGGGAACCTTTCAAATTTAAATGTACAATGAAAACACATGGGCTAAGCAGGATAGTACTTCTCCATTGGACCAAACTTTTCCGATACGATGGACCAAAAGAAGAGGGCCAATTGAATGACCAGATCGATCCTCGGAAATATTCTTGAAATTAATACGTCCTAGGCTACACTCTTGATGGAACTGGTGTTTCACAGGGTTTTTAAAAGTATGACACTTGTTCTGTTCTATGTTTTTATTGGTAGTTTCCTGACACGGGTTTTGAGTTACTACACTTATTATCAATGGAGTATAAACTTAATACTAAAGTAGATAATAAATTTAAAAATACGAAAACATTTCGTGAATCTACAACAATGAGTCTTATTAAGACTACAAAACAAATTAATTTGAAACAACTACTTCTCTGGCTAATATCTCGACAGACATTGAATAAAACAAAATTAATTTGTGTGTTACGAATAGTACAACTATCAAAGCAACACTAATTTGAATGAAATTATTTATGTTGAATAAACTAATAAATGATAAAATGTATTTTAGATTGTTTAAATATGACTATAACATGGAAAATTATAACCAAAAATTGAATTTAAACTGATTTCATTAAATTAAATTAGCAAAAGCAATTAAAAAATCTAGCATTCAAGTTTATAATCATCTGCAGACACGTGTTTCCATCTTTTGATCTCTTCAGTACAGCTTTATTAAAAAAATGATTTGAAATACAAATAAAAACATTTACTAAAATAAATATAATAAGCTCTAACGAATGCTTGGAAGCTAAAATTTTGTAGATAACATAGGAATTTTAATCAAGTTAAGAATAAGTCAAAATAAAAATAATTTTATTATGATGTGTGATAGAGCTAGATATTTGAGAATAATAATAATTAATAGATGATAAAAGAAAGATGTGAGATAATAGATGAAAAAAAAAACTGATGATAAATATTTTGAATTAATTTGTCACTTAACCCGTGGTGAAACATTTTTGTGTTAATTATATTGTTGACTAAATAGCTTGTGGCAAGTGAAACAAAATCAGGGGTTTTAACAATCTGACATATTAGATATTACAGGTGAATATTAACAAAATATTAAAAAATTTAAATCAATTCCTCATACATTCAACAATTTCAGAATTTTAATTTGAGCCACTGTTCACCACATACATCAAGAACAGAACCGAGATTGAAAAATATCAGATAAGATGCCAAATTACCAGATTATGACAGATGAAAATGAACTATAATTTATATTATCAAAAATCTGATACTTCATCTGAATCAAACCATCGAACACAAAAAGTTTAAAGAACTTTCTCTCAATATAAAATCTACATTTATTCCGCGATTAAAATTTAAAAAAATAAATCAAAAACCAAACATTTGTGGTTCATATTGATATTCTAACCAAATGACGAATATGCCAAAATCAGAATTAATCATTAAATATGACACATAGTAGATAAAATATAATAGAAATCAAAATAGTAGATGAAAGATAGATAACCAATGACAGACGACAAATGATAAAGAGATGGCAGATACTATTTCGGAAATGATATGTGATGTAGAAATAAAAAGTAATAGACGACTATGATTTATAAAATCATGAGTATTAGTTTAACCACATTGCTTATATTGTTTAAAATGCTTGTTTGGTTTGTTTATTTCTATAATGTAATGAATTTACTATTTCTTATACATTTTCTACAACTCTTCTAAAATATTCTCTTCTTTTAAATATTTTAGTACTTGTTTATTGATTTGATTGTATTGGCTGTTAGTTGTTGAAAGTTCATTTTAAATTCACTGTTTGTGTTTTAGTTACCTAATGGTGAATTTGAAACGAACTTGTTTATTGGTTTGAAGAGGGCTTCAATTTTGCTATCTTTCAGGCAGCTCTTGAATACTATTTCGGAAAAATGTTACGACTTTGGACACGATTAAGTAGCTAAGCCATTTTCGTATATCATTCATTGATTGGAATTGCATATCGGACACTTCGTGTTGCATCGACTGGAATAAGTGGTAATCGAAAGAAGCAATGTCTGGTTAATATGCTTTAAAATGTCCCAGCCAAGACTAATTATTATGCCTTTTATAAGTCTTGACTCAAGCGAATTAATTGACTTTGGTAGTAGTTTGCAGTAATTGTATCACCCGCTTGCAACAACTCATAATAAAGCACGTCCTTTTTATTCCACCAAATGCAGAGAAGAACTTTATTTATCTATAATTAATGACTCCATTGGTGTACTACAAAAACCTTGTTTTAGCAAGCTTTCAAACATAATCTGTCTTTTAGAAAGCAATGCTCCTGTAATAAAATAAACCCATCAATTTCTCTTGAATATAAAGACCATACAATATTCAGGTACAAGAACAAGGATAATTCTAAAGAGAACTACTTTTACTTTCTCAGAGAAGGCCACCTTTGACAAATTATCAAACACCAACGTTCAGCTTCGGCAAGAGAAGTGCTCAAACACCTCTAATCAATTATTGTTAATTAGCAATATGACACGTGGGCAGCAGAAGCTCCAGTCTCAGGCCAATGTTGTCTAAAAAGCTGCGAAAGCCAAAACGCAACACGAACACAGTATTAACGAACAGAAAAAGGCCGCCCAGTTGGCCCTCGTCCATGTTTGTACAAAGTCCAAATGTCAGACCCAAAACGTAAAAACAGCATTTTGAGAACAAGCATCCGAAGAACGAAGTGCCTGCGGAGCTAAAAGATATATAGCATTCACCTGACAACAGAATAGACCATGTTTCACTTTTTTATAGACAGGGTTAGAAGAAATTACCAGAAGGGTCAATTATTTCAAAAGATGCAAGCGTTAGCAAAAAATGTCTTATATAAAAATTGTAAGGCTTTAAAAAATCTACTTATCTGTAATAATAATACATAACAGGGTGGCCCACAAAATTGTGATGAATTAAGGTTACATTTTTTAAATGGAACACCCCGTATATTACTAATTATTTTGATAGTCCGGTCAATTTTGAACACTTTTATTAAGCATAAATTATATCTAAATTAATTAGTTTCCTAGATATCGACGTTTTAAATAACAAAAAATAAGGTATAGCCTTGGAAAATAATTTGAAAATAAAGTTCTGTCAAAATTTAACAAACAAGGAAATTGTACATTTTATCAACCACACGTTACACCTTAATTCATTAGTTACTTTATTTTTTAATAAATGTTAAAAATGGCCCCAATTTACTAACTGACGATGATATAAATTGTGGCAAAAATGTTGTTGGATATGCAATTACTCATTTTCATTTAATATTTTAATTCTTAGTTCTTCCAAATTATTGGGTTTATTCCGATAAGCATCGCGAGATCGTGAAGGCCATTAGATGTGCCCTCTTCTACCCATCTATTTGGGAAAGTGTCATCCAAACATTCTCAAACTTTCCGAGAAAAATGCGGAGGAGGTCCATCTTGCTGATACCATGTTAAGTTAATATCGGGAGTTAAATGGTTTATAGTTGGAACTATTTTTTGCCGAAGAGTTGGAAATATCATTCACGGATCAAATTTCCGTCAATAAGAAGGGGGTCCAATTACATGTTAGGAAAATAATTCAGTCCACTTAACTCTTTTTTGGAACTGTATATGCAGTTCTTTATACCAGTTTGGGTTATTTCGCTGCCACTAATGGTAATTTTGTTTATTGACCATTCTGTGCAGTGAGAAAGTCCCTTCATCTGAAAAAACAATATGGTTTGGATAATTCGGATCCTCTTCAATCTTTCTCGTAATTATTCCACAAAATTAGAGTCTTCGATCATAATCAACGTCACAAAATTCTTGTACAAAATTAACTTTATATGGATACATTTTCTCGGTGTGAAGAATGGTTCTTACAGATTTTTGATAAATTTCATGATCCGAAGCAAGGTGATTGTCTGGGATTTTCTTGTATTGAAAACAGAATGTCTGACTTTTAGGTCTTCCAGATCTCGGTGAGATTTTTAAAATGCCTGTCTCTGAGCAAATTGTTATAAATATCACATACCTTCTGATATGATATCTGTTGGTCGCCATACTAAAGTATCAATTCTCTCTGTTTCAGTAAGTAAAAAGGCCATAAAATTTGGTATGGAACTACTCGAGTCTCTAGATATTCATAAAGCCCAGGCCCTTTTACAATGACAGTATTAGTCATAATACTTTATTTCTTAAGCTAGAGCTATATGGAATCAGAGGTAAGCCATTGTTATGGTTCAAATCATATTTAACTAGAAATAATAAAATATCAGAAACAAGAAATATTTACTATGGGATTCCGCAAGGGAGTATAATTGGACCAATAATGTTTGTTATCTATATTATTGATATACATAATCTATTTAGAAATAGCACTCATAACTCCACTGAATTATGCTGATGATACCAGTGTTATATTTTCTACAAAAAATGACCTGAACTTTCAAATAAATCAAACTATACCGATCCTTACAAAATGGCTACATATGAATATATTACTTCTTAACATCGATAAAACTAAAGCAATTATATATAACTCATGACAGAAGAGAATATCCATCACAAATAACCCCTGCAAAAATGAAGTTATTGACATCAATACAAATTTTAAACACCTGGATGTACAACTAGATCAGCATTTAAGCTAGAATAAGCACATGCATCAGGTGGGATCAAAATACACACTTACAATATTAATTTTGCAAACTTTGAATCCATCATAAGGTTTGGAGTAATCTTTTGGGGTAATAGTATGATGGTGAAAAGGATTTTTGTATTACAGAAAAGAGTCCTGCGGGTTATTTTTAATAAAAAGTATAATGGCTCCTGACGAGGCCTATTTAGACAACATAATTTATTAACAGTTCGCACTGTTTACATATTTAAAAATAAATCGAAATTTACTGATTGTGTGAAGAAACACAATCACAACACCAGGCACAACTATTTTAACATACCTAAACATAATTTAAACGTATATTAAAATAGCTCATATTGTGCCTACATGAAATTATTTAACGCATTACCACATGCCATTAAGTCACTTACAAAAAAGTGTATGTATTGTTCTCTAATGTTATATTACACATTAGTTTGCACTGCTCTCATAATCATAATCAAATTGTGGTTATTATTGTAGTATGCATTCCCATAGGACTTTGAGTCAGATTTCGATTACTTTTTAACTAAATTAGTGTGTGATTGGTTATTTATATGGCCGATAAACTTATTTTCCTAAGTATGGAACCATTACTTACGTTAAGAGACTTAGCTATATGATGAACTGAAATCGTTAAAACTTTAAGCTGCCGCAAAGATAATTAGTATCGAATGTTATTTTCCAATAAATTTGTTTACGTTGCACACTTCAGGTGCCATGTCAAGTTAAAATTTTATTTGCGAAAACTATCAAAACATTTACTATCCATAAGAAACGACAGTCAAAGTCAGAAGATATAAAAAAATTGTACTAAGAACTTCGAAACCTAATGATCCCCAAGGACCGAATCCGTATTAGTTATCAGAAAATATGGAAATGGAACATAAACATCAAGAAAGTAGCATAACATGTATCGAATATATTTACACCATTTTTATGGGTTTACAACCAACATTACTTTGAATTCTCTTAAATCCATCTGCACATCGACTCTAAAATTATTTCTTCATTATTGTGTATTTTATGTTCATAAATTAGTCCCTATGTTAATGATATCAACTCTAGGTTTAATAAAATTTTAATAGTTTATTTTATAGATATCATTTCTAAATATTTTTAAATTAATTATTTTTTTTTTTTAATGTTTATTTCGTTTGTAAGAAATATACTAAATTTTAACCATTTCTAAAAAAAGACTTATCACTCTTTTAACGATTTCCATATGTATTTCGTAAAATTATTAGGCAACTCATTGGCAAGAGCATGATGCATATCTTTTGAAACCAATAATATATATGTTATATGAGTGAAGCCTATTATCTTTCAGAAATATACGATCCAGGTGCTATTATCTACAAACAAAGTCCATAAAGTAGTTTAACATTTTGCTAGTGAAGTTACTTAGAATGTTTTGATTTTATGTACCATTTATAAAATTTACAGTGACATGAAAAATTGATTTCGACCAAGAAATGGTATAATACGTGAACATGTCCATGCGATTTATTTTAGAATTTTCGACAATAGTACCAAAATTGTAGCTGTGTTCGTTGATTTCAAGCGTGCCTTTAAAGGAGTTGCTCATAAAACTACATAATATAGGCATTCATGAAGATTCGCTTCGGTTGTTTAAAAATTACTTATCAGAAGGAAGCAGATAACAGTAATTAATGAGGTCCTAGTATAATTAATCAGTATGGTGTACCTCAGGAAACTATATTTGGACCTATAATGTTCACCCTTTATATCAATGATATTAATGTGATTATAGAAAATCAAAATGAATATTTAAATTTATTTGCCGATGACACCTTGTTGGTCGTTGAGCATACTGACATAAATGTAGCCATAATTCAAATGAATAATCTGCTCAGGAAACTGGAAGAATGGATAAAGAGGAATCAACTAGTGGTAAACACTAACAAAACGAAGGTCATGACTTTGGGTATAAACTCAGATAACCTTACAAATAAAGTGTGCCTAATGGGGAAGGATTTAGAATTTGTTAAAGAAATCAAGTAACTTGGACTAACTTTAGATTAAAACCTGAATTTAAAAAGCCACTGTAAGGAACAAATAGACAATATTAGGCCCAAAACATATCAGTTCTATAGAACATGCCAGTCACTCAGCAAAAACTTCCTCTTGATTTTATATAAGGCTGATATCAGTCCTCATTTTACTTACTGCCCTACATTATTATACTATATCAACAGTAATGACTAGAGAGCGGATTTCTAGCATTATGCTTATCCCTAATATTAATAGCATCGAAAAAATTTCTTAATATCTATACGAATCTTGAAGAATGTGATTACTTAGCGCTAAGTTTTTTTGTGCTTTTTTGCTTATTTTGACTTTTTGTGCTTATTTTGACTTTTTATGCTTATTTTCATGCTTTTTTTTATATTCTGATGCTTATTTGGAGCATTTTCTTAAACATTTAAAAAAACATTTAATAAAAATTTCACGCTGATATTAAATTAATGTGCTAATATAGAGAATTTTCGTAAAAATATGTATCCCATCATTTATAGATTATATTTGTATTACATATTTTCTTCGTGTCTTTTGACAACATAATTGTTTAAAATCTTCATAATATGATACAATAATTATAATGAATTTTATTATTAATAAATATTAGTACAAATTACCAATTTACAATGGATTCATTTATAAATAAGTAGATATAATAGACCGTCTCATTATTCAGATAATACAGACAAACGCTTCATAGGAATCACACCTATGATATTCCGGATGTAAACGTCGTTAAACTAGGCCCAAACAGGGGCCCCAGTAAGTATTAAATGTAAACAAATTTAAGTCATAGCTAATAATCAGGTGTTCTGCAACCGTATCAATTTTCTACTCTCGGCAAAAATACGGATGGGACGACTGGCGCATATTTACCGTTTTTGTTAATTTTCATATTCAAACTCGCATTCATAAACTATTGAATTGACATTCCAAAAACTTTGCTTATTTATCAAAAATTATTATATGCGTGAATCGTATTAACCTGGAGAATCACAGATAAATTATATTATATAATTCACATGTATATTTAACCCATAGCGCAAAAGGTGAAAACCACAATACAAGAATTAATTAGAGACTATCCAGAATTAACAAGTGAAAATTATACATTATTTTGTAAGGCATGTTTAAAAATAGTAAGTTTTATTTTAGTTCTCAACTGCATCCCAACTGTTCAAGACTTGTATGTAAAACATGTTATAACAACACTACATCAAGAACGTTTGAAAAAGTTCAAAGTTGAACTAAAAAAACAGCAAAATTTCACAATCTTTAGCATCTTCAACAAACGATGTACAATTTAAATTAAATCTACATATGTGCAAAATACTTTTACATTCGAATATCCCTTTAAGAAAATTACAAAATAATGCATTTAAATCTTTCTTGGGAAAATATTGTAAAATGCGCATTCCCGAGAAAAAATTATGTAGCTCTTGCATAGTATGAAACCATACAAAAAATTAAAGATATTATTAACAATAGTTATATGTGATGATGAAACCACAGACGCTTGTTTAATTTAATAATAGAAGTTTAACATGAAGACATCCGACCAATAGTATTTTGATATATACAAAAGAATTGAAGAAAACTGATAATAACATTATAGCAAAATTCATAAATGATGGACTGACAAGCTTATTTTTGCCGTAGACAATACCAAGTTACAAAATTTTACTAATAATGCATTTTGTGCATTGTACAAGTTTAGCACATGGATAGAAACGAATTTCTGAAACTATAAGAATGAAATTTCCATTTTTAGATTTAATTAAATAATGGAAAAATAGTTCTTATATTCTTCTGTGAGTGCAATTATTCAAGGAGTCATTACCTGATATCTCACTGCCCAATAAACCAGTGCTAACAAAATGGGGAACTTGGCTATATTCTACGATGTATTATGTGAACAATTTTGAAAAATTTAATAAGGTTATGTACAACTTTCCCGAAACGACAAGCAAATCAGTTAATGACTGTCAAACAGTTCTTAAGAAACAAGAGCTTCCTTCAAAACAATTTAGTTACATAAAATCGCGTTTAAATTTTGTGAGCAACACAATCAAATCTTTATAAAAGCAGATTCATTTTAGATAATACCTGCACGCATTGGCCAAGAAATCAAAATAATATCGAAAAAAGTATTCGGTGAAAATGAAGGATTTTTGATATTAAATAAATTAAACTTGATTTTGAATGGCATTTTTCAAATGGATCCAGCTATAATTTAAAATAAAGAGAAGCTTTTTCACTTTCAAAAATTTATTGAGCGTCAGAAGTAATAATTTTTACAATTAAACCCTTTGAACAACATTTAATGATCTACTGTTTTCATGAATAGATTTTAGTTATTTTGAAATGTATACAAATTTACAATTTAATTTTTAAATACTTATGATGATATTGTATATTGCGTAAAGAAAGTGTGTTTATTTTAGTTTTAAGCAGAATTTCTATGTAAAATATGTTGATAAAAGTGCAACATATTAAGAAAATACAGTTTTCTTTAGTGCTTTTTTCGTGTTTTTATGCTTTTTTTACTGTTTTTATGCTTTTTTTCCTGTTTTTATGATTTTTTAATGCTTTTTTTCACTAAATTTTGTGCCTTTTTAAGTGTTTTTTTTCATATTTTTTAAGCTTTTTTATCCGCTCTCTAGTAATGACATATATCAACTTCAAATATTACAAAATAATTGCATGAGAACAATATTACAGTGTGACAGATTAACTCATATTAAAGACATGCTTCATAAACTAGGCCTCTTTTCTGTTCGTCAGCAGTTATTTTTTATGCACATCTGATTTATATACAAATTAAATAATGATATGTTACCACAATACCTTACATGTAACATCATAAAAAATAAAGACATTCATGATCATATGACAAGAAATAGAAGTAACTTGTTTATTAATACAGTAAAAAAACTTATCGTTTATTGTTCTATGAAGGTTTAGATACATATAATAAACTAGATACAAGCATTAAAGAATCTGCGAGCTTGAATCAATTTAAGAGAATGTTAAAACCTTATGTTATGGCTAACTTTAATATGGATAGATATTAACATGTGATATATCGATCTAGTAACGTTACTTATCTTGTAACCTGTGGTGATCACTTTGTGATTTTGTTTCATTTTGTTAAACTTAGGCTTAAGAAATGATAAACCGGTTGTATTTACATATGTATCTGTATACATTTAAATAAACAATAATAATAACAACAGTATATCGATGAAATTAATTCGACATTTCGTGATGAAGCACCATCAAAAACCTCTATATATTGATGGTATGCGGAATTAAATTGTGACGATAATTCGCCAAGTTATGAATTTCATGAAGATCACAGCAAATGGGTTTTTGTTTCAGAAAAAAATGGTGCTGTGCGTGAACTGATATTAAAAGATCGTCATGTGACTTGTCTTGATATTTAGACATCCTGGCACTAACATACATTTAACATAGCATGGACATTTAGCTGGCCAAAAAAATTGTTAGCGTTGGATTCAACATAATTTAACAGTCTCTCAAAAAACTCGTACGATTAGTCGAAAGAAATGTTCAAAAAATACAACTGCTTCAAAATACGTATATGAGATCGAAACAGGTAGGAATCAAGGTAAACAGCAGTCGACTGTATGGGTCTTCGAAGATAAGCCAAATGCAACAATTTGAAGTAACATAAAAAACAAATGTACCATTATCGCAATGTCAGACATTTGTTTGTCAAAATTCTTCATAAAATTAAGAGAAGCCAACGACCGAGGAGACGGCATACTGTTGTTTTGATAATGGTACGTTGAGATGCCGAAACTATAAAAACAGAAAATAAATAGTGTTATACAAAAAAAGTTACAAAGTGTTTTTTATTTAGACATCATTCATTGACCAGAATAATAGGAACTCTCACATATCGACTCAAATAGAAGATATTTGGGGGAAAAAAGAACAAGTCGAGTTGATGAGTCGTCCATCATACAGGCTTGATGGGTCCAAAGAAATGTTCAAAAAAATACAACTGCTTCAAAATACGTATATAAGATCGAAACAGGTAGGAATCAAGGTAAACAGCAGTCGACATAAAACACGGTCAATTTTGAACGGTGCACAAATATTTGTTTGTCAAAAGTCTTCTAAAAATTAAGAAAAGCCAACCACCGAAGAGACATCATTCATTCACCAGAACAATGGGAACTCTCACACATCGACTCAAATAAAAGATATTTGGGGGGGAAAAAGAACAAGTCGAGTTGATAAGTCCGAAGGACATTTTAATAAATTCAATAAAAAGGATAAATATGCTTCTAAAATTGATTCAGGTAAAAGATAATATCCTATAAAAAGCAGCTTGAGAGTCATAATATATAATTTTCATTTAATAGTTTTTCTATAAAATTGGTTTCTCATTACAAATGTTTTATTGCTATAATTAATATATAATAATAATATTACTAGCAAACTTTTATAATTTTGTCAATTAAAATGAAATAAAATTGATTGTGATACTAAGGAAAAGGTAAATTACGACAACTTTAATTATAAGCTATCAAACTTTAATTTTAAAATAAATCCAAAAAAATTAATTCTTTATTCCATCAACAGTCTAAATATATATTCATTCTTCGGATATTAATTTTTAATCAAGTCATTCTAATATACAAAATTAAATTATTAATTATCATTTAAATTATATAAATATTGACATAATCCTATTTATTAAAATTATATTATATAAATTAGGCTAATATTTAAAATTTATGAATATAATCTTGAAATTCCTTACAAATTAGCAACTTAATTTAATTTAAGTATTGTAAATGATTAAGGTAATGTTTACCATAAAGGCGAGCTACAAATTTTCATATTGTATGCCAGATAAATTAAAAGTTTTTATAGCTTGCTTCAGTTCTTAATTGAAAAATTAATTGTATAAATTACGAATACGCTTTAAATTGCCCCGTTACTCCCTACTGATATTTGGATTCATAGAAAGCAGGAAATGACTTTAGTTTTAATAATCAATATTTTTATTCGATTCTGACATTATAGATCGGAATAATTTTACCGTGCTTCAAGGAATTTATTACAAAGCTAACAGATATACGAATAAATTTGAGACTTTATGTACCTGGTTTTAATGAAATATATAATGATTGAGCGTGTTTTAGAATTTTAATTTTAATGGTTGCATACAACTTATAAAGAATATTGGGTGAAGTAAAATATTTGTTTTGTTCTGTAATTTTATTTTAAGTCACCTGATACGTGTTTCAATTTGAGTATGTTGCTTAAATTTATCATTGCTTTTTTGTAGATTAACCAACTTCACAATCTAATTATAGGCGATTTTTCTGTAATTTTTTGAATACCATATAAACCTTAAGTAGGTGTTTTGTACAATCCTAAGTCATACAGTCTTTATTTATTTATTTTTTTATTTTACATATACGATCTGGATCACATGCGTGATCAACTCTGATCAGTCTCGAAAATCAAATGGGGAATGAAGACATTACTTGGGAATTAAGAAAGGGAGTTTTCGTGGGACCATACAGTCTCTATTTTTGGCACACATCACAACTTTCATTACTCTAAGTGAAAGGTTTATTTAAACCCAAAATGCATCACCCTATACTCTAGATTCTAGAGTGTCAGAAGCGTTCTAACATGGGCAAAACAATTTAGATTTTTTATTATAAAAAAACTATACACAAATGCAGTAGAACAGTTTTGTACAATTATTCAATTAAATTGCTGGATACTATTCACAAAAAACAATTGGTACTATTAACATGTGTTCGTGCTTGTATGATCCTTGTTACAAAAATCTGACCCAATTTCTGATCCTCGAGGCTCTAAAGTATTAGTCATGCGGTGGTGAGGGGCGTAAGAGGGCCATTATGATTGCTAAGTGTTAATTTGAAATTTGGAGTCGTAGGGCAGATCAAAACGAGACCGCCGGACCCCATGCGTGCAGTAATTTCGTTGCGCCAATAAATATACCAAAACGAAAATAATAATAATTCGTGTTGCGGTATGAGCCATCCAGATAGTGAGTTCTCATCGTAAATCTGGGCCGTTGAGCAGAACTATAAACCACGTGTTGTCATGTAATTATCATTCTCAGCCGATAAAACGGTCGGAGGGGTCCTTTGAGCGAGTGCACCGGGTGCTCCCAAAACATAGCCCCCCGCGGGACCACTTGTGAGGCCGCTCCGTCCGTCCACCCAACGTGAGGAGCCCCATTATTTATTGTTTTAATTTCGTTCTGCTATGTTTATGTGTAAATTTGTTTGTAATACGTATTTTGATTGCCTTTTATCGGAATATATTGCCTTAATATGCATTTTTGTGTGGACCCCCTATACGGAAGAGACGCGATAATCGCCATCGATTTAGGCCCACTAAAATGCTAATGCCCACCTTTTTTATATAATGTATACAAATAAAATGTTAAATGATCGAATGTATCAAATTCGTAACAACTTCCAAAATTAACAATGACAAGTAAGAAAAATGTGACTAAAACATGTACAGAAGTAAATATAAGTGCTCTTAACTTTCCTTTATGAAAATGTCAAAAAGCATAATGGATTCTTTTGTTATTTTACATATAACATCTGAATTACTACAACTAGCCTTAACTTACATTAATTAATTTGGTTGCTTTATTTTTATGTATATTGGTTGGTTGGTACAAGAAGTGTAAAACAATTTACGTGAAGATATGTACATTTCGAACACGATTAACATGTGTTCTGTTTTGGATGAGAAATTACCAAATGGTTATAATTATTATATTTCTTTTCTTTTGTGGACATAGTTGGAACTTATCTTTTTGATGAAACTTCTAGTTTTAAAAGCTTAATCGTAACAAAAGCATTGATCGATTTAAAAAGTTTGATTTTATTTACTCTATTATATATTTTCCACACATTTACTACTGTGCTGTTAATAGTTTTTCAAGAAATAGTCTACCACCATTTCTGCTTAAACTTGACAACGATAATTTGCTTTACCATTGTCACGCAAATCTTCTTCCCATCTATTATAAGAAAAAATACTTAACTGTTAAATACTTTAAATTTATTATGTCCAAATGATGAATTTATCATTTTTTCAAGAAAATTGTTATTAGACAAATGTAAATTTGATTTAGATTTTTGAAATTTATTGTAAAGTAAATATATTTACAATTTTTTTTTTTGTATTCAGCTTCTCCTCCCAGTCACGATTATATTGTTGAGATGAACGTGCAAGTGTCCCAAGGTCCCCACACAAAAACTAGTTGCAATTAGTCACGTGGCCGGTACTCTAATGAGTTGACACAGATAGAGTGTCCCTTATTGATCGGCAATCGAGCAGCCGAACGAACGGGTGCAGAAGAAGTTGAAGTAGAAGTAGAGGCAGAGCGGAGGAATGCCGTCCCATCCGACAAAGGCCCAATTGATGGCCCAGATTACCGCCGGCCTTAAATAGATGTCCTTATATCGCCGAAATTGGTGCAGATAAAAGAAACCACTCGCCAGCTAAATTTATTGCTGCTAGATAAATCCACAATGCTACGGAACAAGACCGAGATGATGACATCTCATTCTATCCGAGGCCACAATTTCACCATTATTATCATCTTTCTGTGTGCGCCCGTTGTTATTGAATTGTTAGTTATTAAAGGCGATTCAATCGTTTCTCCTCCGGTGAGGGCATTCATCAGATGTCATCGGCTACCTCAGCGTCTGATTGATTCGCTCGCCATGACTGCGCGGGACTTATGGTTCTGTTTGTACACAATTAGGGACCATCATTAATCATACGGTTTACCGGCCTATCAATTCACTTTGCATTCCGATACTAGGACTATATTAAAATATTACTCAGCTACCGTTAAATATAAATTCCTGAGAAAAAAAAATACATCAGCATCACTAGACATGTTATTTGACAATGCCACGTAGCAACTATTCCTATTTTTGATCTTGTTGACTTCTTTGGAATTATAAAATGTTATGTTTATAAAATACATCGCCTATTAATTACATCTCTTTTTACATTTTCATCAATATTTTATTTTATTTTCCATAATCTGTTATATTTACACACATATAATGATTACAAATATTTGCATTAGTTATTATTTCCACTTTTTTGTTTTAGGAAGTAACCACATTTTAATATTCTATACCAAGAATATTAATATCCTCATCATCATAATCTCTAGCTCACTGGCAATAAACCATGTCCGAGTCTCATTTTTGTTTTGCCATTTTTCTAGAAATCCATTAACTATGGACAATATATAACCCTTAATCAAAATCAATATTACACTTACAGAGACATATATTTCTTCTTTTACTGTCCATTTTCATTTTCTTTAAAAACTTGAAATCAAGAGCAATTAAGAACATAATCGAGTGAATTATAACCATATTTCTCGTACATAGATAATACTCATACCTTACGTACTATATAATGTGAATTAAATGCAGTCATTAGCTCGAACTCAAATGTCTAAAAATATAATACTTCAGCATAAATATTTCATCAGGAATTTGCAAAATTTCTCCCGACTACCATAAGCGACCCCTGAATCTCCAAAAGGTGCAAGCCAAATCAGTAATTCCTTTTAAACGCAAAATGTAAGCCTCATTTACGACACAAACCATACTTCTTTCTTTCTTTTTTTACGAAGCAAATTTATACAGCCCCAAACCTAATATTAAAACAATATTTGAGAAAATTAATACTATAAATAATAAACCAAAATTATAATCGACACAGGAGCACATGGAGTAGTCTTGACCTCGTAAGATAAATTCCTATTAAAAAAGTTTCAATCAATCAAACGAAACATTTTGACTGTAAAGACCAGTACGATAAATACATTTCCAAAAGCAATACACTAAATGAGTAGTAGAAGATTACCTGCGAATGTTACATATTTTGTGTTTTCTAGCGTACATATTGATTCCCCTAAGCGTAAATGGGCCCAAGAAGTGATCGTATAATGTAATCGCTAGGTCATTGTTTTATATCAATATTATCAAGTTACGGCTAACGAGTTCTCAGTACAGTTCTGTGGTTAGCGGTTAAGAAACGATAACACCACAAAATTGTTGCCTAGTGCTAAATATTATTTAGACATGTAACGACAGCTAACAGTTATATCATTCAATGCCTGGCGGTGCTTTAGTACGGGGAGTAGTTAGTAACTGTTAGCTGGAGTTTTTACATTATTATGTAAAACATTAGTGCAGAAATGCTCATAGAGATTTATTACTCTCAATATTAATTAAAATTGAGCAAATTTGGTGGTCGGGGTGGAGATTTACGAATTGGCAGTTGTACATAATATGTAGTAGTAGAAGTTTTTATTGGTGTAATATACATTAATTGTTAACATAAGTCAAACAGGTAAAAAATGTAAATCAATTACAAACATACAATTTAAAAATTAGGACCTTAAGAATACGATTTAAAACACTAAAAACTAGAAAACCTGGATCTAAATCATGCTTGCCAAGAGTGATCAAATCATTGACAAGAACACCTAGACCTCACTAGGCCCATTGTGCCTCCCTGGCTGGGACATCCCAACGTTGTTCTATCACTCATTTAGCCACCCAAGGTGACGAGCAAAGGAGAGCACAATGCTTAAAGGGATATCCCTAATGTTGGCCATGTTCGGCCAGAGCTCCCCTAGCATGTACTCTCTAAGGTGAGCAAGAGCTGGGCAGGTGGTTAACACATGTTCCACTGTCTTGTCTTCTTCTTCACATGCTCTACATATGCGGGTTTCCACCAGACCCATAGTAAACTAGTGTTTCCTTAGCTGACAGTGACCCGTAAGGATACCTGTGATAAGATGCATATTCCCTCGGGACAGTCGCAGATAGTATTTAGCTGTTTTCAGATTGGGTAAGCGCGTTGATTGATTTTACTTTACATGTTCACTTCTAACCATTAATATTAATTTACAATATACTTCACAATTTAGAGCAAGGAACATGCGGGCGGAGTTCACGTAGTGTTCTTCCACTCAGATAACTATTACTGGATGATTTTATCCTCATCATCATTACTTCCTTGGCCTGCCTGCAGCCTGAGGTGTTGTCTCAACCTTGTTTTAGCGTCTTGAGAGTGTTCTGTTTGAGGATGTCAGTGAGGCATTTCGGCGCGATCGGGGGCCCTTCCGTGGTATCACTCAGAGCCGATCCAGCCCGCGCCAGCTCGTCTGCCTTGCTGTTGCCTTCATTATTGTGTCCCTTGACCCAGCGCAGCTCAATGCTGTTTGATTATGCTGCTTGTTTCAGGATGTTGTGACATTCCTTTACTAGTCTCGAGGTGATCTTGTGACCACTCACTGCTAGTATTGCTGCCCTACTGTCTGTAACGATTTGGATGTTCCTATCACGGATGTCACAGTGTAGTATTTTATTTGCCCCATGGATGATGCCAACGATCTCTGCTTACAGAGTAGTTGCGTGCTTCTCTAGGGGTATACCTAGTGATAGGTTCATTTGTTGCGAGTAAATACCCTACCCGGATATTATTTTGGTTTTAGAACCATCGGTGTAAATTCGGAGGGTTTCCCCACCCTCTACACTCCCGGTTCCTCTTTTTGTCGATACATTATAGGGTTTCTAAGACGTAGCAGGGTGGCAGATTGTCCGTCTTCCTTCAAAGGAAGAAGAAGAAGACACCCTTTCTTGGGGTTCACACCATGCGCGGAGGGGGCAATTTCAATTTTTCTGAACACGCCCAGGGTGAACATTTTGTTGTCCAGGGATCTTTCGATTCGGTCTACAACAGTGTGCAGAGCCGACTTCGTTGATCTCCCCTGAGTGTATACATGTTGGTTAGCGTTAATATATTGTCCAGGCCTGGCGCTATAAATGGTAAGAAGTTTTTGACACCAAAAATACAGATTAAAATGCATTAAACAAGATAACTAAATAATAAAACGAATCTAATAATTAATGTATTAATTACAATAAAATTCTTCCAAAATGTAAAATGTATTAGCGTTTAAAAATGTCTTTAAGGAATGTATTAATAATTTCTTTGTTCGTAGTTGTTTAATTTTATCTGGAAGCGCATTATAAATTCTTGGAGCGTACAATTTTTGACACTGTCTTGTGTTATGATGATGTACATTGGACCAAATATTATATAAATTTTTATTACAGTAGATAAATATATTACCTGGAATATGTATAAATTAACTATAGTAACTATATTTAATGTCTTAAAATGTTCTCGGCACGACTCGCGTTGTTTAATTTTTAATAAAGTTCGAACAACCTTTTTCTGAAATAAAAATAATTGTTAAATTATCGCCGGATTGCCGCAATACAATAGTCCGTACGTACCTCTTGATTAAAAATATGCAAAATATACCATTCTGTAGGTTGATAGGCCTAAGGAATAACGAATTTGTCCAATTACATAAGTAGCAGAGTTGAGTTTTAGTTTTATATGAGTAAAATGTTTTGTTAACGATAAACAATTATCTAGAGATAATCCCAAGAACTTGCAATTTGAACTTAATTCTAGGGTCCTACTTCATTTGTGAGTAACATATTTGAGTTAAATCATGCAGTTATTTGTTTATTAACTAATTCGGTGTTATTTAACAATGTATTTTTATTTTGATCATATAGACATACACTAGTATCATCAGCATACATAAAAACTGGATAGTATGTGCATTTAGGCAGGTCGTTTATGTATATGATGAATACAAGTGGACACAGAATTGACCCTTGTGGAATACCAATGATTTTATGTAGTATATCTGATTTATAACGACAAGTTTTTTCCTTCGCAGTTTGTTTTCATTCAACTAATTGAGGATGATTTTCTAAATAATCACTTTAAATTTTTAATACAGAACCCCTTATACCGTAACTCTCTAGTTTGTTCAGTAATATTTGATGATCAACCATATCAAAGGCCATTGTTAGGTCATATTTCAGAATTACTGGCATTAATTTGTTCATAAATGACACTTAACATTGAACCCATGGCTGTAGTTGTGGATTTCGATTTTCTAAATCCATGCCGAGAAGTACTAAATAAGGCGTTGTTGATTTTTTAGACAGAGTCTGTTATTTTTGAGAGACAATTCAACAAAGCGATCGGTCTAGAATTTTTAATGTAGGTGTTTTTATATTTTTTGTGTAAAGGTATAATTTTGGAAAATTTTAAATAATTTGGAAAAGTTCCATTACTGAAATAGTGATTTCTATAGTTTTTTCACAATTCATTTTTATTTCACTAGATGTACATTTCGGGTGCTATGCACCTATTATCAATAACTTATAACTTATAACAATTATAAGCTATTGATAATGGGTGCATAGTAGCCGAAATATACATCTAGCGAAATAAACATGAATTGTAAAGAAAGTGTTTTAATCAAGTTTATATCTTCACGTAACTAAACAACAAATTTCTATATGATTTCTAAGGGTTTAGATAAATAGTTTGTAGCAAGCTTTAATACTTTTGTGGGTATTTCATCTATTCCAGTAGTAGAAAAATTTCTTAAATGAGATATAACCTGTTTAATATCTGTTTCATCGGCAGATTTTAGAAACATTGTTTTATTATAGCGGTATATAACTGTTGCCCGTAATGTTTTTTAGTATTGCTTCTCGAAGTTTGTGAGGAGTATCATTATAATAATTATTGAAGATATTAGCTATAGCTGTCGGATCATAAATTGTTTCTTATTTACTTTCCAATACCATATTTTCTGTTTTCTTTATTTTATTTATATTAGTTTTAACTATGTTTTTTTAGCAGCTCGATTAAAAATGTTTTATAAGATTGAGGAAGCAGTTACTTACTGAAATAATATTACATATGTAGTAAATTCAACGCTATGGTTCAGAATCTGCACAGTTTTAATACCGGAACAATTATTGCGTTATTCAGACATTAAAAACTGTGTAAAATTTTAACCATAGCGTTTCATTTACTACATATTTAAGAGTAGAAGAACGTGTTTTATAAGAACTCCGTCCATGCATCTTTCGTCCAAAATTTTATGTATTTTTTTTGTAATTTATTTCTTTTCAAATGCATTTTTTTAAGAAAGATGTACAAAGAATAAATAAACATAAACATAAACATTATACAGGATCTTTTTGTGACTCGGGGAATAAAATTAACCACATATACTAGAGTGAAAATGATGATGATTGGTAAAAAAATTATTTTAAAAGTCTTCAAATGACCAAGATACAGGCCATCAAATTTAAGAAATGTTAACACATTTTTCTAAATATTTTCAATACCGTTCAAAGTAAAGTAATGCAATTTGCTACCGCCTAAATTAACATCAAGTAAATTCTTTAGACTTTAGACCGCGGAAACCATGCTATATAGGGTGTTCCTAAAATTTGTTTGCTCATAAATCTACATTTATTTTTCCACATTTTAATAGAAAATTTATTTTAGAAACTTTTATTACTCTTTGAAAATTTTGATAACAGTGGCTGTTTTTGAGTTAAAAGCAAAAGTGCCAGTCTCTGATTTCAATCGTAACAAACAACAATTCAAAAATCCTCGAAATAATCTGAGTCGGCGATGACAATTGAAAAACGAATTAAGCTGTCAACTTAGCAATGTAGTTTGACATTTTTTTTAATTTAAAAAAAATATATTTTTTATTATTTTTTAGTTTTTTAATTAAAAAAAATACTAACGAAAAATTAAGCTTTTAGTTTAATGGTAATGTCTTTTATCCAACTCCTGAAATCCTTCTATCCACAATATCCAAGTTAGCGAGCGATCTTCCCTATTCAGCGACTATCTCAATACGCCCTAAGAAGCAGGTACCGGCTGGAAATTTAAAAGAAACTTCATATTGTTGATATCACACCCATAATTGTTTTTGTGACTTTAGTTTCAACCTTTACAAGGGCTTTATCAAACCTGTGATGAATTACAAAATGCATTTTCGCTTAATGTTACTGATTCCAAGATGTATCATAAAGCAATAGCTGAATTGATGAAATTCTATCAATAACTATTGATAACATTGTTGATAGAGGCATCGTATTAATAATTAAACTCCCAACACAAAATACCTTCCCTAAAAAACGTTTCAACGTATATTTATTGATTATTATCCGAAATATTAAGGAGTGTTTATGGCTTTTGCAAAATATATACCATGCTATAAATTCAATTATATGTTTATAATTTTAGATTTTTTTCAAAAATCCTAGTTCTAACTCTTTCTTTGGTTTATCTACTGACATAGATGAAAATAGAAAAATCGTAAGATAGTAAGTAAATTTATTTATTTACTTTCAAAGAAAAGATTTAAAATGTTATTTTATCGCAATTAATTGAATAGTATTAAGTTTACCAATTTGTAAATATGATAGTCTATAATCCTGTGTTTTTGTTTTCTGAATATCTATCGTATTATTAAGCCAAATTATTCAAAAGTGTTGTTTGATATAAAACTATGAGGTAATATAATATGTTGTTAATTAAATTTTGAATTAAATTAGATAGTAAACATAGTCTCCAGATAAAACTGGCAAATGGATTAATTCACACTGTGTATTATAATTGCACTCTTTGTCACAATAATTATGTTATAAAATTGTGATATTTACTATATATACAGTGCACGCCGCTTAATGTGATCACAACGGGACTCGGGGTTTTTGATAACAATAACCGATTGATAATAATAGCCGAAAAACAAAACTTTATTTTAAATAAAAATATATAACGTAACAAACTATAATAACGTAACATTTTGAATTCTCTACAATTATTTGTTATATAACTTTCATGTTGCTTCAATAGTTTATTAGCAATTGGCAAAAAATGTCAAAAATTTCAATTTTTATTTTTTTTCTCGAAAGTTAAGAATTTTATGAAAAATATATTTTAAAAAAATTTGTTCAGTTTCTCATTTTCTTTAACTTTTGTTCGAAAAGTTTTGTAATATTTTTCATATTAAAAAAAAATATCGGAAAAAAACAAAAAACGCCTCAAGTAAACACCCACTTCCGGTTTATGAATGTTTACCAAAAGCTTTTCAGTTCCAGTTTTTAACGATAAAACCTTAAGTTTAAAGTTTCATCTCAATCGGATCAGTCGTTTTTGAGATACAGCACCCACGGACAGACAGACAGACACACACACAGACACAATTTTTTTTTTCCAGAAATTAGTTTAATGAACTCGGGAGACCTCAAAACGGATATTTCCGCAAAAAAAAATCACGATCACAATACTTCCCCTATATATACTTCGTATATAGGGAAAGTAAAAATGATAACATAAACCGAAATCATGATTACTATAAACGAAAATTTTTGTATGTAGTATTACACGTTCGGCCCGTTCTTCGCAAAAGTGATAACAATATCCGATTGATAACATTATCCGTGATTCTAATAAACGGCGTCTACTGTATTTACATTTGCATTAACAATCAATTATAGTAAAGAGTTTCTTATACAAATATTGTGTGAATAGTAGCAACTATTTCTGCTACATGGTAGTAATAATAAAATATTATTGCTTACCAACCATATTTTAGAGAATGGATTCACTTATAATTTTTCACCATAAATGGAACCAATGGCATAATTTGAGCCAAGAAATAACTTTGGCTATTGCTACTTTTATTTTACGGATGCAAAAGGTGTGAACTGATACGAAATGCATTTATTAGCTACATTACCAATACCAATAGTCTATAAACTTGGGTAGAAAAGACTGGCTGGCTATAATTATGGAATTTCTTCAATAAACTATTGATAAGTCATGCAAAAAGTCATTCGTTGGCCTTTATATATTGATCTAGCGAAACTATGAAAGCTTTAAATAAAAAGGACGATCACTTCATTTACCCTTGATATTCAAGTCCTCAATATAGAAATATTAAAATCAAGCATAAGTGATGGATCATAATTTGTACTATTATGAACCACAACAATTAAAAATCATGGGTAATATTTATAGAAATTGTTAAGAATCTTTGATAAAATATTGAAAAACTAGGAAGTAATATAGGAGTATGAAATATATCTGGATGGCTAGAGTAAGATACAATGGACACATCGAGATAATGGAGGTAACATAAGAAGGCCGCTAGGTTCGCTATAAGCTGATAGACCATTGAAAGTGCCTACATAGAGACCATTCTAATCAAAATTGTAAGAGATTTTTTATTTCCTATTTATGTTTATTAACTTAGTTTATTTTCTCTCTGTTTCTTATTCATTATTTATAATATTTACCTTTATTTGTAATTATTTGTATAAAACCTTTTAAATATATTGGACTAAAATATTATGAATGATGGTTATCCAAGTTTAACAAATAGATCCAATAAATAATTGTAAATACCTTTTTATATATCACACACGTTTTATCTTTATTCATGTTTCGACAGATTTTCATTTTCAAACTATATTTCAAAAAATTTTTTTACAAACAACTTTATAAAACAATTTTACAAACAATTTAGATGGCGTTGAACAGAGGGGTATATATTAAATCAGTTTGATCATTTATTAGTAGAATTTCAGGGTTACGTTTAATTTTATAAATTTCAAGAGACTCGAGTAAATCCATTTTTAAGCCGTTTTCAGCGAAATGAATTATCTCAAGTACATCTGTGCCATCAAAATTGTGATTATTGTTTAGTGAATGATTAGGAAAAGTTGAATTTTCGTTTTTTATTGTTATATGAACTTATATGTTCTTTTAGTCTAATTTTAAAATTGCGACCTGACTGACCAATATATACTCCTTTATAAGTGTTACAAGTTAATTTATATATGCCTGACTTATTTATATAGATCCAATGTTGCAAAAGCATTCTCCCGCATGGTAATTGATAAAATGAGAGATGCTAAAACTTTCTTATGTATAAAGGTTGCATACTTAATATAACCTATAATGGCCCTAATTGTTTTTTACATTTTCAAATAATCATAACCATATAAGTAACAAATATTTAAAAGAAATTCTTATAGATGTTGAGATAAAACTACACACAGTGTTTACTTCAATACAAGATCTAATCGCGTTATAATTCACAAAATTGGCCGTAATCACCCCGTTTATAATAAAATAATTGTTATGCCAGACTGAAAACATATGTGCTCACTAGACAGATCCACGCAGACATAGTACGTGCATTTTTTTTTCATTTTTCTGCCTATCCTGATGCTAATTGCATTTATAATAAGCGCAATTTTAATGGCATTCTGATAGCTACGCGCGAGCATTAAATAATGAACGTATTATTTCCGTTCATGATTCAAATTGTCTGGCTCCCATTTAGTTCTCACATTTATCTTCCTTTATCAGGCACGAAGCCGTAAAAGCATTATATTTATGAATATTTATTCATAATTTGCGCGCACCAGATTCGTTCGCTTGTGCAAAGTGAATTGCACTCTGTGTCGCAATAATTGTATATATTTTAAACTAGAAATATTTTCATTTCTACAATTTAAGGTGTATATTCCTAATAATCTCTAAATGGTATTGAGTTACTATAAGTATAAGTTAAAAATAAATTGATTATTAGAAGTTGATTAAAAACCTTTCAGTCAGTAATAAAATTTCACTTAATTGCGTTTTGTCCGGTTGATGGATTCAACCCGGAAGGACAGGTGTCCAGGTACACCCTTTGGCGTACGGTGCAGCTATGGGATTAGAATGAAATTAAAAATAATTGGGGTTTGATATACGGCGCTGTGTTTAATTAATTGAACTCTGATAAACGTAAAATTGATGTACACCAGATGCTCACAGCAGTTCTTTAATTCATTACATGTGTCAGTATTTATTGGCCGTGAGCATATATGATTTAAATACGTATCAAATTGTCCCCATGAGGCAAAACTAGTGTTGGATAACGGATACCTAATAGGTGAATGGATATACGCAATAATAGTAGGATTATTCCTCCTTGCGTATTTCTTGATGAAAACATTTTGGTGCACCTGCAAGTATTTATTATGTGGAAAGTCTAATATTTAAGCATGTGGGTTAAAATTTCAACTATTAGTTATGGGTTGACAGTTTAACAGTATTTATTGTGCTAAGTGCTAATGCCGTCAATTATTTTCTAATCGATCTTACTTTTTTTCTTTCACTGTCAATGGAGTTAATTATATGCACATATTATTTTGAATAGAATTTAATTTGCATATTTTGTACCATAATACTATAACTTTACGTGTCGTATATATATATATACCATACTTATCAAAAAGATAGATCCTTCTATACAAAACTTTCCAAAAATTTTGATCAAAAACTAATCTCCTAAATTTAAAGGCAATAAAATAAAAATTACTGGATAGTTTCGATAACATAAATTAAGAAATGAAGAAAAGTTATTGAAACATTAAAGTAAAAATTAAGCGAAAAGAAATTACTGAATAATTCTTAAATCCTCCAAGAAAGCTAAAGCAAAAAGAAGTAAATTATGGAATTTTTTGTATATATGCCGTGGAAAAATAAAACTTGACGAAAAAATTAAGAAATCTAGAAACAACAATTGAAAAATTCTAGCATCTAAAGTTGTAGAAGTTACTGAAAAATTCTACCATTATGGAAAAACAGTTTCGCAGTTAAAATTTAAAAAATCTAGCATCCTCAAAGACATAGAAATTGTTGCGAAATCTTAAAAACCATCCTCGAAAACTATTCAACTAAATTTAAAGGAATTACAATATAAATTACTGGAAATTTTTGATAATATAAATTCCGAACGAAAATTTTAGAAATCGACCAAAGAAATTACTGGAAAATTTAAAAAACTAGAAAATTCGGATAATCTAAAATACTCAGAAAGATAAAAGAGAATTTCCAGAAAAGTTCTAGAAATCTATTAACTAGAAAGAAAAGTATCACAATTTCTGAAAGAATTTGTTAAAGAATTCTAGCGTCCCCAGAAAAGTCCCTTAGATTAAAAAAGAGAAATCGTTGGAAAATCTTAAAAATCTGTACAAAATTTTTCAAAAAAAAAATCAAAATTCTTAAAATCTATTCACCTAAATGTAAAGGAAATAAAATGCAAATTACTGGAAAATTTCGATAATAAAATTAAGAAATGGAGGAAAGTTATTGAAACATTAGAGGAAAAATTAAGAGAAAAGAAATTGCAGGAAAATTATAAAATCCTCGAAAAAAAATTATGAAAAATATAGAAAACATTACTGAAAAATTTCGGTAAGATAAAACAAAAAGAAGTAAATTGTGAAAATATGCCGTGAAAAAGTAAAACTTACCAAAAAAAAACTTGGAACCTGGAAATTTCTTCTGAAAAATTCAAGCATTCTGAGAACACTTTTTCGCAATTTGGAGTAGAAATTGCTAAAAAAATTTAAAAATCTAAATCTGTAAAGTTCTCAAAAATGAAAAAAGATTGTAGAAAGGTTGTAAAATTTTCTGAAAAATTCTAGCAGTTAAACAAAAAAACATTAAAAAATTCTAGCATCTTCAAAGATATAGAAATTGTTGAAAAATCTTAGAAATCATCCTCGAAAACTATTCTACTAAATTAAAGTTAAATTATTGAAAATTGATTGATAATATAACATAAATTCAGAAATGGTGGGAAGGTGTCGAAAGGAACTGCTGAAATACTGAAGGAAACTTTTAGATATTAATAAAAGAAATTACTGGAAAATTTTGAAATTGTCGAAGAAAGTTCTGATAGTTTAAAAAATTATGAAAAAATATAAGAAAATTTATTGAAAAAAAGTTTTTAAAAAAATCAGAACTCTCAAAAATTGTTTTAAGTATTTTGCAAATATTTCTCCTTCAATTATTATTATTATTATTAATTCTTTATCATACTTGCTTAAAAAACTGTAGTTATTACAAAATAGATAAACAACATTAATATTACATACAAATAAAATTTTGACAGCAAGTTGAAGGGCGGAGTTCATCTTGTAAAAGGTTCTTCCACTTAAGCCAATAGATGTCTATTCTTCCACTAATTCATAGAACTGGAAATTAGTTTCAAAGGTATTTCTTATGCATTAAAATGCTTGCAATCCATCCCAATTTTTTTGGAAAATGTTTACAAAGATTTGACACTTTGACAAATGTAACAATTTTTTTCAATAATAATAATAATCTGCAGGTTTTTTAGAGATGCTAAAATTCTTCTAGATTTTAAGAATTTTTTAGTATGTTCTTTTAGAAATTGTGATATTTTTCTTCTAAAATAATATAATGTTTCAGCAATTTCTAAAACTTTGCAGACAGGTAGAAATAGCTGAAAAATTTTACCATCTTGGAAGAAAATGTTCGTAGTTTGGTAAAAAATTGCATAACGTTTAAAAAAAATGTCGCTTCCTTAAAATCATCTTGGAGATTGAAATAAATGGAAGAAATTGTTGGAAAATCTTTAAAATCTATCCTCGAAAACTGTTCATCTAAATTAAAATTTAAATTTAAAAAAATGAAAATTTTCGATGGAATAAATTTAGAAATGGCAAGTTATAGAAAGAAAAAATGCTGAAACAAAATTTTAGATGCGGAGAATAGAAATTACTAGAAAAATCTGAAATTCACGAAGTAAATTCTCACGGTTAAAAAATATAAGAAAATTTACTGAAAAAGTATTTTTTTTTTAAATCAGAACTCTCAAAAACTAGGAAGATCATTTACTGAAAAGTTTTAGCGTTCTGAAAAAAACTGAAGTTGCTGAAAATTTCTAAAAAGCATTTTCGAAAAAAATTGCAGATTTTGAAAGAGAAAATTTTAAAAATATATAAAAAGATATTTAAGGACCCTTGAAAACTATTCTCTAAAGTTTAAAGGAAATAAAATAAAAATTAGTGGAACATTTTCGTACCAAATAAATCAAGAAATAATGGAAAGTTGTAAAAATATGACAGAAAAGCGAAGAGGTACAAGAGATAGAAATTTCAAGAAGAGCATTTTTGCAATATAACCACAATTATTTAATTTTTTAAGCGAGTTCTCGGAAATTGTGGGGAAGTGCTGGGCAAAAGTAGAAGAGAAAAAATATCTAGAAGAGTTATTACTAGAAAGTTTTGAAATGCTGAAAGAAAAATTTAGATATTAAGGAAAGACATTTCTAAAATTCTCGAAGAAAGTCCTCACAGTTTGAAAAATTATGAAAAAATATAAGAAAATTTACTGAAAAATTATTTATTAAAAATTTCAAAAATGGATTTATGTATTTTCCAACTACTTCTCTATCAGTCTGGGGAAATTTTTTGGATGCTAGAATACTTCTAGATTTTTAGATTTTTTTTTAAATCTTATAGGAATTTTCCAATAATTTTTGTTTTATTTCCTTAAAACTTACGAAGTTCTGTATTTCTTAAGAAAATTGTGTGTGATAAGTGCGGCGAAAACGTCTATGCGTTCAAAGATTGCAAAATCCGTAAATTGTGTTGTGTAGTGTGTAAGCGTCATAATGACGCGAATAAGGATGGTCGCAAACATTTTGGAATAACAGATTCTTTGCTTAAGAATCTAATACTCAATGATTTAAAATATATCTTTATTCACTGGCAAGATGTTGACTTTAGTAGAGCTATTGAAAATGTCTACTTAGTGGACGAAATGTACATTAAGCGTTTTAAATAAACCAGTGAAGAAAAACATAACTAATTGTTCCGTTATATACATTGGTAAATTTGTATAAGTCTTTTAATATAACTAACTAATACTTGATTAATAGAACAATTTGAAAAAATGCTCTCTACTAAAGAGTTTTGATTTACTTACCAGTATTTTTGGAACTTGGAAACTTATCACGTAACCTGGAAAAATGAGATATTTATTAAATTCTAATTAATCGAAAATATTGAAATGATCTTATTTTAAAATTAATTATTATTTTAATTTAAAAATATGGTTAGGGATTGTATTTATTTAGAGCAATATGGCAAAAGTAAAAATTTTGTAGACTACTTATTAATATACCATTTACTTTATTATAAATAATATTTTTTGCAAAGCTGCAAAAAGTCAGCAATTAGCTTTGAAAATCTTATTTTACTATAATAAATTTTCTATATCCTGTTGTTGCTAGAGCCAGGCAATATCATAAAACATTCTAACTTCTTTTCTTTTTCTTTGTACCTTGTAAAAACGAGACTTCTAATATGGCAGTAACTGGTCAGGATAAAAGTCGAAGTTTTTGGGTTTATCCCAAAAATATTGATACGATATTGCGTTTTTTGACTGAGCATGAGTGTAAAAGTTGTACAAATATGTAAAAAAAATGGAAGAATTTAAACCAAGCGATTTTCTTTGTAATTTGATTATATGGTTGTATTATTCTTTACATTTAACTAATTTGCACTTGTACTCAATAAACGCCCAAAACACGCAATGTATCATTTCTAGTTGAATGTGCCAGAATGATCGGAGATGTAACCCAAATAGGGGATGCCGTTATTTACGACCCTGATATGAATATGTATTTTACTAATCAACGTGAACCGTTGACCATAATTCATTTTCGAGTTCCAATTTCCTTGAACAAATATAAACGAAATTTATGGTACAGTGGAACGATTATGTATGCATTAAAATTATAATTCCTTCATAATATTTGTTTAGTTTGTTATTTATTAATAGCGTAGATTACTGTTTAAAAAGCAATCTACCTCGGGACAAGCGCCAGTTTTTATATCCGTGGCCTTTAAGGGCCAGTTTTGTTTATGGTAGCGGGCATAAAGTTTTAAGGTACACATCCGTGCCTGAAAAAAATGTATTTTACGAGCGGCCAGCACGCCTCCCACATAAATAACCGAAAGAACGGCGCCTGGCGCATCGAGGAGGCAAAATTATTTGTACACATACCCACACTACACCTTACTCTTCTTATTTAATTTCCACCTAACTTTACCTTTGCATATTAATGCAGCTATAACACGACTTTAACTGTCATATTCTTCTCTACGATCTCGAAAGCGCCTGTTATTGACATGGTCAAAGCTGTAATTACGCTCGATTATTAAGAGGGTAATAAAACCCATCATCCGATTTGAGTATTAGTAAGTTTTTTTTGCTGAATTTCTTTAATGATAAGTAGATTATTAATACATGTAATACAATATTCTTATATATGAGTTAATTTAAAGATTGCCAATAGTTTGGATGGAAAATTCCATAGCTCGTATGAATAAAAAAATCCAATTATTGAATGAAATCTTACTGCCGTTATGTGTAATGCGTGAAATATCATTTGCTTTTGGATGTATAGAAATCCGCGGATAATGAAAAGAAAAACGAGTGCAGATGTCTAGGCCGAGAATCATCATTAGTAAATTGAATCCTGAACCGTAAAATATGGATCACGGAATAAAGGACCTTAAAGACGTGATGACATAGCGTCGATAACTCCTTGCAGCGTGATCACTGATCAGACAATGCGCCACCGAGTCATGCATGCACTGGCCAGGATCAACAAGCGTGCAAGTGCAATGTGACACATGACGTCATTATCATGTCGGATCATGTAGTCCACTAATTGGCGAGGGCGCTCACTCCTCACGGTTTAGAGCTATATTGCTCTGATTGGCATCAGGACGCTGAGGCTGATGCAGGATTTACTGTAATCTCCCCTAGCCAGAACGAACCATGCGCATTTTTTTCATCCGCCTCGCGTACGCGTGTATGTCCATGCTTACGACTCTAAACACCGCTGATAGCATCAACGCAGATCGCATTACGGTGACGTTCCTTCATTCTAAAGCTCCATATGAAAAATAATTGGAGGCAATACATTGCGACAATCTCCACCAATATCTTTACTCCGCCACACTATTAGCCAAATCACTAATTTTATGTACAGTTCAATTACTGGAGACGTCTAGAACGTAAATTTATTTTTTAATGGAATACCTTAAGGTCAAATATTCACATATAAATGTTTACTATAGGTATTAATATGATTCTGATGCACCTGCCACCTCTTAAGGCATATTGTCTCTTGATATCAGAAAACAATTTAAAATATATTCACCATGTACAACTTTTATCCATATCAGTTATTTACATAAGACAGTCGTTTTCTATGCGAAAGTAAAGAACATTTATTACAAAAAGTGACACCACCATTTTACAGGTAGCAGATTCCTGTCATTTATTAAAACGATAATATTACACAATGTTATTTAGATTATTTAAGCAATATATCATTTCAATGCAAAAACATATTTTTGCGCAGTAGATACTGACAATATTTTAGGAAAATAATTTTAAAAACGTTAGTTAATTTTTAATGCAATTGACTCTTATATTCTCGTTTAAGTAATATTATTGCATGTGTAAAGAAGTCATCATTTCTTATGATTAATTTATTGAAAAATATAATTTTAGAAATAAATATCTAAATTAAAAGTAGTCAGTCTGAACCTAATACAATATTTTTCTATAGTCCTAGAATACTCTGCACCTATCATAATAAATAATTTATTGCTAATTTACTAATCTTTCCTTAGCGTACTTTTAACCTACCCTTTTTGGGAAATTATTTATGAAAACCTATTATATATATTTTATCAAAAATGCCATTTACCTTTCGGTGTAGGCTATGGATTTTACATTACTTTGTTACAATACTTTTATTTTATTTATTTGCGAACTCTTTCCACTCTCTTCTTTTCTTCGCAAATCACTTTGCTTGTTTAACTGTCTTTCCTCTATTGTTTATTATTTCTTCCATTTTGTTGTCCCAGTTTTCTCTTGGTCTTCCTCTTTTGTTTCCTGTTCTTGCTTCCCAAATTTGTTTTTTTTGACTTGTGTCAAATAATCGCTACCTATTGATACTTATAACGATACATAAAATACTTTGTAGTGATATTGGAATATTTAATTCATCAGGTAATTTACAACTGGTAAATTTCATATGAGTAAAAACATTAATTAAAACATTTTCTTCACAATTTATAGTGAAGAAAGTGTTTAAAAAGAAAAATTTAATCTCTAAAATGTCGTTAGAGTTTTTAAAATTCAATATGAAGGCCTAGGTCACCTGATTTTGATAATTTGAAGGCTTTATATTCGTTATATAAGGTTAACTTTTGTTTAAGGTCAATAACAAGACCAAGGTCACTTGATCTAAACGTGAATAAAGTCGAAACGACAGAAAAAAAATGTTCCACTTTTAACGTAAATTAGGTATTATCTATTATTTATATAATCCAACATACTACAAAAAGATTCGTATATTATACATAATAATAATCTACAAAAATTTTGATCGTATTTGGAATGGCTTGAATTTACAAAATTTGTGTTCTACCATTCTCGCCCTCTATTGCTTCATTAAGACTTTCTTGATGACGATTCATCAAATTATTTGCCCTGTTTTTTGGTTATGATTAAAATAAGAAGTATAAAATGCATATTAAACCATATGTTCCTAGAAAAATTTAATCTCTAAAATGTCGTTTAAGTTTTTAAAATTCAATATGAAGGCTGAGGTCACCTGATTTTGATAATTTGAAGGCTTTATATCCATTATAAAAGGTTAACTTTTGTTTAAGGTCAATAACAAGACCAAGGTCACTTGATCTAAACGTGAATAAAGTCGAAACGACAGAAAAAAAATGTTTCAGTTTTTACTTTTAACGTGAATTAGGTATTAGGTATTATTTATTTTATCCAACATACTACAAAAAATTCTTATATTATACATAATAATAATCTACAAAAATTTTGATCGTATTTGGAATGGCTTGAATTCACAAAATTTGCGTTCTTCCATTCTCGCCCTCTATTCTTCTGGTATCAGTTGCTCCATGAAGACTTTCTTAATGACGATTCATCAAATTATTTGCCCTGTCTTTTTTTGGTTATGATTAAAATACGAAGTACAAAATATAAATGCAATACATATTGAAACATAGGTTCCTACTCAGGTAAAATACAATGCCGAGGTCACTTGATTTTAATTATTCGAAGGGCTTGATATCCATTATACAAGTTTAACTTTCGTTTAGAGTCATTAATAAGCTCAAGGTCGCTTGATATAAGCGTGAAAAATATCCAAACTAACGAAAAACTGTTTTTATTTTAACCTTAACGTTAAGGTCACCTAATTTTGATCATTTTAACGGCGTTATATCCACTATAAAAGAGTGTTTCGTTTAAAGTCGTTAACAATATTAAGGTCGATGATGTTGAAGGCTTCTACTTCGTTATAGAAATGAAACACAAGTATAACTTTGTTTGTACAATACCTAATTTATTTTTGTGACTTATCATTTTCAAACAAAAAGTATCTTATGATTATCTTATATTACAGAAACTTAAGTCACACAAATTAATTACGTATTATTATTCCAATATTTAGGTCACTAGATATAAGCGTAAAACAATCAATTAACAAAAAACTGTTTCTAGGTAAGTTCACCTGATTTTGATTATTCGAAGGGCGTTATAACCATTATATAAGGTTAACTTTCGTTAAAGGTCATTAAGAAAAACTAAAGTCACTTAATTTAAGCTTGACAAATGAAGCTTAGTCGACACTAAGAAAAAAATTGTTTTCACTTTTAACATATTCATTTATTCATTTACCTTTGGTTTCCTTTCTTGAATAATACAAAATAAACATATTATTAAAAATGAAAACATACATTAAATTTTGGGCAAAAGGAGCACAGGCGGAGTTCACAACTTAATATGGTCTTCCACTCAAACCCTTTCTCTGCCATGATGTTGAGGTAGCTAGTATCCTCTTCGACATCTGGAATCTTCAATAGTTACTTTTGTTTAATGTATTTTTCCTCTTTTTCTGAGAGAACTTTCTGGCTGTTAATGTCAGCATGACATATATATATATATATATATATATATATATGAGGTCACCTGATTTTGATTATTCGAAGGGCTTTATTTCCTTTATAAAAGAATGAGTTTCGTTTTAAAGAATGTTTCTTGATATAGGCGTAAAAAATCCAAACTAACGAAAAAACTGTTTTTCCTTTAACCCCAATGTTAAGGTCAGCTGATTTTGATTATTTGAAGGGCTGTATATCCACTATACAAGGGTATGTTTCGTTTAACGCTATCAACAATAATAAGGTCACATGATATAAGTCTGAAAAAATCCAAACTAAAGAAAAACTGTTTTTCTTATAACCCCCCATCCTGATTAGGTGTCCCCACCAGTTGAGTTGTTTCCTTTCTATAAACTTATCTAATGATTCAATTTCCAGTTCTTCTCTTATCTCTTTATTTCTTATTCTGTCTCTTCTCGTTACTTATTTTACTCTTCTCAGATATTTCGTATCTATTGCCTGTAGTCTACTTTTATCTCTCTTGGTTAGCTTCGCAGTCTCACTTCCATTTGTCAGTATTGGTCTGTAAATTGTTTTATATATACTCATTTTTGTCTTTCTACTTATCTCTTTTTTGTTATTAAGTATGTTATTCATTGCATAGTACATTTTTATTGTGTTGCTTAATCCGCCCCTATCTATCTCCTATGATTTCTACTCCTAGGTATTTAAATTGCTCCACTTGTTCTATCAAATGTTGTTCTATCTTTATATTTATGTGTTCTTTCCGTTTTCCTACCATCATTACCTTTGTTTTGTTGTAGTTCATTTTCATGTCATATTTCTTTAGATGTTTATTCCATACGTTCAGATTGTGCTGCATATTTCTTTAATTTTCTGTTATCACTTCTATATCGTCCACGTATGCTCCTTCTAATATTTTGACCACTTGCATATTCTTGTATCCTACATTTGTTTTTATGATTTCTGCTTTCATACTCTTCATTATTTTATACATATATATGTTAAATAGTTTTGGGCTTAGTTCTCCTCCTTGTTTTAGTCCATTTTTTGTCTTTAATGTTCTTGATATTTGCCCCTTGTATATTACTGCATTACTGTTGTTGTTGTATATGTTTTGTATTAATTTAACTGTCTTGTTTTCTATACATCTTTTGTCAAGTATTCCCCACAGATTATTTCTTGGCATCATGTTTAAAATGCTTTTTCTAGGTCTATAAATCCTAGATATATGTTTTTATTATTTGCGATTCTTTTTTCTGTGACTTGTTTTATTGCAAAGATGTTGTCTTGTGTAAATCTTCCTTTTCTAAAACCGCATTGTCATTATTATTAGTGTTATACCTCTATAGTTGGTGCATTTCGTCTTGTCGCCTTTCTTATATATTAGAACAATTAGAGCTGTTTGTCAATCTTTTGGTATGTTATTTGTCACCCATATTTTGTTCAGTAAAATTAGTAGTTTATCTTGACCTATAGGTCCCAATAGCTTAATCATTTCTGCTGTTATCTGGTCGTGTTCTGGTGCTTTTTCTATTTTCAGTTCCCTTATTATTTCCAGTATTTCATTTTCAGTGATACTCTGCGTTACTGTTTCTGTGTTACTCTTACCCCTATTTTGTATCTCTTGCTCATTGTCGTTATTTGTATCTGGTAAGTCTACAAAATATTATTTCCATTTTTCTATTATTTCTTCCTTTTCCTTCAGCATTCTTCCGTGTTTATCTTGTATGTATCTCGCCTCTTGCCCTTTTTCTATCCTGCAACCTTTTATGATTTTGTAGAATAACGTTTGGTTTTCCTTTGCGTTCTTCTCTATTATCTCACCGAACTTTTTTCAATCACTGGTTTTTGCTATTCTGTCCTCGTCTTTTACTATTTTCCTCTTTTCTTTGTATCTTTCGTAGTTATTATTGTTTTTGTCATTTAAATACCTTTGCCATGCCTTTTTTCTTTTCTTGTATCTTTTTGTGTATGTGCTCTAATCACAAAGCTGTCTGTTGTTTCTTCTTTGTACTCTTTTTAACCCCACAAGTCTCTTAGACCGCCTCAAGCATACTTCTTTTTAAGTTATTCCACATTTCTTCTACATTGTCGCTTCTTTTTACCACTGCTAGCTTGTCCTCTACTGTCTTCTTATATCGTATTGCTGTTTCTTGATCACTTAGTTTATATGATCTTATCTTGTTGTAGTAACCTACATAATCTATTATAGATTTTTCGTTCCTACTTAAAACTTCTCTGGTGTATTTGTGAATCTGTTTGAATAATGTATTCGCTATTACTAGATTGTTCATTCTACAATAATCTAACATTCTTCTCCCATTGTCATGTATTACGTCTTCCCCATATTTTCCTCTCTTTTCCGTCTTTTACGACTTTGCCGATTCTGCTGTTGAAGTCTCCTGGCACATACTCTTCTCCAGTGGTCGCTTCTGTTGTTTCGTTGAACTGTTCCCAGAAAGCTTCTTTGTTGCTCGCTAAATCGTCTTCCTTTAGTTCATATACTATAATTATTGTTCTGACTCTGTTGTTTCCTTTTAATGTTACTGTTAATATTATTGACGATATTTCTTGCCATGTTTCTATTTGGTGTTCTATGTCTCTGTGTATAATGCAACCTACTCCTTCAGCTGACCTTTTATTCTTGTCTACCCCACTATATATTATTTTGTGTTTGTTATTGGTTGTGTACATTCCTTTTCTTTTTGTCTCTGTTATTGCGAGTATCTTTGCATCCATTCTTTCGAACTCCTTTTCCAGCTCTTCCTCTTTGCCATTTATACTCCTTATATTCCAAGCTGCAATTCTTCATATTTTATTGGGTCTCTTGCATTTGTTTCATTTTCTGTTTGTGCTTTCCTTATTTTATTTACATCTAGTTTTTTGGTCTATTTACCTGGTTAGGTGGAGAATAACACTTGTTTTGTTCCATATTGTTTTTATTTTCAGTTGCCTGACACGTGTTTCGGTCTTCGCAGACTATTATCAAAGTTAAAACCAAAAACTGAAAATAAAAACAATATGGAACAAAACAAGTGTTATTCTCCACCTAATAGTAATATCTTTTTCCATCAAGAGTGTAGCGCAACAAGCATTAACTTTATTTACCTGGTTCCCCGCTACTAAACCCTTCTCTTGCTCATTCCAGCTGTATTGTTCCCCATTTATTATTATTTTCCTGTAGCCTACCCTTATTTTGTTACCTTTGTCTCTTTCCTCTCTGGCTATACTTCTAATTTGTCTTTGTACTTCTCTCTCTCTGTTGCGGTCATATCGTTGTCTATATATATTTAGTGTTCTTCAATTTACTGCACTTGGCTTTCATTATTTCTTCTTTTTTCTCTCTAGATTCAATTTCCGCTACTCTCATCTCGACTCCTTTTTTTAATAATAATACATTTTTATTCCCATAAAATATACAAAGCCAATATACTTGATATAGGAAAGGGCGTCATGGCAAAACAATATAAATTCATAATTAAATTTTAATGTTTACAATTTATTAGCCTTAACTACTTTGGCTTCTACTTGTAGTGTTTCCTTGCAGAACTTCTCTACTGCATTCTTTATGTTCTCTTCCCTTATGTTATGTCCTTTTATCAGGATGTTGTTTGTTCTCTTATCTTTCTCTATATTTTCTATTCTATTCCCTAATTTTTCGTATCTCTTTTACATGTCTTTCTTTATCTTGCTCCCATTTCCTCTTTCTTCATCTCCCACCTTATTTCTTTAATTTCTTCTCTTAATTCTTCTGCATTTTTTTCATCTTTCCATCATCACCTTCATCACTTCTTCTCTTTCTGTTTTCTTGTCGCCTGTCTCTGTTTTGTTCCACAATTTGCTTTTATTTTCCTTTCTTTCTTCTTGTATTTTCCTTTGCTCTGGCGACGGTAGAATTGTTTTGCTACCTGCAAAGATGTCACTTTCCTCTCTTTTTCCTTGTTCTCTATATTCATTCGATCTACCTCTTTTCCTCTCTTGCCATATTTAGTCGCGTTTATTTCCGCGCGTGTTTTTATTTCACGTTTAAAATTGGTTATAGAAGCCTCTATTCTCTCGCGCTGTGCGTCTCGACTGCTGGCGCTTATCGGCCCGGGTGGACCCCTCGGAGAACGATTTGACGTATTTTCTTTCAATACCTTAACCTCACTTTGCTTTATTACATTACTATCTCCTTCTTACTGTAAAATTTCCGCTATAAACTCTGAAATGTGACCGAGCCGATATATCGGTTTAACACGTCGCCATTAAAGTTACCTATTATACTAATTTATAATAAGTAGTTAATTTTCTAACGCCTTCCCTAAAACTCTCCCTCTCTCCAAGATACAGCATATCATCTTTCGATATTCTTCAACAAAATCTCTTGTTTTCTAGCTCTTCTTCTCTTCTCCGCATCCATTTCTTTCCTTCTGATGACCTCTTCGGCAAAATTCTTTATGGCTTCCCACTTTACCTCCGCAATCAGCATGTAGCAGACCAATGTAACCCACCTGATTGGTTCGCCCAGCACTTCTCCAAGTCGCCATCTTTCTTCTTTCATCTTAGGCAATGCATCAGCATATGGCTCGGGTGGTACACCATCGCCTCGCAATATATGCAATTGCTGTTGTCTGCCTTCTTGATTCTGCACAGGTATGTTTTAAAGCATGTATTTTAAAATATTTGATTTTTAATCATTTCTTCCTCTCATCTGCGGAAATGAGTCAGAGTATTTCTGGGGTCGTCTACTATCGCCTCGCAGTGCATGCTATTGTCTGCCTTCTTTATTCTGCACAGGTATATAGGTTATAGGTTATAGATTAACATAGGGGACTAATGAGGTATGTTAGTCTCTCTTGAACTGCTACCTAAAAGATCTATTGTTCTACCCTTAACCAATCACTTCCCAATCAGTCCTACGTCCTCCATGAACCTGGTAACTTTCTTTCTTGCACAGGTATGTTTCATCAACTAATGGTCATTATCTGTGTCAATAAGTGGCTTGTTTGTCCGTGTTCTCATTCCACCCATGGTCTCACGTGCTGTATTAACCTCCTTATCCACGTTTATTTCTCTTCCTCGTGGTGCGGTTTTCTCTTGTCCGCTGCGCTCTCCACATGCCAGGGCTACGTAAAATAGAGTGGCCCTCGCCACCAGTCCCAGCAGTCGACGTCGCTCCTTCTTGGCGGTCCGATGTTCGGCATTAGACGGGCCCCAGCCGATTTTGTTCTTGTGGCCGCCTCGGCTGCCATTGCCGTCTGCGTACTCCATCTCGGATATGCCTCCAGTATGACGCCTAGCGAACTGATGGTTTTGTAGACAGCCACTTCTAACCCGACCTCTTTTAACCACTTGATCACTCTCTTCGTGGCCTCTCTTGTGATGCGCTTTAGGCTCACCAGCATTGTCAATTCTGCAATTATCTTTTGCACTACCATGATGACTCTTTCTAAAACCGTATTTTCTCGAAAACAGTCCGCCATATTTCTCGATTTTCTCTACCACTCTTTGTTAGCTTCCTCTCTTTCAGTTCTCTGGCGATATCTAGTAGGGTAATTGGACTCTAGGCTTGAATGTTTTCTGATGTTTTGTCGTTTTTAAGAATAAAGGTAAATAAAATACTTGGTTTAAAATTTCACAGATTTAATGTCGAAACTGGGTCATACACAGTGGCTTCATCAGACAGATGATTAATAAATAATAAATCTGTAAATTTTTTTACCTTATATATTATGGAATTTCACCAAGTAAAAACCTTGTGAATTCAAAATTTAAAAATTGATTTCCCTCGTCCGCTAAACCATCGGGTCAAGGGGTCTTCCGTTTCGACAGCCTGCTAATTGCTGTCGGTTGTGAATGGAATTGATTCGGCAAAGTCCACATCTTGGGCTCGGTGGTCCTGGGTTCCTGCTTGTGGGAAAGAGTGCATCGACAACCACTTAGCGGTCCATCACCTTAGGTCCTGGCTCATTGCTCCTTAATATCTTGGCCACGATCTTGAAGGCCAGTCCGAACGGCTGGTTCTCCACTTCGTCGCAGCGTTCCTTGCTGCGTAATATCTCCTTTCAAAGCGCCTTCTTGGCATCGATCCATGCTTCTAGGAGCTCTTCCAGCTGCTCGTCACCTTTCGTCTAACGTTATTGACGACCTCTCTTGCTGCCAAGCATTCGTACCATCAGTGGCTTCTCTTTCCTTGGTATACGTTCTCTTCACCTATGCTAATAAATTATTCACTTTCCTAGCGTAACCAACCGCTCTACTACTTCTAACTTGTTAAAGTATAAGCAATATATATCGAATGCCTTGGACTCCCGGTCCCAAATAGACACAGTTTATACGGATTTTTCTAAGGCGTTCGATAAGGTTGACTTTGGTCTCTTACTTGATAAATTGGGTTCATATGGCACCTGCCTTAGTACTATAAGATGGTTGTCTTCATTTCTTGTATGTCGTCTACAGCACGCCTGTATAGATAACTTTATATCAGATCCCATTACTGTATCTTCAGATGTGCCACAAGGATCCCATAATGGGCTTATTCTATACAGGGTTATTCACGCTATACGGCACGGAATATAGTGGCCAAAATACGTGACTTTCAAAAAGTTTCACTTTGGGGATATATGGGGGTCTATTAGGGCTACTTTTTAAAATTACTTTCATAATATACAGGGTGTCCCAAAAACCTTAAAAGTATCAAAGTTGTGTTTTTTTAATGAAACACCCTGTATTTTATTGCATTTTTGGATCCTTCGATAAAAATAAGTGTGTGTTTTAATAAGGTATTTATTACATAAATAAAGGTTTTTGAAATAATTTGAATTTTGTAAAAATGTAACCTAATTTTCATGTTTCAAATACATAAAAAATAATTAAGTTATGCATACCAAATTTACATTGAAATGTAACAATAGATCATATTTTATTTTCCAAGTATAATAAACTTGACATCTTATGCCTGGTGTAAAAAAATTGGAATTAAACAAATGAGAACTTTAAATGGCTATAACTTCATTTATTTAAATGGAACGCTATATTTATTAATTTATCAGCAAATGCACGTTTTAATTACCTTTCGAATGGTATTTAAATCTTAAGTGTTAAGTCTCCTCGTTTTTACAGAAAACGCCAAAATATTGTTTATTGCACCGTTTTAGTACTTTTTAAGTAAAAATTTTAATGTATCTAGTTTTCTATGGTATTTAAAAACGTCAGATAATAAATGAAGAAGTGATTGCAGAAACTGATACTTATTTTGAGAGAGAGCAAAGACAAAGAAAATGTATCTCTCTTGAAGGAGAGTATGTTGATGATGATGTGGAATTTCTAAAATAAAATTTGTTATCCTTATATTGGAGATTTATTGAGTGATGTGTTACTTTCAAATTTTTCATTATTTTCAATATAGATTTGAATATTTTTTTATATCTATTTTATATATCTTAATGTTGATAAATTCCGATAACGAGATGTCAAATTGGTATTGATTTTACTTATTCCTCAAAATAAGTTAAAGTTTAAACTATTAAAGACCTAGGAATTACGTTTGATTATTCACTCTCGTTTACGACTCTTATCGTAAATATTTGTAAGAAGGCCTTGCAAATATGGAGATTTATTTGACAGATCGGAAAAAGTTTTAATGTTGAATATCTGAAAACACTATACTCTTCTTTAGTTCGTTGTCACCTCGTATATGCCTCAACTGTATAGACTCCACATTCTTACGCTGCATTGAATATAAAGAGGGGTTGAATCATATTCAGGGTGAATATTCAGCCGTAAGAATTAAACTCAACTTAAATAAGTTGGAAGAGCGTAGGATTGTAGCTGATTTGTGTATCATTTACCCTCTATCGAATAGAACGCTGGATTAACTATATCTGCTGGCTCTTTTAGCTTTCTGTTCTGTTTTTTTGTATAGAAAATTTGACTATTTATTTTCAACATAATTGAAACACTTTATAAGGTACGTTAAATTTCTATAACAATAATTTTGTTAATAATGATGGCTTGATTACCATTTTTCAAGTACCATTCTGGCTTAGAATTTTTTTTTTATTGTCAGAAAATCTAAAATACACATTTTTTAAATTGCAAAGAAAAAAAAATTAAGTCTTGTTTTTATAATTCATTTTTATTTAGTAACCCAGGTATTATCAATATTTGCACTATATGTTTTAGTAAAAATGAATAACAAAGCTAAAGTTGAATTTTGACCAATTAAATCATTAATGAATTAATTATTATAAATAGAACTATTTCTAGTTTTAAAATATTCTATTTTATAGTCGGCGTAATTATTTAATATTTTTTGCTTCAAAAAATTATGTTTTTATAAAAACTTTTATTGCTGTTTTATTCAATGTTTATTTGTTATTATAATTCTAGCTTACTAAACTATTAAATATTGTTCCAAATAACTGTTTTTCAATACAAGAAAAAATGTGGACAAATATTATAAGCATAAAAATAAAACATTGGTAACAACTTTACAACCGAATTTTAATAGCGTTTTCATAAAATAATTCATAAAATAACACAACGAACGCTTAATAATCACACCAACAAACAATAATTTCTACGTAGATTTTTATGTCATGCGAACAACATAAAAACCCATACTTATCTTTCATGCGATGAAAAATAAAATTAATTTATTAAAATTTAAAGCAATAATTAAAATACTTTAGTGTTTCCAAAACGCCCGGCTCCGGATCTAATCTCTCGATCTAGAGGAGTGGATTTTATTCGTTGGGGCCCAATAAAGGCGTGCACCCCTCCGACATTTTAACAATTAAAATTACGCTTTGGGTCGCCCGGTCTTACGTCAAAGTAACGTACATTTTTTTTATGGCCACATAAAATAGGTTTTGGTAGCGTAACCTGCGCGAAACCGGTAACACGCCGCCGAATTTCATTTATAATTGGTTTAATTGCTTCGGTAATTAATAGTGGAGATAAGGCAGATAAGAGCCGTGTTTTATGATAACCGAATTGCTCAGAGGTGTTGGATGTTTATTACAAATTCGGTAATTATCTTTTTTTATACAACACTATACCGAATGAATAACATAAAATCGTACAAACATAATTGCTGAAGAAAATAGGCAAATGTATATATGTGTTACTATTACGTTAATATTTAAAAATATAGAGCAAAAAAGTATCTCTAAATTGTTATTTTTAAAATTTTGTCTATTTTATCTTATTTTTATTATATTAATTTTTATTTTATAAGAAGAAATAAGCATGTATAGCTTTATTATATGCATCTGAAGCTGAGAGGACCTACAAGTTAGAGTGGAAGAACATTCTTCAAGAGTGAACGAAATTATTTGTATGTTTTTGTTTAGTTTTGTGGATTTTGAATTATATTTATAAAGCATGTCTGATAAAGTGCTAATAAATAAAAATAAATAAAATACAAATGCAAAATATTGAAAATTCTATTATGCACTGTAAATTATAAATTACAAAAGACTTATCAAGGAACACTAGAGAAAAACATCGAAAAGATTCATAAATTTATGAGTATAAATAAGTTCTAAGTAGAAAATTAAGCAAGTGCAGCATATCACAAGCAATGGATATGATGTATCTACGCAGAGCAAAATTTATTACCTTTAAGGGTAAATTGTGAACAAGACAACAGCAAAATTATTAGAATAAGAACCAATATTAACATTCGTTAAATAGAGCTAGCCGAGTTGTTAAAAATGTCTTAGAGAATAATAAAAGAATCATAAACAGATTTATTATGCAAAATACCAAAGTAAAAAGAGATGAGCCAAAGAAGACTTGGGACTACACAGTTATGAATATAGTTAGATAAAAGAATGCGCAAAAGTAGAAGCAACCAATATAGTAAAGAACAAAACATGGTTTTAATTAATTCCTATTCGACTAAAGCACAAAAATAAACTGACTTAATTTAGTAATTAGATACTGGAAAATATTCTAATTAGATTTTAAAATAAAGTTATTCAAAAATATATTTTTGGTTGCATGGCATTAACATATATATCTGTGGCTTGGAGCTTAAAAGGCCAATGTCAAAAATTGCTTATTTGAGAAAATCGCATTGAAAGTTTTTATCAAACATTATTTTAATTCTAACTGAAATAAAGTACAAGTTGTATGTTTCAACTTTGGCTCAAACATAGATAATTTTGCATAGAATCTGATAATGTACCCCATGTTTTGAAAAAAGATTTTACTTTGAAAAAACAAATGACTTTGGCCTTTGTTGCATACATTCACGATTAAAAAAAAAATTTTAGCTGACATTGGCCGATATAACAACAATAAAAAAGAGAATATAGTTATTTGTTACGAAGTTTATTATATTTTTACAAAGTTTAGTGTTAACAAAGGTGAAATAAACTAAATACATTACAAAACTAAGATATTCTACATCTAAATATGAAAAACTTTATGATAGTAAATGTATTTCCTCATCAGAAGCTTCACCCAAGTAATCCACTATGTTATCATTTGCTGACATTTGTTTAATAAAGTGATTGTAGTACATGCGATTAGTTTTGCTGATATAAGGCAAAAGTGCCTTTAAGTCATTTAATTTATCCGTACTTAAGGGAAGTGGTTTATTATTAAGTGGTTGAAGCTTGAGAAGACCTTGTTTTCTTCTGATTTCTGGATATATCGAAAATTTTAAACTCGTCCTCAAAGGAATGTTTGTACAAAATGTTCAGAGAATCTGTTGAATACTGCATCCATTTTATTTTGAGCCACTGAATTGGTTCCTTTAAGATGTTTATTTTTCGATGTACATAGTGAGTGTTTAAACATGATTTGAAGTTTAAAAATTCGTTTTGTTCCAATTCTATAACCTTTAAAGGGGATTTTCTTGGCACCAAACGTATTACATTTGCCCAATCTCGGGGCAACTCAATATCAGCACTAGTACGTTTTTTGGTTTTTTCTATAGCCGCATGGATAGTGTCTGCCTTATGGTGAATAGTTAAATGTTTACCTTTAGCTTTCAATTCAGAAACAGTTTGCAGTAACATTGTAGAAAAATAAATATTGCGGTTTTGACCTACGCAGGAGTCGCTGTACATAGTTACCGTGTGTATATTATTATTTTCTGCAAGATTATGAAGGTAATGGTAAATGCAAGAACCGATTTCCTGCCTTCCACGACCAGCCATTGTCTCATTCCATAGGTAACACACAGAAGTGGATTCTTTTCCTATGGTTTGGTAAATGGTAAGGTTAAATGTCCACAATTGACGTTTGTAGAAACTCAATCCACTTCTGAGATATGGAGTAGGCAAACATTTTTGTAAGTCGAATGACATTGTAACAAAACCTGGATTATGATGGCATTCCTCCTTATCTCTTCTTTTTGACTTGTATGCCAACTCAGCCAAATGTAGGTGTCTGGTTTTATTTTCTTCGATTAATCTGCGGTCTATCTCGTTTTCACAACATTCTAACTGCATTAGAAAGTAGTCGCATTTTGCGCATGTATCATTTTTTGATTTATGAAATGATAAGCTGAATTCCTCAACAAACATTTTTCTGTATAGGGAGGCATTCCGCGGTTGAATATTTCCTTCTTTATAATAATCCAAATACAGTCGGTACATTTAAGCAATCGATAGACGGTGACAAGTACTTTTTCTGAGTGTAGGATCGTGAATAGTGACTCTGATAAGCGGGAAATAGTTTTATGTTATCTCTTATTAGGAGTTTATCCTTTTCTGGGATTTTAGGTTGGTTTCCATGTTTTCCTCGTTTATCCTCAGAACATATTTTGCTATTGCTTGACCGTTTCTTTTCAACAATTACTCTCACTTTTTTTAAAGTGACGTCAAATGTATTTATAAACATAATTTGACACACTTCCATTCTTTTGCCGTTGATGTTTGTCAAAAAATATTTTCTAGAAAAGTTTCGTCTACTTTTCTTGACGTCATTATGTCTTAATCGCTGAACATGATTTTCCTCTTCTTCTATGGAATTTGCCACAAACTGGTTTTGTCCAGAGCTAGACAATTTATAAAAATTTGTAAAGAGAATTTGTCGCTTGCCAGGGGTGAATTTCTCGAAACACTTCTTTTTGCATGAGCACGCTGCTTTCATTTCTTTGGCAGGTAAAGTTTTCTTTCCCGACACTGACGAATATTCTCTGCCTTGAGTTTTCAACAGTTTTCTTATATTTCGAGTCCAATTAGAAGAATTCCGCTTTCGTTTCCTAGTAGCGTCATTTTTGTTTCCTTTTTTTCTTCCCCTGCGTGATTTATTTATTTGATTTTCTGCCGAACCAACCAATTCTGCATTGTTAATAAGTTATTCATTTACCAGACCGATATCCAAACCGACATCTTCAAACTGTTCTTCTTGGTTGTTTTCAGTGTCCTCGTCACTGTCCGACGGTACATATTCATCACCACTATCGTCTTTAAACGGTTCTGAATCGCTTGAATCTGTATTTTCTATTATTTCTTCTTCAGGTATCTCTTCCAATTCCTTCGTTTCTGGAACTGGTATTGTGCTGGACCGTGTGCTTAGATTGTCATCATCACTGACTGATGCTGATTCTACAAGATACCAATATAAACCAATACAATGTACATGTCATGTGGACAGCTCGGACTTTTATGAATATTCATATTTTTAACTATTCAGAGCCTCCTGCAACGATATGCGGCTATTTTCGGTATTTATTGTGCATATAAGTCCGGGCTCTAGTTTTTACAACGTATCAACATAACCTCAAATCGGCAATATTAAATGAATAGTTCTATATAAAAATATAATGCAGTACTGAATCACTTACTATTGTTAGCTCCACACATCTGTAAAACCTGCCTTGTCCTTGAATTATAAGTATTCATTTTCTTTGTTTCAGAAACACTTTAAAACTAGAATTGCGATGTAGCTGCAACCATGTAACGTTTATGATGGCTACTGCTGCTATGAAGGTTAAAGTTAAAAAGGCCAATGTTGACATTGACCCATTTATGTTAAATTAAATAATATCAATAGTTACAACTAAAAGGGCCTAAGTAGACACTGGCCCTTTTAGCATAAACTGATGTTAATGAATTCATAGCGACATTGGCCAAAATTAAATTTATAGATCTGCTATTGGTTGAGATTTGACATTGGCTGTTTTACCATCTTAAAGACCGTAAGAAAAGAAGTCTAATGTATTGCTTAAATCAAAAAGGCAAAATATTGACATTGGCCTTTTTAGCTCCAGGCCACAGATATTTCATAGTTCTCCCTGTTTAGGTAAATAGATTTCAGATTAACATTAATGTGATGTTTTAACCTAAATCTAAAATTCAAGAAATTCAATGGAGCCTTTACAAAATATTTGATCTAAGCGTCGAACTATTCGATAATGAGAATAATGAGAATTATAAAATCCCTTCAAGTAAATTCAAAAAATGTTTAAAGAAGGATGTTAGACGGGGGTTAGGGAATGGTGATTGAAAGCGGGCTTTCACTTAGGCCTGTGTCATTCAGTCACATCAATTATGTATTTTTTTCATATAGTATTAAAATAATAAAGTATGGACTAGGCAATTGTGTATGAAATATGATGTTGTGCAAATGCTGTCCATCTACTAAAATAATACCATTCTTTTACCGAAGTTCTTGGTAACAAGTTCCAATAAATGCAGTTCGATTTCAGCAGTTGCAAGTTCGATGTACTCCTTTAGTTCTAGAATCGTTTGTCCTATATAAGCGGTACGAGTTGAAGTGTGATGGATGTGATGCAATTTATATAGGACAAACTGGTCAACAACAACAGCAGAGGGAACAGAATATCATATGGTTTGGCGAGGAAGGCATCCGGAAAAACAGTAAGCGGACCGAACCCCTGCTGCCCTCTCTGCTAGATCAGAGTACCCTACTGAAAACTGCATCAATCAGATGCCATAAGGAGCGATGGGACAACATACCTGGCTGTAGAGTCTCAAAAAATCGCAATGAACAGCAAAACGGCCAGATACTGTATGCAACTGTCCAGAGAAAACCTACGGAAGGTGGTAGGGCTTCTTACAGGACACTGCAATTTACGATCACACCTGTACAAACTGGGACTAAAATCTAGTCCTATCTGCAGAGGGTGTGAAGCAGAAGAGGAAACCGCGGAGCATGTACTGCTAGACTGCCCCGTGCTATCCAACCTAAGTAAATCCACAATGGGAGAGGGATGTCTAAATCCATCAGACATCCTCAGCTGCAGTCCTGGTATTTGCCAATGCCTTGGGTTGGCTTGACCGTCGCAAGGAATGAGGACTCAGATGGGAGGACGCACAAAGGGCCCATTGGGGTCTACGTGCGGCAGAACTCTCTCGGGTTGTACAGAGGGGCAAATTATTTGAGAATTTACATATTTATTAAAGGAGAATTATTAACTTCTATTTGATCATTGAATAGAATACTTTTTTTTATTATATTTATTAATTTCAAGTTCTTCCAATAAATTTAACTTTCAACTTTTATTACAAACGTGCAATTTAAATCAATTCGCCGATAATCATAATTTCATTTTCCTTATCCCTACAAAAAAAACTTAAATTACATTACATAATTAATAACTAGTCTAACCCGATCAAAAAAGTTTTTTTGCATGGTACATTAAAATCCAAAATCTTCATAATTAGCACATAAATATCTAAAACCATCTTTTAAAAACATCAGCAACGTCATCAGATGTAGGTTTACGTTTAAGTAGGATGCACTCACCATGAAAACCAAAGTCAAAATGCAAGCTGCATACTTCTAACATTTGTACAAAACTAAGGTATAAATAAAACAACAAAATATAATGTCTATTATGAATGAATGTATGGTGAAGGATCTGTTCTTTCGATGCAGTCGGTGCCCAGTTTGCTTCGAGCAGTCTGAATTTTTGTGTATGGCTTAGAAACAATTCAACCAAAACATTAAAGTGTGTCCCAATTTCGATGCTCACTATTGTTATTAGAAGATATAGAGCAACGGTTAAATCGGGAAGGTTTTGCAGCAATCAGAGCCCATAAGAAATTTTTTCAATTTTATTTTTTCTCAATAACTCGACAACGCGATCACTATTAAACCTTTACATTATTGAGAAACTTTTGTGGGATATTTTAGACTATTATGCAAATTTTTTAAAGTCCGAGAAATGGTCCATTTTGAGTATGTACAGCAGGTATAACCTCTTTATTCAGCTTTTTAGCTGCAAGTAAAACGCCGGGTCGCCCGCATGATGGCTGCCATCTTCATCGTTACCTGTGTGACGTTTTTGTTTCCCTGACTGAAGAGAGATTTCACTGAAAACCATTAGAAGTCCATAGAAAATACAACGTGCCTAAGAAAAATTCCTGTCGAAAAATTTCAGACAAGTGAGACACGTGTCCGTAATTGTATGGATTCTTCGGGATAGTATTTTGAAAATTTTAAAGTATTTTATTCCCAATACTATTAATAAATATTTCCTAGAAAATATACATTACTTTTATAAGTGACCCTGTAGAATCTACAGCCCTCTACTGAAATATGGAGCCGTCGTATTTGTTAAACCCAATCCTCCAATTTCCCTCGTTGTATTGAAATCGGTGAACTTTTCGCACATAGAATCCTTACAAAATTACAACATCCTTATAACTCATACAACAACTTCATCATAAATATAATTTTATGTTCTTATTTCTTCTTCCTCTTTTTCTCAATACCGCCAGCGCCGAGACTGTCATGCTACTTACGTTTATATGCCGCTTTTGTGCTATGTATTATTTTGTGCTTTTGGATTCTTTTTCTTCTTCTCAGCCCTACCCTTTACTCTAATTCCTGGTGTTCCCTTTTTATCAGCATAATCAGGGTATTGCACCTTCGTTGTAACTCCATTGCTGTCTTAGATTTCAAAAACCAATCGAATCGGAATTGCGGTGAACTCCTAATGGCGGCGTACAGTGAGCCAAAGTATGAAAAAACCTAGCCAAAATGAAAAAAAGAAAGTTTACCAACCGAGAACTAGTTCATAAAATTAGAAGTAGAATGCACTGGGGTACACGGACAAACTGTTCTTGATGGCCAAAATATAAAAATAAAACACGAATTGTGTTTTGTATGGTAGACGGTAAAGTAAAAAAAGCTGTTACGGAAACAGCATTGTCTTGGCGATGTTATATTTGCATTGCAACATCCGAAAATTTCGACAAAGTCGATCTATTTGCGAGTAGACAAATTAATGAAAAGTGCAGCATACAAATCCGGCGTTGACGAGAAATGTAATAAATGGCAACCCCACAGAACAGACCGTAAAGCAGGCATCCAGAAACAATTTTCTCAACGTCTTGGTTTGATTATTGATGTGGCAAAGCCTGGATTTGGCACATCGAATGGTGATAACACAACTAGACTTTTTTTTAAACGTGCCAGTAACTGCGTAAATTTGAAAACATTATAGCAATCAACAAGGTTTTGTTAAAAGCGATGTCGAGCGGGTGTGCCATCAATATTGAGAAATTCAAAAATTATAGTCTCGATGTTGCGAAGCGTTATGTTGAATTGTACTCGTAGTATCCCATACCGACTTCCGTACACATTGTGTTAATTCACGGTTACGCCATCGTGAAAGCTTCACAGCTTCCAATTGGTCAGATATTTGAGGAAGCGCAGGAATCCTGGAATAAAACCGTCGTTTTTGCGAATATTTATCGAAAAAATGTTCTCGCGAAAAACAATCAGATGTTTTCAACCGCCTTCTTAAATCGTTCGACCCACTTGTGCAACCTCCAAAACCAGATGATGGTAAACCATTACCACCGTATATTGAAGAATTATTGCCTGTACCATCTTCAAACGAAAATGTTTCTTTGTTGTAGATTTACGAAATGTTTTCGTGTTTTTCTAATTATTAGAAAATATTGAAGAATATAATGAGAGCGATGACGACGTGGAATAAGGTTACGCCTAAAGCGATTGCGATTTTGAAGTTACGCCAATTTTATATGTTTTCGGAATCTATAAAATATATTTTACAGTATTTCTTCTATATATATATCATTAATGTAAGCGTTTTGGAAGATTAACTTGAACATTTACTGTATTGGATCAGCAATTTTGAATTTTGAATTTTTGACATCAAATTCGTAATCAGCGATTCCAAAAACCATATAGAAAACAATTTGAAGAATATTCTTACACGTCTTCATAATTTGACCAGGTTTTTTCATGCTTTGACATATGTGCGCGGTGTTCCTCGTACACATTTTCCCTATCGAAACCTTTTGTAAAACATGCATACGAGGAAACGGTTGACGTCTGCCATGTAGTTTTTGTCCTTATTTGTCCCATATGATATCCTCAATTGGTGGGAAGGTGCACAGTAGCGCGCCAGTTTAGCTTCGAAAGCCCTCTTGATACCCGCTCGACGCTTTCTCTTAGTTTCACCCCTTTCTATCTGCACCATTATCCTATTAATATCTGCTAGCTCACGGCAATGTTTCCAGCAAACGACCGAGTACTCAGACTTTCTCAGGAGTTTTCACCTAAAAGTCTTTTGCTATGTTCTCAATATCATTCCTACCGCATTTTTCATTAGCTTTAATGAATTCTATAAATGCATCGGATTCAATTAATCCGATTCATAAACTAATTAGATTTCATGCAGATTTATTAACAAAGTCTAAAATGTATGAATTATTTATCAACTGTATCCCTAACGTACAGATTTCACCTAAAATTATTTAGCATTTCATACATGTTTTTAAAGTTTACTTTTATTTTTCTCTGGTATTTTGATCTGCGGTTTTGCCTTCTTATTATATTATAAAGTTTGTAGTGTTTGTGATTTATTAACTACTAACAGCCTGGAAAATTTTCTGAAATTATATTTTTCAATATTTTAGGTAATAATACTTATTTGTACTTTACACTTTTACATTACCAATTGCATTTAAAACATTCATATACATAAATAACGTGGTATTAGTATTTCTACCTTACTTTGAATTTAATTTAAAACAGATATATTAGATAACTTGTCATTAATCAATTGGTGAATTATGAGGGAAGAATGTTGATATTCTGTTAGATTTTGTAGTTAATTAGTTATAGTTAATAAAAATAATTCCCTGAGTGATACATCTTCTATTATATATTTAATTAACCATTGTTCTGCGCAAATAGAGAAACTATCAAAGTGATGTCACTATTGTCTAAAGAAGTGTTTCCCAACCTTTTTTGTGACATGCCCCACCCAAGCCTTTCTAAAATTATTATGACCCCCCTATGTAACAAATCCATAATTTTTAATATTAAAAAATTGAATTGTTCACTCAAGAAACTTAAATGAGAGGTAAGAAATAACTAGGAAATTGTTAACGAAACACAGTAAGTAAATTTTCAAAATAAATAATGAAAAACTGAAATTCAAATTCGAAATAATTTAAATAAAGATTTCTCTATATTAATTTATTATTTTAACTTAGTAAGATCCTTGTGCTTGATGCTTGCTGCAAAGAGATTTTGTGTTGGGTTCCAATTTGGTTAGCTTCAGTGTCAAGTCTCCCCGTTGTGTTATATCCAGATGATTTTTTTAACCAGTAAATAATTTACAGCACTAAATTCACATTCAGTTAAATATGAAGATGGAAACGGTAACAATAGTTTTCTTGGAAATTTGGTTGAATTTGGGTATTTTATATCTGTTTCCTCACAAAGCCATGCCAAAAGTTTTAACTGACATTTTGCATTTCTTCGAGTTCTTCTTAATACTGCATATTTGATGTATCAGACAAATCCACTAACATTTGTTGCATCATACATTCTGGAAAATGAATTATAAATCAGAAAATATTTGTTTTAATCAGTTGATAGAATTTTTGGATGATCGATAATAACAAATATAGCAGTATTATTTACTTCACATTTTTGTAGCCAATGAAATTGTTCAAAGTTTTTGTTGTTAGTATATTTCTGACATAACTCAATAAGGGCTGAAAACAAATATCTTCGCTTTTGCATCGACAAGAGTTTTATTTGTTACTTGATGTTGCTTATTTAATATATTTAGTTCTTCAAAGATATCGGTTAAATAACTCACAAATGCTTTATAATCGACTGTTAACAGACACTTCATTTCAGATTATTCGCTTAAAAAATCACTAAGAGTATCAAAAAGTTCCATTAATATTTTCAAGCAGTTTCCTTTAGAGAGCTTTTACTTCAGTGTGAAATAAAAATCTAACATGGTCTGCATTTTGTTCTTCACAAAATAGCTTGAAAAGACGCTCACATTTGGCATTAGCTTAATTAGCATTAATACACTTTATTACTGAATGTAGTACTTTAGTTAGAACAAGCGAGAAGTTTTGGCTACCAAGTTTCCCTATGATTAACACAATGCACAAGAATCATTTCTGAATTCTCATCTTTAAATAATTTTAAGCAGCCATTTTTCTTATTACTGACATCTAAGTAGTTTTTTAGGTTATTATATATATCATTGGAGGTAGTGGCGCTTTCTAATCTTATACAGAAGAGCATTTCTTCAGCAAAATGCCTTTCATCAATATATCTCACGTAAGTTATCAATACTGCCTCACTATCTCTCAAAGTTGATTCATCCATTTGCTCTGAGAATTTCATCGATGTCAGCTTTTCAACAAGTGGTTTTTTAATATCTTCAATCATTTCTTTATTCCTCTGCTAATAGTATTGTTACTAACTGGCATAGCTTTTATATCTTTATCATCTTTTTCAAGAACCGTTTTAAGAAATGCTGATATTGAAGGCTTTATTAAATACTCTCCTACAGTATGATTTTTTCGATTTAGCGATGACTAAAGAAATTTGATAACTAGCCTCAAGAATATGATTATTAGTGTGAGCAGTAAATAGAGACTTAATTGTTGTTCTTTTTTCAAAATTTTTCTTTAAAGTTTGAAAGGAATTTAAATCTTCACTAATATGAGGACTATGTTTCGCCTTCAAATGGCCCCTCAAGAAGACATCATTTTATTGATTCAATGGTCAAGTATTGCTGGCATAAAAGACAAAAAGGAAACTGGTCATCGTGGATAGCGAGTATGAACACAAAAGAACTCCGAATATTGTTTTTTTCTTGCTTGCACCACTCATTTTGCAATGGGTTGAAAAAAAATATATATAAGATCAATTTAAAACTAAAACTAAAGTATGTGTTAAAATTAAAATTTGAAAAAAAATCGCAATCCCATGGAAAATTGATCGATTTTAAAGAGACCATTTTCGAATTGCCCCCCTTAACCTCAAATTGCCCCCCTGTGAGACGTGGGCCCCACGTTGGGAAACACCGGTCTAAAGGGTAACATTTTTGCACCTTATGCATAAATTCATCTTAATTTAGAGATAATATTAGTTTTAACTTAGAGACAAGTTGATTTTCAATATATAAAATACTAAGAGAAGAAGAAGAATTAATTTCATTGTAACTCATAAAAATTTTAATAACGGTTAATTTACAACGTCGCGTTTACACCATCCACTGACAACACGCGCCAGTTAGTATAACAAGGCATTCTTCGTATTTTCCTTCTTCATTAGTATCAAAGATAATTTCGACAAACCAATATGTTTTTGCATTGTGTAAATGACAGAGCGCGGAGAGCCAATTAACAGCATTCAGGGAATCCGTTGAATTGTCATCGAGAAACGGTGAAATTATCGGAGCCGTGTCAGGTGTGGCGAAAGGACAGGTAGCGGGCGATTAGTCGAAGCTGTGGGCCCCACTTGGCATGCCTCGGAGCGGCCAGAATGGGGGCCCTGTGATTATCCTCGCGCCGCTCGGAAGCCGGGGGCGTCTCCTCACCTCGGCCCCCTCATTACCCAAAGAACTAGCTCTAATTCTATTTGTTTAACGTAGTTTTACTTTATTCCCCGGTTTCACGCAACATGAATCTGTAATAAAATTGATTTGATGCAGTGCAAATCGGAATGAATATTTCCATTGTGTTTTCTTATTATAAAACCTGCTTTAATAGTTAATTTCACTTTCAATTAGATACAATTCTAAATAGTAATTTGTAGACTTGTTATGTTTATATACACGAAAGCTAAATCCTAATAGTTTACATGGAGCAATAGCAAAGGTTACATACAATAGAAAACCTGAGCATCTGTTCAATACGAAAAAATAATTTTATCTTAAAATATGGTTCCCCTAAAAGTTATCAGAATATTAAAATATTTTTACTTTAAATATAATATATTCATTGAAGAATGCTCATGACATTTTAGATCTTCTTATTTAAGTTGAATTCTGAAATGGTAGTTTTCTTAAATAGTGATAAGAAACTGGAAAGGTTGTTATGTATAAACTAAAGAGTTTTAGAAGCTAAGTGTGATCATTCCTACAATAAAAAAAAATGACTTCATTTAAAGACTTAATCTATATTCAGTTATGCCAAAAATAGATGTCTTATGTGAATAATCTAGAAAATTGCACATCTGTAAATAGTAGTCATTTGTTTACAGTACTATATAAAAAGTAATAATAGTAATAGTTATCAAAATGAAAGCAGAATAATAAGACTTAATATCTTTAATAATATTGAACACCACCAACACCATCAGCTCTCTCAATATAAATTTCATTTAAATCTAGTGCAACAATTTTTTGTCATCTGGTACGGTTTTAGAGAAGCGCCTGTAGAAATTGTCCGTTATCACGTGAGGAGATGTCGTGTACCGATTTCCAAGGAAGTAATTTCCGCCGTTGAGAATGGAGTGTCGTCGGTAGTGAGTAGTAGTAAGCGGGACACGCACTACACACTAATTACACGTAATTGACAAGAAAGATGCACGCCCGGCCGTGTCGCATTCCCATTCCCACTTTTCCCCCCACCCGGTTCGCGAAACGCATTAAATCACACCGAGGATCGCCTGAAATCCGAAACGTCTGAGCGGCACAGGCGCCTGGCGGTATTTCCAAAGGGCGCATACATCACCGCCTACCCCCCAAAACTCTTAAACCAGACACGTCTGATCTCACCTAAGCGACAAATTTAACCGACCGTCGCGATTTTCTTAATTGGAACGAACCGTTCCGGAAAGGGAAGCGCCACGTTTCGTTATGCGGCTATAACCAGTCCGAATATTATATTACTCCATAACATATATGCAGATTTGCGAAGTAAAGTTCTGCACTGAAATAAGAATTTTTCTTTGGAATGTTGTTAAAAAATTACGCTTTGCCAATGTATCTAATTAGAGACAGTACACCGGCGTATTGATGGTTTGGTTCGATGAAAGTAGTACAAATTGAACGACCCCTTTGTGATCCACCAAAATGAGAGCTTAACTTTCTTTTGATTGATATTTGCTTTCAAAGTAATTGCAGCCTGTTCGTTTATGACGTTGTCGTAAACTATGTCGCCAGTGACAATACTTTTGAGAAATTGATCATTTTCATTGTTTTTTCACGCTGCGATAAGGTCTTTGTTAAATTTCTTTAAGATTATGTTGAACCAAAATATTGAAATTGAACTAACATATTGCAGCTTGTGCAAATATCTTTACACGGTCGTTAGAAAAATGTTTAATATTTCTGCGACATTTGGTGTCATGTAACAACGGTTTGCTTTGATTAATGCCTTTAATTTAACTGGCCTTCCAGACCGTCGCGCATATTTGACATTGAAATTACAGGAAGGGACTTTGACAAACAAATTTTGGCACTGGATTTCTGTTAAGAAATCTTTGGTGTGCACAGAACATAACTTTTTAATGGCTGTGTTCCGTTTTTGGGGGATTGATTTTGGGGAGACCATATCAATGCCGGATACTACAACTTGGCACGTAGATTTGCAAAATAAATGGTTTTAAATATGATTGGGTTCTAAAAATTTATTGAATTCCGACAAATAAAGCCAATAGATTTAATAGCATCATTAATAATAGCCTTAACATAATTATTAGATAATAGTTTGTAGTCAAAATATACGCCAAGGTCCTTGAAAAGAGTGACTCTTTGTATTGGAATGGTGTTGATAAAATGATTAATAATAATTAAATTGCATTGGATTTTATTAGTGAAAGACATAGATTTACATTTACCAACATTCAGTTCCAGTCTATTTTTTCAACACCAGATCATCTGCGTTCAGAGTTCAATTTTTCAGATAGATAAAAATATTAAATAACAGCGGCCCTAATATTGAACCTTGTGGCACACCTGACGTTGGGAAGTAGGAATTAGATTTAAAGCTGTTAAGAGTCACATAGGTTTCACGGTCATGTAAATAGGAATTCATTAATAATTTTGATGATTTGCAAAAACCAAAATTACTCAACGTTTGTAAAAGAATATTATTATCGACTTTTTCGAATGCTTTTGATAAGTCTGTATAAACAACATCTAGTTGTCCAGCAGAATCAAGTGTTTTAGTAATACTTTGTGTAAATATAAATAAATTAGTAACTGTTACAAAACGATGTTCTTTAACAGATATAAGCGGTTTATTGTATGGTCATACAAAACCCTCTCAAATACTTTCGCATTGTGTGGTAGGATTGCAGTAGGACGAAAATTGTTAACGATTACTAACTGCGAAGATAATATAGAGCAAATAGATGCAATTTTAAACTTTTTGGAAATTTACAATTGACAATTGGAAAGTTAAATAACATAGTTAGTGGTTCACAAAGTAAGATAGCACAATCCTTTAGAAGAAATGCAGGTAATTTATCATCGCCACCGGAATTGTTATTTGGAAGCTTTTAAGAAGTTTAAAAAGTTACTAGTTTTAGCAGGCTGAATATTTTTAGATGCAAGGAGGTATGTACAGATTCAAAGAACGCATGAAAACCATTTACTATAGCATGAGGATATTCAAGACACGTATCATCATGTATCAGAGATGGAAAACTAGATTTATTTGCCTTTTAGTTCCAAAATTGTTTTATGTTGATATAATCTGATTTTCTATTGATGATATATAATTACGATAAGCCCATTTTATTATGCACTTAATTAATGATCTTAACTTTCTAAATTTCGTTAACTCAACGGATGAATTTTTAAGTTTTTTTTCAAGTTAGCCTTTTTTTAATAAGTTTAATGATTTAATTATTAAACCAAGTCGGATATTTATTTGTTTAATAATGAATTCTTCTGAGCTTTCTGAACCGTAGTTTGTATATTATTAAAAAATAAAAACTATAAAATCAATGTTAAGATTATTTTTTTGTTTTAATTTAAATGTTGGAATATACTGCATAATTAAGTTATATAACATATTATAAAACTTCTCAAAAGCCTGATCAACATCAGTAAACTCAGAAAGAGTGTTCCGATCAATACTGCATAAATGCTCATAAAGTCTTGGATAGTTGCCCCTATTGTAATTAAATTTAATAGCATTATTATTTATTGGAGATAATTTAGGAGTACCTGATAATGAAAATGTAAATGAAGGATTATTTGAATCCTACAACTAATGCATGTGACTCTCTTTGGACATTAGAATATATTAGATATAAAAGATTACCAAAAATATGTTTATTGTATTGTATTGCTTAAGTCCTAAAAAAATACAAAAATTAGAAATAACACTTGATTTATTAAGACATTTATTAGATATAGATGAATAATCTCCTACAAAAATTATTATGTATTATTTTGAAAATCAATTTGAGTTAATAGATCAAGGAATATCGTTAAATCATTAATAGTAACATCAAGAGGAATATATACAAGTATAATATAAATCAAGTAAGATTTAAGCTTACATTTACATATAAATATGACAATTAAAGGCACTTGAAATTTAATATGGTCATTAGTAATTAAATAAGTAATTGTAGAGGCTTTTATTTCGTGATACATTTTATGATTCAAAACAAAATAAAACGAATAACTTTGTTTTTATCACTTTTTTAATAACACTTGTTACTATAGTTTCGACAACTTCAGTTTGTCATTATCAAACAATTAATATTTAAAATTAACAAAACAAAATTCAAATTTTAAAATACCGAGGTAATCCACTTCGCCGAAAAGGGACTTAAGATGGATTTACTGGAGTCCATTGAGATCTTCAAGCTAAATGGTAATCCGGACATCCCCATCATTAATGACCAAACGAACCTTATGTTCTCCCCGCTATTCAATGCCTTATAAATTTGGTGTCAACTGTAATTTTAAAAATTAATTGTTTGATAATGACAAGCTGAAGTTGTCGAAACTATAGTAACAAGTGTTATTAAAAAAGTGATAAAAACAAAGTTATTCGTTTTATTTTATTTTGAATCATTAGTAATTATTTCAATTTCAAACTATTGCGGATGGCAATCAGTACTCCACCACCTTTTGATTTATTCTCATGAAATAGTTGTATTTGTTACAATATACGTTTAATGAACCTTATAGTCAGGTTTACTTCGCCTTTTCGTCGCTTGTCTTCCAATAGAGCACAAACTTCTTTAAGTAATTTACTTAGGTAAAGTAAATTGTGATCTCTTAAATTATTATAAATTACTTGGTAAAGTCATTTTAACAGTACAATGTACACACTGCAGGGGATCGTATGTTAAACAATAACAATAAATCTACAAAACTTTATAAAGAAGGGTTACTTTAAGATTATTTTATTACGTATGGGAAGTAAAATACTTGGTCCCCATCGTATTTGCATTTTTGAAGGATTCACTAATCCTACGAATAAAACCAAGCATTTTCATGGATATTTTTGTAATATAGATGATGTGCTCCAAAAACGATAGTTTAGCATCAATAATTACGCCTAGATCTTTAAATGTGAGTAATCGTTTTGCAGGAATATCGTTTAGCTTATATCGTGACTAAATGGGATAAGATGTTCTATAGTCTGCTTCTCTCGGAAACTGAAGATGGATCTTCTTCGAGTAACTCAGTATCCAAGTAGATGATACTGATACTAGTATATTTGAAGATATATCATTAATAAATAAGACAAAAAGCAACGGACTAAGATTTGGATCCCTGGATTACCCCACTTACTGAGCTGTAGCGATATTCCATGTGTTCAACATATTTTGTTCTGTCCGATACGCGAGAATTAAAAAATTAAACAAACTTTGAGCTGAATCCCCTGTTAACTATCCCACCCGAAAACTTACACCGAAAGAATGAATTAAGAATTTAAATTAATTAATTTCATAATTATGTATATTTATCTTCTCTTTGTCCAAATATTATTAATTGAAGAATGGATTACAGTCCACCCAAGCAGCTTAACGATTTGTTTTCTAAACTATGTGCTATAAACTCAGTGATGTTTAATAAATGTTTAGTTGTTGCTTTGTTGTAATATATGGGCCAACGTAGATATATATCCTGTTGCTATGTTGTTTAAAAATTGTATAGTTGAGTTATTATTAATGTATATTGGCCTATAGTTACGGTTGATAATTTCTACAGATATGGAAAGAAAGTTTTTCTAATTGATAAATTAACTAGATGGCATAGTTTTATCACAAGCAGTGTCAAAAATAATCACGGGTATCAAATCTGGACCGGCAGTAAAATTACTTTTAATTTTTTAGCAGCAAATTCGTCACTTATTTGGTCAATATCTGAAATGAAAGTATGGTATTTTACTCTGTAATCATTTGTGTTAGTTAAAAAAATGGAGGAATATGCGGGTGAAAAATACCCGACAAATTCTTGAACTATTTCATTACCTGTATCTAAATTTTTTCATCATAAACCATGGTATATGACTGTGTGACTTCTTACTATTGAAGTATGTACACATTTATTGGATTTTTGTATAAAATATTTTTGCAGTTACTGATATATAAGTTTTAGTCAAGTTCTAATTTTCTTATAATTTTCAGTATCAATTAGTTCTTAAATTTAACCCTTTGTGACTCCATCCGTGGTCTACTTTCCTATGTTTGTCTAAATAAGTCGAACGACCACCCAATGTGACAATTTGTGATTTTATTTTTCCCTATAAATAAATAAATATCTTGGAAAATAACATGTCCGATTAAGTTTGTAGGCTTATGCGGCAATTCAGTAGCAACTAAAACAACTTGGGTAAAGTGTAATAAATACTGAAAAATGTCCGTTTCCTCTGGTCAGAGAAGATAATCACCACCACCCTAAGTTAACATTCAATATTTCAAATTGCTTTAAAACAGAACCATCCAAGTTCCTAAATAAAGCATAAGGTACAATTTCCTTATACAGAAGTTATGATGTTAATGAAGCCTGCAATATTCTATATCGACACATGTACCTCTTATTTGAATGACATGTACCAAAAACTAAACATAACACGTACTCATATAAAAATGCGCCATGGTATAATAAAGATATCTGAAAACAATTATATTTAAAACATAAGTTTAGGAAATTATACTTCAAATATCATTTACCTTATCATAAAAAAATTATGAAGAATTGCAAATACAGTATATCTGCGGCACATAAGGACACCGAGAGGCGAATTAGACAAGAACCAAATATGTTATTTAACTACTTTAACAACAAAAACAGAGTTCGACGCGCATAGCAGGAGACATGACCTATCAAGATGATGATGTGAGTGAACCAGTAAAAAGTGTTGATAGTTTTGCGTATTATTTTAGCACGATATATGTATCTCCCTCTTCTAAAGAAACACGAATATACATCTAAACAAATGCCAACTAGGAAATTTTTCTATAAATTCGGCCGATGTTAGACTGCACTTAAGACATCTGAGACCAAAATTTACTATGGTTGTTGATATGATTCCAGAACGTATTGTGCATATTTATTCCAAAGTGCTGCACCTGTTAAGAAGTCTGGTGATTCAAAAAAGTGGAAGTATCTTCCAATTTCGATATTCTGTTGCTTTTCGAAAGTATTTGAATATTAAGTGAGTATATTTTCTACAGTGTGAGTAAAAAACTGACTATTCAACAACACGGCTGTCTGAAACGAAGATCCAAACTACAAACTTATGTAACATAACACAGTTAGAGTCAGAAGCTATATAGTTAATAAGTTAATATCGTACATACGGATCTCACTAAAGCTTTCGACAGGCTTGATCATAATTTGTTAATTTGTGGCCGTAACGATTTTTGAATAAACAAAAATATAATTAATGAATTTACGAAAACATTTCGTGAATCTACAACAGTGAATTAATTTGTTTTGTAGTCTTAGTAAGACTCATTGTTGTTTCGTATTTTTAAATTTATTATTTAATTTTCCACAACGAACTAAAGATTTTAATGCATATTTTTATTCAAAAATATAATTCATTTTAATATCGTATTTAAGTATACGATCAACATTTTATACAGCAGAAAGTGTGGTGCCCCAGGGATCTAATTTAGGCCCCCTTCTCTCTTATATATGTTGATATTAAAACTATTAGTAAATGGTGTATTGATAATAAATTATTATTAAATATACTTAAATGTAATCCATTTTCGTTTTCCCGAAAAGTAAACACTATTTACTATAATTATCGAATTGATAATATTACCATTAAATAATGTACACAGGTAAAAAATTTAAGCGTAAGTAAATTAACTTATTATTCGGTTGTATTGTCTAATATGTATTCAAAATATCTAAGTTTGCTTAAAAGTATTCAGAAATGATTTCTTTGATACTTATATTATGTAAAATATAACATTTATTGCTATGACATACCTTATAATGATTTGTTAATTAGATTAAATGTTCTATATACAAGACAGACATATATACATTTCTCTCTGTTTTCTTTATAAGCTTGTTTATTACTCTATCGACAATACCATGATGTTAAACCAGTTTATCTGTAAAATCCTCATATTGACATCAAGAAACATCAAAACTTTTATTTATCCCATTTAAAATAATAATTATTGTTTAAATTCTCCGGTTTATCGGCAAATGATTATTGCTTTAGAAGACTTGTTGTCTGTTGAGTCTAAATAAATAAATACATTTTATTTACTGTATCCAAAATATTAAATGCCTATATCATCAAAAGTAATTATTTTTCGAGAAAACCTAATCTTTTTGAAATAATCAATATTGAAACATAGATGATTATTAAAAAACGAATGGTACATAGAATCTATATCTTTTTGCAGAAATTTCAATTTCCTTAAAATATTTACATAGTCCGCAAATAATAAAAACTATAAATGGTGTATGGCTTGTGAGTAATCGTTAAAGAATCCCAAGTAAGATCCTTGCGTTACCCAGAAAGAATATGCATTGAATGAGATATGACATACCTTATTTTAACAAATTGCGTACGATTAACTAAAAAAAATACAAATCTATTCTACAAGTGCATGAAATTCTAAAGTTGTCTTTTTGAATAATAAAATTTCGTGATTGACGCAATCGAAGGCGTTTTTGAAGTCAGTATAGATTGCACGAATAGAATGATTTGACTCAAAAACGCTGATAATAGAGGTTTTGTTTGTTAATGATGATCATCTGATAAGAAAACAATCAAAAGACAGTTTAACACATTCATCTTATTTTGACACAAATAAATATATTTTGTTTTAATGAAGATTAAATATTGAAATAGAAGAATAAATGCAGTGTAATAGAAAGCTGTAAGGTATAATATAAGGGCCAGTGATGTTGTTAGATTTCAAATTCATAATTCCATCAAATATTTCTGATTAGGTAATAATAAAGAGCTCAGTTCAACGTTACTCAAAGAAGTTGTCGTAAGCTGTGGTTTATCGTTGTTATAGATAGTAGCAAAATAAATTAACGCGCTCCAATTTGCTGCTTCTAGCATTATCATAATGAATTAAATTAATTTAGTCAGGAACAGTATTTACAGAGTTCTAAAACCTATTTGGATCCTCAACATTTAATGAATATAATGGCCATATAAATTGTTTCTGAATATGTTACAAAGATGCAATTTTTATAAATTAGAGAATTCTGATGTGACCAATCTTTTTCTAATTAAGTTTATTAACACGGTTTTAAACCAAATTGGGTAAATAGAAGAATGCGTTTATTTGAAAGGCTTTTCTCATAGAGTTAGGGATTTTTTGGTTTGATTGTTGAGAATCTACTGCATGATTTTTGTTTTGGTGTGAATAAATAGAGAACTCGTAAGTGTTATAAATATCTAATAAATAAATAATAAAAGAGAAAGATAACACCAAGCAGTGGGAGGATACACAAATAACCCAAATATTATATTTAAAATATAATCGATACTTGTTCTGCTACTCTCTTGATGGAAATTAATAATTACTTCTCCTAATTTTATGTTTAAAAGTAGCAAAAAGATACTAAGATCGATCAAGAAAGAAAAATATCAAAAGAAAAACAACAAGATACAGAAATAAGGGTAAATTTAGAAGAAGAGACTAACAACATGGAGGAAATAAAAGAAATGTTGAAAGATATGATGAATGAACTGAAGAGAGAAATGAAAAAAAAAACAATGACGAATTAGAAAACGAGATACAAGATATGAAAAAAGAAATAAAAAATAAAGAGGAAAAGTGAGAAAAAAAATTACAACTAGACGCAATAATACAAGATCTGCAGAACAGGATCGAAGAAATAGAAAAGGGGAAGAAAAGAAATAATGTAGTGATAAAAGGTCTGAAAATGGAAGACAGGGACGTAGAAGAATTCATATACAGTGCGATGAAAGTAGAAATCAAAATACAAGATGGATATAAAATGAATATTTGAAAATCCACAGAAATGATCATCGCAGAGCCAGAGTAATGGAAAATAAAGAAAGAAAAATTAAAAAAATATACATAGACAACGATTTAATAAGGAACGAGCTGATGATACAAGAAGAAATAAGAAGCATAGCAAGAGAAGAAATAAATAAGGGTAATATAGTTAAAATGTGATATCAGAAGATTACAATCAACAAAAAGGAATATAAATGGAACAAAAGAGAGAAAGGAGTGACTATGATTGATAAAGGGTAAAATAGGCAAACAAATAACTAAGCAAAGAAAGAAGATAAGGATATATATTCTACGAGAACAAACAAATAGAAATAGATGAGGGTTCAAAAATTATAATGATATTGGGAGATCTAAATGGAAGAGTAGAAAACCAAAACAGCGGAATAGAAGACATTTTGGGGAAAGAAGGAGAAGATAAAAAGAAACAATAATTAAGAAAGAATAATACAAATATGTTTAAAAACAACCTAATAATAAAAACTACCAAGGGTATCCATAAATTCACGAGAACACAGCCATCCAGAAACGAGAGATCAGCGATAGACTATTATCTAATTAGCAAAAATAACTGAAACAAGTTAAAAAGACGAGCAGAAATAGGGAGTGACCACCACTTACTAAGACAAAAGAATGAAAAAAGTTAAAGTGAAGATAAAAGTGTATAAACTGAAGGAAGCACAAATACAAGAAAAATACCGAGAGTTACTACAATGGAAATTTGAAAGAAAAGAAAAACGAAATAGCATAGAAGGGAAATGGGAGACATTCAAAAGAATTATACTAGAAACAGCGAAGGAGTGCTGTGTGTGGAACAACAAAAATAGGAACACCGAAGTAAAAAGAACCAAATGGTGGACAGAAAATGATAAAAGACAAAAAAGTTAAATGGAAAAATATCTACAAACTAAAAAATTAATGTACGAAGAACATAAAGAAATAAGGATAGAATTAAACCGACAAATTAATAACCCAAAACAAGGATCATGGATAAAGTTTGGAAAAACTATGAATGAGAACTACAGAGAAAACAAAAACTATTTTATGGAACAATAAAGCAACTCAAACAGAAAAAAGAACACAACATGATGAACATTAAAGACGAGCATGGAAACAATCACAAACGAAGACAAAATTATGAAAAAATGGCGACAATACTTCGAAGATCTGACCTAACAAAAAACAGAAGAGAATGAGATACATGAAACAGAAGAAGAGACACAAGAAGAGACAAAAATGCCAACGATAGAGAAGATAAAAGAGGAAGAAGTAAAGGATGCAATTAAAAAAATTAAAAACTAAAGAATGATGAAATGCATGGGTGACAGAGGAATAGCAGAAATAACGGAATTAATCAACGAAATAATAGAAACAGGAAAAACCCCAAAATAATGAAACATGGGAATAATACATCCAATATAAAAGAAAGGAGATAAACGGAATTGCAGAAATTACAGAGGAATCACACTAACAAGCATACCAAGAAATATACTAACAAGAATATTAGAAAAAAGGATGAGGGACCAATTAGAAGAAACAATAGAGGATAATCAGTGTGGATTCAGAAGAGGGAGAAGTACTCAGGATCAGATATCTATAATAAGACAAATAAGCGAGAAACTAATAAAAAAGAATAGAGAAATACACATATGCTTCGTAGATTTAGAAAAGGAATTTGACAGGATAAAAAGAGAGAACATATGGAAAGAACTAGAAGATAGAAGAACGGAAAAGGCAATGATAAACCTGTTAAAGAAACATGTATAGAGAGAACCAAAACATATTGAGAATGAACAACGAAGAATCAAAATCATTGGAAGCAAAGAAAGGGGTAAAACAAGGGTGCGTCCACTGCTATTTACAATAGTACTGGACAAGGTGATGAAAGAAGCAAAAAAAAGTTGAAAACATTAGAAATTGGATATTGGAAAATGAAGATGATACAGATACTAACAGAGATACTATTTTCAGATAACATGGCAATAATTGCAGAAACAGTAGAAGACCTGCAATACAATATGGACATATTATATTATAAATGATATAAAATCAACATGAAAATAAACCTTGGGAAAATGAAGACCATGATAATAGGACAGGAGAAAAAACAGAACGAAATAAAGATACAAGGAAAGAATATAGAACAAGTTAAACACTACAGATACCTGGGAACAATAATTGGGAACAACGGGAAAATAGATGAAGAAATGGAGGATAAAATAGGCAAAATAGCAAAACTATTTAACTTGCTGAAAAATACGTTCTTCAACAGAGAAGATATTTCCAAAATTACGAAAACAGAAATATGTAGTTAAGAAAATTATAAGACCCACCTTGGTATACAGCAGCGAATCATATACAATGACAAAAAATCAAAAAATAAGAATAAACGCGATGGAAATGAGGTTCCTCAGAAAAATAGAAAATAAAGCCAGAAGAGACAGGATAAAAAACGAGATATACAGATAGAACATACGGATAAGACCATTAAATGGAAAAATAACGGAGGGATAGATCACATCTGCAGAATGAATGATGAAAGAAACACCAAGAAAATATATGAAACACAAGCAACAGGAAAAAAACCAAAGAGGAAGACCAAGAAATGACTGGAGCAACGCAATGAGAGACGAGGCACAAATAAAAGGCAATACCTGGGAAGAACTAAAGAAATTAACAAAGGATAGAAAGTGGGCGCAAAGATCTTAGTACATGGGCCACTTCTTTGCGAGTAATTTCCGATGTTTTACTATAAGTTTTGTGCAGAGTGGATTCAATATATACAGTGATCATGCGCGAAGTAACAGTAACATTGATAGTCTTTGATAGGTTGTCGACGTCGTAGTTCATCGGCAAAGTTGAAAACGGTTTTGCGGTTTTGGGTATCTAAATGTCGTTGATGGAGGGGGTAGTTTGTTATATTTCTTTTCTAGTTTTTCGGTGAACTGAAACCACTAATTCAGTTCGGAATAGGGATAATTGGTTACAAATTGGAATGTGAGGAGTTGCTCATTGGATTGGTAGATATCGGGTGTAAAATGAGTGGTGCGGATAATGAAATATGTTTATTCATGAAGTGGAGGAGAGCCGTTGGGCTTCGTCGCATTTGTTAAGAGTATCGATATCTCTTTCTATTTCGATTGCCTTGAGTATAATCCTCTTGATGTTGAAATTTATCTTATGTTCCATAGATTTTAAATGTTCCGCCAGAGATGGGGATGAATGATTTCTTTCTCGCCGTACATTCATGCATCGACTCATATATTTGTATACTGCTAAATTTTCAAGAAGAATAATGTACAATAATTATCCGATTTTAATTTTTTGCTTCTCTTGTAATACAGTTTTAATTCAAGCGTTAGGATAAAATACAATCGTTCAATAAATGCTTACCCTAATTTTATATTTGTAGTGTAATATCGACATATCAGATTTCATCATAGATCCATTACCAGCAATTCGAGCATTAAATTCAATTGAAAATAAAAGCAATTTGTGTTCGTTATATAAAATTTTAAAAAAATGTAATAGACCAAATGATTTAATATTTACTTATCTTTATCTTTAACTTTATATTAAAATATACGAATTTTTTTTTTTTTAATTTACTTATTTATCTTTGGACTCCTTTCTTAAAAATTATATATACAACAAAACAATTTAAAAACACTTGACGCTGAGGGAGCAACTATCCTCTTGGACATCTGGATTTATTTATAAATGCTTTCATTTTCTTTTTTGTTCCCTTTTAGGAAAGACCTTTTTTAGCTGTTAATGTCAGCATTACAGGTACAAAAATTATACAAACAAAATTTGACGAAGACTACGCGACATCAAAAACCGAAGATGATTCTAAACTGTGACCAAAAGTCTGACTGCGACCGTTATTATATGGTAATTAAAGATATAAACACTAAATGAGTGTATATCATATATTGTTTTAATTTAGAGTTTTAGCTAGAACATAATTTATCAAAATCCAAAAGCAAAAACTTAGTCTTAGTCATAGTATTTAAGATAACTCTATTAAGTGGATCATTGTTAGATTCAGAATCAGATTTTTTAAACTTTTTTATATACATGTTGTCCAAATTCTACTTTAATTTTTTACTTTGGATTTCATAATAGTCATTATATTTATTATATATAATGAAACTGTCTGCAGATAAAAATTTTAAGCTATAAAGTTATAAAATAATTTCTTTAATAATTTAAAAATTATAAAACCTCGCAAAAGAAGTACTTTCTTGACTAATTTATAATAATTTGAATTATTTCCATTCAAGTTTTAAATTATTCCAAAAGATTAACAATATTTTAATATAAAAAAATTTTGCACTATTACGCTTAAGTAATACCTACTTTTTTACTATCGGCCATCTAGGTATATTATTTGATGCAATTGTTCCCTGTAAAATGTCCCATTCATTTCTTTCATAACCATAAAATATTTAACATACGTTGAATGAAAATTACATTTGATAATTTTTCTTTGATTAAAGAAAATTCGTATGCAAACTTTCCATTTTCATTTTCTTGCATGCATTTAATACCATAAATCCTTAAGTACCCATAAACAGTTTCAGCCTTAAGTATTAACAAAAATGCAAATGCGACGCGTGTGTGGTACGAATAAATTTAAAATTTGAAACTTATTACCCAGCGTCGAGATCGCCATCAGATTCAATTGTGATATTCTTGTTCTTTTTAAAGGTTCGGTCATACCAGCTCGTAATTATTTTATAGATTAATTATTTCTTTTCTGTCTTTGCGGCTGGCGGATTAAAGCTCGGCCATAAATTAACGTTAAGTAGCTACAAAAAAATGCTTTGCTTAATTGCAATCGGACATGCCGCAGTCTAGAAAAATTACGCGGATAAATACGGTAATTAATAATTACCGAGGATACGTTAATGCGACTGAGAAAGTTACTTGTATGTCATGTATATCATTTACGTACGAATTTTAATCATGCGATATGGAGGCACTCTATTTTTCACGTGCACGATGAAAGATAAAGTATGGAATTAAATTAATTGTATATTTTTATGTAAAAGCAGTTGGATCTGTAATAATTAAATATAATTATTAATTAACGTCTTTATTTTTCAGTTAAAAATTATTTATATGTATAAATATGTATTAACCTGGTATTACAAAATATGTAATTACTTAATACATTCAAATGAAGCAAAGTTTTCATTAATTATAATAATAATTTTATAAACAAAAATTATTACACATCAGACAGGTTTGTCTATAATAGAAAATTTTAAAATATATTTATTTATTTGGTATAAAATACTATAAAAAGTATGAAATCATTAGCAAGTGATGAATATTTGATTTATAAAAAGGGGAGAGCACATGAGAAATTTACGAAGACGTGGTATATAATTAGGGGTTATTTTCTGAAAATAAAAAGGGCAAAATTAGGAGAGACATCCGTGCATAATCACGTTAATAACTCATCGGCGTCCCATAGGAAATTTGTCATGAAAATTGAGCGCGATCCGGCTCTGCCGTGTGGGTTTTCTGTCATTAAAATTCCAAGGCGCCAACCGAAATGTTTTTGATAATATATTAATGGGGAAGTGGGAGGGCCGGAACACCATAAATCCCCACACCTGACAGGGCCCTGATCCATCCGGCTAAATTATCTCCGTAATTTCCATTTAAAACAAACACACACACCAACTCTGATCAATTGATTATTAAATATTCATACCGTTTAATTGCGCTCGAAATCATTGTTATTTATGGTCACTCTTTTTGGGAAGGGACGTTATTTATGTCCGCGGCGCATAAATTACGAAGGGAAACGCGGCTCCGGACCATCATCACAGGACGTAGATGCGATTAATTGATTTTCACTGAATCAATAATAAAGTAATTACACGTTTTAACCAGTAATTACTTACACGACAATGACACTGATGAAGAAATATATGATGAAAAATTTTATCATAATGATAATGGTATGATATTTTAAAATATAATAATAAAAATATTAAGATTACAAAGGCAATATTCGTAAACATCGATTTAGAAGTACTAGTTCCAGTACTTTTTTTCTAATTTAATACTTTGTCACACAAACGACTGATGAATCCAAAAGTTTCTTAGTTCATTTGAATCTCAAATCATTTTAGTTCTAAAGATATAAATGTACAGAATTATTATTATTATTAGAAACATAAGTTATGTTTCGATAATGGCAAGTGGAGTTGCCGAAACTAGTCAACGAAATAAAATATAGAGTGTTATACAAACAAAGTTGAAGTGTTTTATTAATTATTCAAACATGTATAACGAAGTAGAAGCTTCTTACATTAACAATAAAATGAAGGGCTTTAGTACTAGAAGAATGATATGAAAAATATGATTCCAACTGTAAGTCTAGACCAGGGCCATCCACAAAATATTTTGATACACCAGGAGGTAGAAAAGTAGAAAAGCAAACTTTTGGAAATGATTGCTTTAAAAACTAATAGTAGATCATATTCACATTTCGTGTGAGAGATTATAAACAGTTATCGGAGGCTGATTTTTCTAAGTGTTTATAATTAAAATAGTATTTATGTTTTTTAAAACGAGAGAGGGAATCATGGAGAAACTTTTGAGAACAAATTGAGTACACAGCTGAAAAAAGGTCTCTCCAAAAACCAAAATGTACAGTCTGGAATAATGAAAAAGGAGGTGTCAAGGGATATACTCATAAAAACACATTTTCTCCGACTGCAGAGGATTCATCTGCGCCTTCAAAACAAGATTGGAGCGAAGCCTCTAACATAATAAAAGGATTCAACCTGGGTCATTCAAACATGCTCACCATTTAAGCCTCTAGAAATGGATAAAGTATACACAATCCTACTTAAATGGGACTGAAACCTATTCTTCGACACCTGGTGACTCTGTTTTCTGTTTAGGGTCTGGGTAGCCTTTAGATATGTCTAATAAACTAAAGAAAAGTCAAGCTAATATTTATACCTTTAACAATTTTTTAAAGGCGAATCCTCTTCACCAAATCAACACACGTACATACCAGGACGCCCAACCGAATCAGTATTCCAAGGTCATAAACTTAAAGGAGAAATGGTCCTGCCCAAAATGTAGCATTAAAACTTCACCATATACCTTACAATTGAGTCACTTAATCACATACTATCTCGACAATTTGAGTTATTCAAAGAAGAAATGATTGCTTTTATTTCGAGTCGTTTCGATATAATTGAATCGCGAATATTACAACTCGAAAATAAACAATCGAATTATCTCTGAATTAGAAGATAGAATAAATCGCGCCTCTAATATTATTTTCAATCTCAATGAATCCACTTCTTCGGTTGTTGAAGATCGTGTGAGCCATGACACAATTATAGTAAACAATATACTTAAATCACGTAACATTAAAACTATCCGACTAGGTAAAAAAGTAACTGATAATAAGCCTAGGCCGTTAAAAATAATCTTCGAAAATAAGGAACACGCTAATACTGTGTTGCGAAGTAACCTCTGATCCCAACAAAACTTTCATCTTTCATGCTGATCGGACTAAAAAACAGGTTGAGTATTATAAGTCACCTAAGGATGAATTAAATATAAAAAGTCGAATGGTGATTTAAACACTCGTATTGCTTATAGAAACGGGAAGCCGTATCTATCAAACAACAACCATATCAGACCGAATGTAACTCTCCCAAAAAACTAAATATATATTACCAAAATTGTGGTGGATTACGCACTAAAATTAATGACTTTCAAATAGTTGAAACTTGGCTATATGATAATGTTTTGAATAGTCAGTTGCAATTACATAACGATACCCTCTACAGATCAAATAGATCGATACATGGTGGAGTAAGAAGTAGAGGAATACTTATTCCCATAAAATCTTTTCTCAACTCCTCTCTCATTGTGTGCAATAATTCGATTAAACATCTATTCATATCGGTAAAATTTTATAAGCACACATATATTATTGGTGGTGTATATATTCCTCCTGGATCCAACATTGAGAAATACCACAATCACTGCCACTGTATAGAAAATATTGTAGAAAATTACAGATGTCATAATTTAATTATTTTAGGTGATTTTAATCTCCCAGGATTAAAGTATGATAACGTAAATAATTATCAAACTGATGTAACAACATCTACTATAGTTAATTGTTATAACTTCCTCAATGCATCACAAATTATTGACATTCCAAACTCGCGCGGGATCTTTCTCGATTTATGTTTCAGTAGTCTAATACATCTATATATAAATCTCCTGATCCTTTGCTTCCAACTAGTATCCATCATTCCGCATATGTATTAGAATTCTCAACTATTATAAATAATAATGTAAATACTTGTGAGAAAATATTATTATTTAACAAAGCTGACTTGATCAACTCCTATTTTAACTCGATTAATTGGAATTTCCTCACTACAAATCCAAATTTTGATGCAACTCTTACAGAATTCTATAAGATTATCTACACCGCATTTGATAAATTCGTACCATCTAAATATGTCTACCATAATAATAAATCTTACCCACGATGGATGACGAAAGAACTGATCTCATTAATAACAGAAAAGAAAAAGGCACATATCATTTACAAACAAGGTGGTCAACTTAATGACTACCGAGTTTTTTTCCAACTGAGAGATGAGTGTAAGAGATTATCAAAAACCTGCTACAGTAACTACCTTCTTGGAGTTCAAAACTCCTTAAAATCGAATCCGCGCTAATTCTGGCAGTATGCTAAAGATCTCAAAAATAAATCCGGGTATTCAAATGAAATGCATTATAATGATATTAAAGCAGATAATGAAATTAACATCGTTAATCTATTTTCTGATTATTTTGCGAGTGTATACACTACTTCCGACACAGTTACCCATCATCACCAAGGCCAGCACTCAAATTCTATGACTATAAACAGTAAATTAGTTATTGATATCCATGATGTGTTTAATGCAATTATTTGTCTAAACCTACGCTTACATGTGGTCCTGATAAAATATCTAGTTATTTCCTGCAAAAATGTTTATTTTCTTTACGTCATCCAATATATCTCATGTTTAACAGATCTTTCAATCAAGGAATTGTGCCTAAAACAAGGAAGATTAGTTATATCGTCCCGAGGCGTAAATCTGGATCGAGGGTTCTTATAAATAACTATAGAGGTTTGTGCATCCAATCTATGATTGCAAAATGTTGGATAAAATGGTAGCCAAACAATTATCCTGGGCTACAAAGCAAGTCATCTCACCTAATCAATATGGATTCGTCTCTGGTAGGTCAACTTTGTCCAATCTTCTGGGATACAAAGAGTTTTTATCGGACGCCTTGGAAAATCGTTGTCAGGTGGATACTATATTTACGGACTTCACCAAGGTATTCGACATGATTGATATCAATATCCTATTGGGTAAGCTTGATTCTATCGGATTATGTCGTATGACTCTCTATCGTATCGTCCTTCCTAAATAACAGGGTACAGTATGTTAAAATATGTAATTACATATCTAAACCAACTCATGTTACCTCTGTAGTGCCACAAGGGTCACATTGTGGCCCAGTACTCTTTATTCTATTTGTAATTGACCTGGCTGATATTTTAGAAAATTGCAACTTTGCCTTATATGCAGATGATTTAAAACTTTTTAGAATTATCAATACCTGTGATGACTGCAATGATATTCAAGCCGATTTTAATAGACTTATTGATTGGTGCACTACTAATCGGCTGTTGAATGTTAGTAAGTGTTACTCGATGTCAACGTTTAGGTGCTGTAATCCAATTACATATACCTACTCAATTAATTCAACAAACTTGGAAAAGGTTAGCACATTTAAAGATCTGGGCATTACTTTTGATTGGAAACTAACTTTTAATAGTCATATCACTAATACATCCAAAAAAGCCTTACAAATGTGAGGGTATTTATGGTCAATTGGGAGGGACATGGATATTTTCTGCTTAAAGACCTTATATTGTTCCCTAGTTCGTTCCATCATTGAATATAACTCACCAATTTGGACGCTATTTACTGCAATCAACATTGATCGACTTGAACAAACTCAAAAGAAATTCCTAAGGGGCATTGAGTATAAATCTGGACATCAACATACCCAAGGTGATTACTCGTCGATACTACATGACCTTAACATGAAGTCACTTGCTGAACGAAGAACTGTTGCTGACCTATGTCTACTTCAGCGGATAGTTAATGGTCACATTGATGCTCCACACATTCTACAGTCCATTTCATTTTATATTGTCTCTAGAAGGACGCGATTATCTACTCTCTTCTACCCGGTAACACATAGCACAGTCACAATAATTCATTAACATGGATAATGGAGCTAGGAAACGAATTTAATAATCTCGAATGATTCGACCTATTTAGGAATTCCCTGGACTGTTTTAAACGCTATCTGAAATATAAAACTTAATATATTATTATTTTTTATATATGTTGGAGGCTTCTACTTCGTTATACATTTTTGTAAATTGAATAAAACACGATAACTTTGTATAACTTGAAAACTTTTTTATTGTGATTAGTTTCGACAAATTTATCAGTGATTATCAAACACATGGTAATTTAAAATTCGGTTACAACAGGTATATATACAAATACGAAAAAGAGGGATTATAAAACAGCTATGAAGATGGGTGTGTACATGAGGTTGATCTGGTCGTTAATTGAGGGAATTCCCGGATTAAGCCTGGCTTTATGTATTTCTAGGGATTCTAATAAATCCATTTTACGTCCTTTTTCTGCGAAATGTAGAACCGAAAGTACATCTTCAGAAAAAGAATGTCTTTCGACAATAATGTGTTTCGCGAATGTTGATTTTTCAGGTTGATTGAGGCGAAAAGAGCGAAGATGTTCGTGGAGCCTAGTTTTTAATTTTCAACCAGACTGGCCTATGTACAGTCCATTACAAGTATCACATTTTAAGCTATATATTCCTCATTTTTCAAACATTGGTGTTTTTGTTTTAGGGTTGAGGATAGTATTATTTAATTTACAAAATGGTTTAAGAGCTACGTTAATATTATATTGCCAAAATATGTAATTGATTTAAAATGTAATTGTTTTTTCTTCAAATGATTACCGGCATATAAGTATTTATTGTATTTACATAATTGATGTTTTTTTAGGATACAGTCAATTAATTTAGGGTTATATCCGTTGTGTGTTGGAATACTTTTAATTACATGAATTTCTTCTTAAAACAAGTATCTGATAAAGGTAAATTTATTGCTCTGTGTATAAATGAGTTAAATGCGGCCATTTTGTGGTTAAAGGAATGTCTAGAGTTGTTGGGAATGACGGAATCAGTGAAAGTTGGTTTTCTATAAATATCAAAGGTTAGTTTGTTGTTACTTGTAGTAATGGATAGGTTTAAATATTTGATTGACCAATTTTACCCATTCTTGGTAAAAAACATATAAAGTCATGGTATCGATACGTCGATGATATTCTTGCATGTTTCGTAGGATCAGACAGACAGTTAACGCAATTCTTAGATTTCATTAATAACCTCCATCCCCAAATTAACTTCACTGTAGAAACTAAAATTACCAACAACATCAAATATTTATTCCACTGTGTTGGTGGATAGGCATTAGGCCTATTTATTTACATAGAAGGAACTTCTGACAAAGCCTCTTTTAACAGCATAGGAAAGCTCTCTCAATTTTCGGCACTCCAGTCGCACTTCGTGAGTGGATAAAACAAATCTAGAAGTTAAATACAGTCCAAATATCAATAGAAAACGAAGTCTCCTCCCTGACTGTCCACAGGAAGGAGTACTATCTCCTTTCCTGTGGAACGTCTTGATAGACGACTTGCTAAGGAATCTTACTTTCCAGTCATAGGATGTGCAGATGATATAACAATTCTGCTTAAAGGACGCTTTGCAGGTATATTCAGTGAATTAATGCAGAGTGCCTGTTACTGGTTATTAATTTATCGACGTTCGTTTAAATATTTACAACCTATTCACATATAAATATGTCGTCGCGAAGTGATTACTTGTTTATTGTTTACACGTGACGTGTTTTCTCCTGGCGTGCTTGATCTTCTTCTCTTGTTTGTAGGTGGAACCCCAGGCTCTCATTTATATTTTAAGACCTCCAAACAAGCATCTCCGAAAATACGAATATCTGACACCCAGACCGCCAGTGATCAAAACAAGGGCTATAGTTGCAACCGTGACTTCAATTTATATAAGGAGGGGAAATGGTGTACAGACAACGCTTGCTCGGTAAATACAACTAAGACGAAGCTCATGCTATTCACCAATAAAAAGAAACTGGGCGGAATGATTAATGAATGATATTCAACACCATACGACTTCACCACCTTCCCTTTCATTCGTATCCGTGTCGGTATACGTAAGAGTAATGTCGGAATTTGTATAAATAAAATTTTGAATATTCTTTTGATTTACAAAAAGTGTAATAATTAGAAAAAACACGAAAATATTTTGTAAAATCTACAACAAATGAGTCTTATTAAGACTACAAGAAACAAATCACTTTTGAAACAACTACTACTCTAGCTAATACTTCGACAGACATTGAATGATACAAAAGTAATTTGTAAAATGATTTTCATTTTTAGTTCATTTTACAGAAAGCAACACTAGTTTGAACGTATTTCTTTCTGTAAAATGAACTAAAAAGTTAGTTCATTTTGCAGAAAGAAATACGTTCAATAGTGTTGCTTTGATAGCCTTGCTATTTTGTAACACGCAAATTACTTTTGTATCATTCAATGTCTGTCGAAGTATTAGCTAGAGAAGTAATTGTTTCAAAAGTGATTTGTTTCTTGTAGTCTTAAGATTTATTGTAGATTTTACAAAATATTTTCGTGTTTTTTCTAATTAGTAGTGAATTTTCTACAACGTAAGGACTTATATATTTTAATACAAAAAGTATGTTCATTTTCACAATAATTGTTAAGAAAAATTATTAGTTTGAGTGAAATTTTAGAACTATATATTTATACTTTAACACTATTAGAATTATATTGTTGATATTTTTATTAGTGAGAAGTTTGACAGAATCTCTTAATCATTCCTGTCATAGTTTTAATGTATAAATATATAGTTCTCAGACTTCTAATCATTGTAACAATTCTTCTGAAGAAGCAATAAATTTGCAAAATATTTTATATTGAAAAAACAAAATTTTATTTTTGAAAATTGCAAAGTATATACCCCAATACCCTAACAACCTCTTACCAAACTTGTCGGGATTTGGTGTTACATAGATCCACTTGCTCCTTACCTCCAACCGGTAATATAACATGGTGGATCTTTCTTATCACAAGATTTCAAAATATTCTTGATCTATGAATTTTTTAAAATGATTTCATAGTTTTACTTATTTATTGGAAAATATTTGTCTATTCTTGCACATATATTCAAATAATTATATTAAATTGAATATATATGGTAGAGCTTAAGTCTTAAATAATAAGATATTACTAATTTCAATCAAATGAAATTGTAGATTTTACGAAATATTTTCGTGTTTTTCTAATTATTAAAATGAAATTGTTTCTGTTTTGTGTAGCACATAATTAGCTATACTAAGATTTTTATGCTAATAAAAAAAATCAAACAAATTTATTATATCATTATTTTAATTCATAATATATTTATAAAAATATTCTCAATTTTTTTTTATTTGTGACCGTATCACGAAAAAAAAACTCATAGATAAATATGTTTTATTCAATATTATATTAATTTTAAAGCTTATTCAAATATTACCATATAATTACATAAAATTGTTTGTAATAAAATTGAAATTCATTAAATATAATTATTATATACCAGTGGTTCAATAAAATTTTTCTTACCCTTGACTCTTGTAGATAAATTGGTCTTCTTTTCAAATTCTAGGTAAGAATCTGAAAAAAGACAAAAAGTAAAATGTTGGTGGTGAACGTTAGTCTGAGTCTTCAATCGGATAAGTGAAAGAAGATTCAGGCAGCGGAAAGATCACGTCATTGATAGCACATTAATCACAACTAATTCTCCCAGAAAATATATCAGCTAATTTTTACATGTTTAAACAAGTCTTTACAATTTTGTATTACGTTTTTATTCAAGCATTCTGATAATCAAATCAAATAACTATAAGGTGCTTAATAAGATGATACATTTTGCTCTATTTATTGATTATTTATTTTAATGGATGAGGCAGATACATGCTGAAACTCCATAATTCATTGAAATAAAACAAAACAGTTGGAAGGGTTTCACTTTTTATTATTGATCACTGCAACATGAATAGTATTCATCTAATGAAGCCACTGTATAGTGAAACATGTTTCATTGATCAAGAATAAAATGTAAAACCCTCCCCAGTGTGTTGTTTTATTTCATTGTATTATTTGTTTTTTATTCTTTAAAAATGCGAATACGATTTAAATAAAATTTTATGATGAATAAGTAAACACGTGCAAATTTAAAATCATTTGATTTATTTGTGTTTCAGTAGTAACTGTTCCTGATGTGAAGAAATCTGTTTTAGTATAAAAAAACATTGCTGCAGACTATGACAATATAGTGCAAATATATTAAATTTTCTTCTTATAGAATACCGGTCTTTATACAAATCATTACCTTTTATTTAATGCAAAAATATTTTCCTAATTACTGAAAGCAATAATTATATATTATTATATCTGCGGGAAAACAATTCTAATACAAATATTTTAACTATTTTTGGGTAATCAGCCATATCACTATATAATATTTTGCCACTCCAGTCATTTAAACTTCATCATAATTTCACAACAGCCATGCTTGACGTTTAAATAATATTTTAGAAGTTGGAGATTTTGATGAAGATAATGTTTTAATTCTTGTAAACTTCATTAAGGTTTTTAATTTTAAACAAATTTAACATATTAGTTAATTGTAAGTTTATACTATAATACATTATCTCTCTTTATTATTTACCATTATTATTGATATTTTAGAAAACGCCCAATCTGTCTCGCATAAACTCAATAGAAGGCTACATCCAGTGTCAATTTTAGAATCTGTTATTTATGCAATATGTGCATGTGACTTTGAACCATAACACTCTACATCGTTGGGATAAAGTATGAAACCAAGTAAATATCTTTAAAACAAAACTTACAGTATCTTATCCATACTTTATCCCAACCCTGTATAATTACTAAATTAAAAGACTGACTACGTTTTTACCATATTACCACTGTAGTATTTGATTAACTTTAATTGTTATTTACTAGCAATTATATTACAATATTTTTTGAAGTTTATATTTTACTTAAGACAATTAAATTCCGGTTCATCCTATTAGTTCGTATCTAAAAATAAATCATACGAGTTGAAATTAAAAATAGATACATCAAATATGTAAATATTGTGTTTTAAAAAAATCGTTTTAATTTGAGTGATTGAGTAATTGAGTATTAATAAAAAGTGTAAAAATATTAAATATTTAATAATTAAATGAAAATACTTTAACATTACTTTTTTGCCGAAATGGTTTAGTTTTTGAAACAATGTATTCATTACTCTAATTATATTTAATCTGAGTGTCTATGATCCAGATATACCAAATTATATCAACATTATAATTATTATCTTTCGTAATTGATTGCCACTGTCTCATCGTCATGATTTTAAATAAGATAATCAATAAGACGAACTCGTGGTTAAAATGGATATATTTTTATTTTCAGGAAATGTAAAACATTTAAAGAGTTCAGGTGCGGTATAAGTTTTTCTCTTTTCTTACAAAGCACAATAAAACCAAAGTTTTTATGAAATATTATTTTTTTGTTTACTAATTAAACAGGATTTTGTAAAGTGAAATGAAATGACCTGGCAGTCGCTACTTCATTATTAAGCAATAAATGTAAACAAAATACACCAAGAAAATTGTTTAAAGAAATAACCATAAAAGGAAAAATTAATTTTCATAATCTTCTTCTCAAGTGAAAGTTGACAATTTTTATATAACAATAACTTAAGCTCTCATGAGAAAACAATGATATTTAATAATATCCTAGAAAATGCATCTTGCATTGCATTTCCAACAAAAATAAAACCAGTTTATACAACTAATAAATCAAAAATTCACTGGTTTAATAATAACCTAAAATCCATGAGGAAAAATCTTAAATTCATGAGTAAACAAAAAATCCAGAACATACTAAAATTAAGAATAGGTACAAAACAAAATATTTAAATGCAATTAAAACAGCAAAAATTGAAGCTTATAGCAAATATATAAAAAGTGATAAAAATCATCAAGTAGCTATGTGGAAAATTATTAATAAAAACAAAGTTCAATCTAATGACGATTATTGCAACATAACTGCAAATCAATTCAATACTTTCTTTATAAACGCACCAAAAGTGCTGGCATCCTCACCACAAGAATCGAAAATTGATCCAATTATTTTCATGTATAGTTGTGAATGTCCTCTGAATGTCTCTTCATATTTTAATTTTCGTGAGGTTGCGATCAACCTCACGAAAAGTAAGAAGATGCAATCAATGAACTAAAGTCAACTAAAAGTTTTTATATTTATGGGTTAACAGCTAGTATGTTAAAAGTTGTAAAAAACTTAATTATTATCCCTTTAACTACACTCTTTAATTCTTGCATTAAAGAGAAAATTTTCCCTGAAATTTTGAAACTTGCAAAAATTTTACCAATTTTTAAGAAAGGTAATTCGTATTGTTCATCAAGCTACAGGCCAATCAATTTATTGCCGAAAATCAACAAAAAAAATGAAAAATTACTAAAGAAACAGTTAATTAACTACCTAGAACAAAATAATATATTAAATAAACAACAATTTGGATTTCGAGAGGGGTTGTCGACAACTGATGCTATTATACATTTTACTGACTGGATCATTGATTGCTTTGAAATGGGCCAATGTACAACTGCTTCCTTCCTTGATTTAACCAAAGCCTTCCACTGTGTATCAAATGAAATACTACTGCGAAAACTGTATGTCTACAACATACATCCTGACAGTTGCAAGTTATTGTCTTCATACCTTCAAGATAGAAAACAAATTGTATTTTATAACAATTCTTATTCACAAGTACTACATAATACTACTGGTATTCCACAGGGATCAAAATTAGGAAAATATTGTTCTTACTATATATTATTGACCTGCCTAATCACATAAAAGATCATAATATAGTTTTGTACGCCGATGACAAAACTATAATTACAAAATATTGCAACTTACATAATTCCATAATGTCAGTTGTATCGCGATGGTTTCGCAGCAACCAATTAACTTCAAACACAGAAAAAATTCAGAAACTATTTTTTTCTGTCCAAACCAAGGCAAAAAATATACCCCACACCTCAACGACAACATTTTTAGGTTAACTCTGGATAGCCACCTTAAATTGATACACCATGGTAACGCACTTGCTAAAAAATTATCTTCAAATATTTCCCTACTACGCAATATGGCTAATAGCTTAAAGTGTGAGGTACTGAGAGTTGCATATTTTCACTTTGTCAATCGCATATGGCTTATGGATTACTAATATGGAGACATTCTCTAATTTTAAAGAGAATATTTTCGCTACAACGTAGGGCGGTGCGTATTATAGCAGGTCTGCCTTATCGGCAAGATTGTAGAACTGCATATACTACAAATAACATACTAACATTGTATGTTATGTATGTATAATTACAATATTGCTATTATTATAAACAACTGCAATTGTTTTACTTTCATCTTTTTCATGGCTACCCATTTTTTATTTATAATAAAATTTAAAATGACTATAACTCACTTATTTTTAGAAATAACTATGTCGTATGTCATATTGGATTAAAGAGAAAAAATTACCTTTTGAATGAGGCTATAGCCAACTATGGTTTCCATTTAAAAAAATGTAAGTTTGCATCATATCTCGTAAAATAATAGCGATAGATGATTATTTTTTATTAATCTACATAAAATTATCTAAAACTTTGTCCTTTACAGTTTTTTTCTATCTGTTATAATAACCGAGATATATTGATTTGAAAAAATTGACACTTTTTACTTTTTTCAAAATATCTAGTTACCCTTGACTTTTTTTAAAACTTTGAAAGTGGAATTTTATTCGTCTCGTAAATCTACACTTCTTTCCCCATTTAACCGTTTCTCTATCTCTTATAGTTTCCGAGATCCCCATAGAGAACATCGAAAAAAACTCACCCTGTATATACAACATTGATGTGCACATTAAACTTGCTTTTCTGAAATACTATGGTGAAATGGTCTTTTAATACATTATTAAATTAGTGAACGATCCCGATCAGAAGTTTAATGTCAAAAATTAAGAAGAATACGTAGGATTTGTTTATTTCGGTTATTTACTTTTTGATTAATAAAAAGAGATATCTCAATTCAAATTTATAATTACCTCTTCCTGAGTTGAGTTTTCATATGAGGAAATGAGAGCTTTTTCTACTTGCAGTATAAGGCCATTTATATCTTCCTGCATCCTGAGTTACCAATTCTTAATTACTTGTAGTTTTTCCAATTTCTTAAATAGATCCTTATTGGATTTTCTAAATGCTTTATTTTCGAGAAATAACATATCCATCTGTGATCTAACCAGGATTAATCAACATGCGCCAGTTATATTTGCTTATTTTCACACCGGCAAAGATAATATCAGTTTAGTTTTTATTTTATTGCTTTTAAATTATTGAATCCAAAGATTCCGCTATAAATATTGAATTATGTAATTTAATTGATAATGACCGTCAAAAGTCGAAACTTAAGTCGTGTATGTTGTAATATATTTATGGTATATATTATAATAAAAAATTGTGTAATATAATGTTTATATAATATAGCCAACTGTGGTTTTTCAGCTATACTAAAATATGTCGACTGGATTGATTTTCCCTAGTTAATCCTGTGATTTTTTTTCATTTTTATTTTTACTTTTATAATTGGTAACTTATCCTTTGTCTTAAGTGATAACTGAATAAATTCTGTTTTTGCATTTGATTCGAATTTATCACAAAGGTTTAAAAACTTGAAACTGTATTATTTGAACTTATATTACCACCTGAAAACGTTTATTTTTCTTAGTGATTTCTGAAATTTGATGTGATGTGTAGTATCTAAAATTTTTTAAATTACATTGGATATTAAATATTTAGTTTTTTAACAAAATTTAAGACTATTAAATAAACAATGTTGTTATAATATATTAATATGATAACTAATTTCCAGAAACATCACAAAGTATTTTATTATATTAACTTATTGTTGAACCCAACTACTGAAGGGGGTGTGAATAAATTAAGAACACAGATGGATTGGAATTGGCGCATCCCAAAGTTGGTCATAATTCTTACAAATATAGACATCAAACAATCATTAAATTGTCAAGATATAAATAATTATTTTAGCCAACTGTTCGTTCGTTTTAATTCGCGTAATTACATTAAAACTGTTCATAGAACGAAACGAATGCGCACGTACAGCCAGATATTCTGTGAAGCGGCAGACCTTACGCATGAAATTTTCCGGAATTCCATAAATTTAAAATAACAACGCAATTTCATGCAATTTCAATCTTATTACAATAAACACATTTTTAATCTCAATTATAGAATTTCCGCGTATAAAGTGCGCGCCTTTAACGTGCATTATCAAACATTACTTAAGCCACGGGTAATTGCATTAAATTCTTGTGTAGCAAGTAGCACTTATGAAAATCCATCTAGATAAAGTGTAATTCATCTTGCTGGAAATAATTTCATGTTAATTCTTCGCGTAATTTCGCTCCTTTATTATGGCTATCTGCGCATCTGGTTCTATCATGCTAGTTTGTGTGTATTGTTTTATTTTTTTAATAATTGCTGCGGAGATCTCAAATGCGTCTGAATTAATTTTTTAATTACGTACGTATGTTGTTCGCTTTATCCATTGATGGCTGATTATTTTGTTAATTAATTCGATACGCGATCAAATCATGCAATGCTTAAGGATGTTTGTTGTGTAATGCTGGGAAACGTATAATCTCGTAGGGAAACAAATATTATTAATGGTGGAAACAATTAATGTAATGTATACTGAATAAAAACTAACATATAATTTTTAAATTGATTTGTTTTTTATTAACTCATACATTTTTTGATGTATTAAACTAGAACTAACTAAATATAATTATATATTTGAAATAAAAATTACACTATATTTATTTATAAGAGTGGTTAATTTGTGTATACCTTGTAGTGTTGTTATAATTACACTGTATTAATTAAACATAAAAAAACTAATAGTACAATAAGGAAATACATGTGAAACTAATATAAAATCGGTTCTCAGGATTTCCCAATTTCCTATTCACCTTGATTATCTTTCTTGGCGGTTAATTAAGTCAATTAGTTTTATGGATTTAACCCGCTGGATTGATTTTAGGATGTGAGTACTTTATTCAATATATGTACTGGATGTAATTTGACCGGATTTTCGAAGTCTAGGATAGCTCTAAATTTATTCCGTATCCAAAGAAGTTTTACATATATATTATTATTAACCACATTTCCTGAATTCTATTTGGATATCTAATGCGAGCCTTTTCTTGTGCAGTCATGAGTACTTTCATAAACTCATTGAAATTGAAAGTATAGCTGATGAATAGCCATGGATATTCAATTGTGTAATATAATTTTTAAGTAATATCGAAAATTGTGTTTTTCAGCTATATTTGTAACAACTGAATAAATACTGTTTTAAAAATATTGCATTTTATTAGAATTTATAACAAAACATAAAAAGAAATAAAAACTGTATTATTTAAACTTACATTACGACCTGAACACGTATAGTTTCCTTGGTGATTTCTCAAATTTGATTTATGATAATTAATATTGTGTAATATTTATATACAAATTTTTAAAATTATATTAAAGTTGTACTGAAGAGAGCGAAAGTTCGAAACACGTGTCTGCAGATGATTATAAACTTGAATGCTAGATTGTTTTAAATTGCTTTTGCTTAATTTAATTTAATGAAATCAGTTTAAATTCAATTTTTGTTTATAATTGTTCATGTTATAGTCATGTTTAAACAATCTAAAAAACATTTTATCATTTATTAGTTTATTCAACAGAAATAATTTCATTCAAATTAGTGTTGCTTTGATAGCTGTACTATTCGTAACACGCAAATTCATTTTGTTTTATTCAATGTCTGTCGAGGTATTAGCCAGAGAAGTAGTTTTTTCAAATTAATTTGTTTTGTAGTCTTAGTAAGACTCACTGTTGTAGATTCAAGAAATGTTTTTCGTATTTTAAATTTATTATAATATTAGGGTACTTAGTATTTTGTAATTTTGATTGTAAAGTTAGTCCTAAAGATTTCTTACTGAGCATGATTCACAATAATAACTACAAAAAAGCTAATTATATTGACTTAAATTAATCTTATCAATATTAATTGGCTACTCTTTGGGTTCTGTAGTTCATTGAAAGTTGTGGTTTACAAATTTTACATTTGTCTCTAGAGGTGTCTTAGTAAGCATGTTTTTTTATAAACATGGTTTACCACGGATACAAAGAGGAACATTAAATTGAAACTTTGTTATCGTCGAAAATGAAAATCGAAAAGTCCTCTCTCTATCATTGTGAATTCCAAAGAATGCGGACTTTAGACAAAACCCAAATTAGCACTAAAACCAAAGATATTTGGAAGTTTGTACGACAGAGAAAAAGTACTTCAAGAATTGCTAATCAGATGGTTGTTTGGAGACAAACAATTATCATCGTCACAAGAGATTGTGCATGGTTTTACCTATGCTTTTTCTAAAAGTTATTTGACATTCAAAGAATAATTTTCATTTAGTTAAACGCTCTCTGCATCTAATATTACTGAGGATGGAGTGTAAATATGTCTATTGGGGCGTCAGCCACCAATACCACAAAAAAGAACGAAAGAAAAAAGGTACACGTGGCAGCAACGCGTAGTACGCGGAGTTATTGTTTTTAGGCGGTAATTATTGTCTAAATAGTTTAGAAAATGCACATTACTTTTTGTCTGTTCTTTAGGCGTTCTTGAAACTCGTCTTGGAGGAGCGCGAACGCTGGAGGTGCACCCGGGATAAAACTAAAATTGGGAAATTCACATATTGATGGTAATAAAGGGCAAAAAGAGGGATGAGGTAAAGGAATATTAAATGGCTGTGAAAATGCGCTAAAACGGTTACCAAGAAGATGCAGAAGATCTACTATAGGTGGAACGTTTAACGGACGTTGGAAGAGAAAGTTTCCTGGTGTGAGTGCTTCCAGATGAGATGGGTCAGACGAGAGGGGGCACAGTGGTCAAGAGTTGAGTATTACTTCAATTTGGGAGAACACCTAGACGAATTCCTCGTAGGATGACACGTAGAAGGTGATGCTTCGTGGATTTTACTGCGGCTTCCCAGAGCTCTCCGAAGTGAGGAGCAGTTCCAACGGAGGCGGCAGTGGTAGTGATGGCAGCTTGATGCTTCGTTGAGGCAAAAATGTGATAGAACGGTGAATTCCCGGTGAGTTCCGACGAAGTCTGTGCCACTGTTCGAAAAGGCGATAGACTGCGAGAAAGCAGCGGGTTTTGAGGTCTGAAGAGGGTCCTTGGTGAATAGCCTTGGTGGAGAAGCAAACACGGCACCTCAGCAATGGTAATGTTGAAGAGTCCGGAATATTCAACTCCAACACCAAGAAACGGAGTGGCGGCAGTTATAGATATCAGTATATTCAAAATTGCCTCGGCTAACCAATCCTCCACTGAAATCATTCTTAAGAACTACCTTAATTTAGTATTTAGTAACAAAACGCTAATGATTATGGGTGGTGATTTAAAATTTAGGTGCCTTGACTGGTACCACAGGGCGATGAATAAAAATGGCAAATTTCTTCTTGAGCTACTTAAAAGCATGCGTACTAAAAGCCATAGTTATATACTTCGAGCTCTAACTAGCCTTTTTCTGTAATCTTAACTCATCAGAGGACCATATATCTTTCTATTATCTAGAGATACCAAGAGAACCTACTAATAAACTGTCAACAAGCTATCCTCATTTAAGCTTGCATCTTTTAATGAGTTCATGACAAGCTTTCAAATTGATCCTCTGACTATACATACCGAGCTATCACAAAAGACAAAAAATGTTCGCCCTAAATTTCCGTAACTAGAGGTTATTCAGATTCAAACCGCATAAATTACAGAATCATTGCTGGGAAGCGGTTTCAAGTAATTTATTGAATACCTAAGCTACTTGTATATTTGGAAGTTCATCTGTATGCATAATATTCAAATCGAGATGTAAATGGTCTTGTTGTTTTCAATTAGCACAACCTAGGCACCTCCACTAATAATTAGGCTCCTCCTACAACCAAGAGATGAAGATCAAGAGTGCAAAGGGAAAACGCTTCATGTAAAAATAATAATTTTACTTTTAAAGAACTTAAGGGACGCTCGGCTACCTAAATGTTCGGGGTATTTCTACCATTTTCAAGGACTAAATAAAGGTAACATAGATAGCTGTACCATCAGTTAAATGAAGAAAAAAATAGGTATTCTCAGCATCTTTTAAATGCATTCAAGAACCTTTAGAAAATTTTTAATATCGGTTTATTGAAAATTGTGTTGGTTTACGATCCCCTAGAAAGCTGGTATTTAAATAAATCTTAATCTACTATTTAATGATAACGTACCAATAATTATTGTTGGTGATTTGAATTTCAAAAAAACCCTAACTAGGAAGCAGATCTCGAGACATAACATAAGGGTGATTTTACAAAAGAGTCAATCGTTATTTATAATATATATCTTTATTGTGTTATTAACAGAAATTGTTTTACACTTGTCATATTGTATAATTAAATTTAAATATAAAGTAGACAAACTTAACCTAAATTAACAATACATCGTTTGCACAGTATAATTTAATTTAATGTCAGAGGTACTCGATAGCATAGTTATATAACTCAATTTATTAAATAAATATAATAAGGTAACCTACAGCAAAGTTAAAAAAATGTTTTAAAATAATATAGAGGTATATATCTGACTAGAGTTTTATCACTGTTATATTATAAAATTGATATAAACCTGAGACAAAATCTAAAAATAAATAAATTATCACATAAATAAATAAATAAATAAATAAAGGTAACCAATAATTTTATAAAACGAATTAATAAATTAAATAAAATATTCACAAAGAGATAAAACGCACATAAATGTAAAAATAGATATTAAAAGTATTTAATAATACTGACTAATAGGATACACTAGATAATAAATAAATAAATAAATAAGTATAAAACCGATGGAATAAAATATTTACAGGTGGATGAAACGCACAAAACATATTAAAAAGTAAGTTAAAATTAAAAAACATTTTATTACATTAAATTAAACAAAACAGACACTAAATATGTAAATGTGAATGGTTTTCATAGAGATAGTCATCCCATTTATAGTAAGCCTTTTGAATCAGATATTCTTTAATTCTCTCCCTATAACGCGCCTCTGGCAGTTCACGAAATGATTTTGGAAGTACATTATAGAATTTGATGGCATAGAATCTAGTACCTGTCTGAGCTTTTGAAAGTCGGATCGTGTTAATTGCCAGATTGTGTCTATATCTCGTTGAATAGGTGTGACTAGATCCATGCGTTTGGTATATATCTATATGCCTCTTGATATACATTAAGCACTGAAATATATAGAGGCAAGGTAGCGTTAACGCGTTATGTTTTATAAATGTATTGCGACAGTCCTCTCTATATCCGTTCCCACCAAGTATCCGTATTGCTCGTCGTTGAAGACCAAATATACGATGTCTAATTGTTGAATGACCCCATGCAAGTAGTCCATATTGGATGTGGCTTTGGACATGAGAGTAATAGTACTGCCGCAATACATCGTTGGGTACCTGGGAAGCAAGATTTCTCAACATAAATATATTCTTGGCAAGCCTATTTGCAAGGTGTTCGCCGTGGCACGACCAGTTCAACTGGGTATCTAAATTTATGCCAAGAAATTTCGCTGAATCAACAAGCGGCGATTTCAGCGTAAAAAGAAGTTCCTTTGTTTTTGTCGAATTTAGTTTTAGGCAGTTACTTGCAAACCAGTCAGCAGACTGAGTTTGAGAACTTTCCGGAACCACAGGCAACGTTTTTGATATTGTTGTATCATCTGCGAAGAGAATCACATCCGACTCAGAAAGGCAACCTGGGAGATCGTTGATGTACAATAAGAAAAGTAGTGGCCCAAGGACTGATCCTTGAGGTACCCCGTGAATCACAGTGACTGGCGACGAAACTTCGGATCTATATTTTGTGCACTGTGTTCGTCCCGATAGGTAAGATGAAATCATTTTTACACTATCAGGATGTAAATTATAATAATACAATTTTCTGATGAGAATGGAGTGAGAGACACAGTCAAAAGCTTTTGTTAAGTCTAAGAACGTTGTGTTTGTTTCTAACCCTTTTTCAAAGCAGTCTAATATTACAGTATTAACTCGAGGTAGCCTTCTTTTGCAATCTCCACTCGAATCACGGATGAGATCTCGTCAGTAGACCAGACATCTTCCGATTACTAAGTTATTCTAGATATTGCGATCGGTGCTTACAGATCGTTGAGATATCCACCATATGGCACCAATAATATAAAAAAGTATAGTATATGATCTGAAACTAAGAATAGCTGAGAGAAAAATGATTAGAAGAATGGTAGGACCAATAAGAAGTGAAGGTAAAATAAGACGAAAAACCAATGCAGAAATCTTAGAAATTCTGGAAGGGAGAGATGTCGTGAGCATTATCAAGACTGCTCGCATAAAGTTACTAGGTCACGTATGGAGATCGGGGAGCCATAGCAACATAAGAGCGATAATGGAATGGAAATCGAGCAAAAAGAAG
>CAXAKX010000513.1:72500-81035 GCA_963969525.1 Ontholestes murinus | reverse complement strand
CTCGAGATGCGAACACCCAGTGCCACACCGCATCAACAAACATTTCAGATGGCGGGTGACTGAGGACCGCTCGGCCTTCCTACGAGCGGTCCCATGAGACGCAGCACGTGTACGCGTACGTACATCGTCCGTGCTCGTTTTTGTTTGTTTGTTTGTTTGTTTGTTTGTGCCAATATTTATTATTTGTATATGTATATATAATATATATATGTAATATTATCTCTCTGGGGTGGTTACAATCGGTAGTATATTTTATTTAAAATAAATATGTTTGTTATAACGGATGACGGACCGCGCGCGCGCCCATACAGAATGCATCCGTAGTAAGGCGGCGCGATGCGAGCATCCCTCTCTGGAAGAATGGGATATATACTCCCAAAACTTCAGTGTCTTTTTATGTTTCTTTCAAACAGACGACGGATCAGCCACACGAGTCAACCGAGATCGGATATATCATATCTGGTATGATATCGTCGATCGGTCGGTCAAAACGAGAGAGATGCGAACGTCCGGTTCGTATATAGAGTACACACACAGTGTGTTGTTGTGTGTACAAAAATACAGTGTGAGTAATACGCTTCGACGCATCAGTTCTACGTATATAAATATACGAGTTTTTCAGATGCGAGAAGCCGAACGTCAGATCGTCAGTGTATCTGTTTCGCGTACACACATATATTGTGCGACACAAAAAATACGTTAATGATCCTTCCGCAGGTTCACCTACGGAAACCTTGTTACGACTTTTACTTCCTCTAAATGATCAAGTTTGGTCATCTTCCCAGCAACATCGACGAACGTCGAAACGTCACCGAGTACCGGTCCGAAGACCTCACTAAATCATTCAATCGGTAGTAGCGACGGGCGGTGTGTACAAAGGGGCAGGGACGTAATCAACGCGAGCTTATGACTCGCGCTTACTGGGAATTCCTCGTTCATGGGGAACAATTGCAAGCCCCAATCCCTAGCACGAAGGAGGTTCAGCGGGTTACCCGGACCTTTCGGCCAGGGAGGACACGCTGTCTCCTTCAGTGTAGCGCGCGTGCGGCCCAGAACATCTAAGGGCATCACAGACCTGTTATTGCTCATTCTCGTGCGGCTAAAAGCCACTTGTCCCTCTAAGAAGAATTGATTGTACGCCGACAGTAAAAATCAAACGAGCGGCACGCACGACCGTTTGCACGACCGTGACGATACCGACGCCGACCTTTGAGATGTCGAAAGTACGCCTAGTTAGCAGGCTAGAGTCTCGTTCGTTATCGGAATTAACCTGACAGATCACTCCACCAACTAAGAACGGCCATGCACCACCACCCACCGAATCAAGAAAGAGCTCTCAATCTGTCAATCCTTCCGGTGTCTGGGCCTGGTGAGGTTTCCCGTGTTGAGTCAAATTAAGCCGCAGGCTCCACTCCTGGTGGTGCCCTTCCGTCAATTCCTTTAAGTTTCAGCTTTGCAACCATACTTCCCCCGGAACCCAAAAGCTTTGGTTTCCGGAAGCTGCCCGCCGAGTCATCGGAGGAACGTCGGCGGATCGCTGGCTGGCATCGTTTATGGTTAGAACTAGGGCGGTATCTGATCGCCTTCGAACCTCTAACTTTCGTTCTTGATCAATGAAAACGTTTTTGGCAAATGCTTTCGCTTTAGTCCGTCTTGCGACGATCCAAGAATTTCACCTCTAACGTCGCAATACGAATGCCCCATCCGTTCCTATTAATCATTACCTCGGGGTTCCGAAAACCAACAAAATAGAACCGAGGTCCTATTCTATTATTCCATGCACTAAGTATTCAGGCGAAGTTTTAGCCTGCTTTAAGCACTCTAATTTGTTCAAAGTAAACGTGCCGGCCCACCTCGACACTCAGTGAAGAGCACCGCGATGGGATTTCAAGTTGAGCCGCCCTCGCGGGCTAAGCTCACCGGCAGGACGTCCCGCGGGCACGCCAGTTGGACACCGCGAGCGATGAACCGGCGGCGCGGGACACAGATTCGACTACGAGCTTTTTAACCGCAACAACTTTAATATACGCTATTGGAGCTGGAATTACCGCGGCTGCTGGCACCAGACTGGCCCTCCAATTGATCCTCGTTAAAAGGTTTAGAGTGTTCTCATTCCGATTACGGGGCCTCGGATGAGTCCCGTATCGTTATTTTTCGTCACTACCTCCCCGTGCCGGGAGTGGGTAATTTGCGCGCCTACTGCCTTCCTTGGATGTGGTAGCCGTTTCTCAGGCTCCCTCTCCGGAATCGAACCCTGATTCCCCGTTACCCGTTACAACCATGGTAGGCGCAGAACCTACCATCGACAGTTGATAAGGCAGACATTTGAAGATGCGTCGCCGGTGCGAGACCGTGCGATCAGCAATAAGTTATTCAGATTCACCAAGTTGTACGATGAACGGACTCGCGTCCGACACCGATTGGTTTTGATCTAATAAAAGCGCTCCTTCCGTCTCCGGTCGGAACTCTGTTTGCATGTATTAGCTCTAGAATTACCACAGTTATCCAAGGATAAGTGGTACGATCTAAGGAACCATAACTGATTTAATGAGCCTTTCGCGGTTTCACCTTAATTTGGCTTGTACTGAGACATGCATGGCTTAATCTTTGAGACAAGCATATGACTACTGGCAGGATCAACCAGGGAGCTGTGTTTAGTCGCGCACACTCGAGCGGCGGCGCTTACGCGCGCGCGCGCCCGGTGTAACGACGAGCTCATTTATTTATAATAAAGAGGTGGTTCGAAATTCTGCTCTGCTGAACGGAACATCGCACATATCCCGGTTTACGCGTGCACGGACCCCCGACGTTAACGTGTCACTCCATTGGTATACAGAGCACGCCAGTAAAACACCTATCCCGCCCCTGTGGCGGGGTCAAGACGGTGGACGTGATGCAACTTGTGTAAAAGACACGAAACGCGGGGCGGCGGTTGTGCTACGGCGATATTACGACTAGACGTTCACACATTTATGCAGACCCACGACTTTTTTTGTTTGATAATGCGCCCGGAGACACACACGTGAGCACACGACGGCACATGTACATGAGCACACGGCGGCCGGCCGGCGGTGTGAACACCAAGAATTCGTAATTCTGCTCTCTGCTGAACGGAACATCGCACATATCCCGGTTTACGCGTGCACGGACCCCCGACGTTAACGTGTCACTCCATTGGTATACAGAGCACGCCAGTAAAACACCTATCCCGCCCCTGTGGCGGGGTCAAGACGGTGGACGTGATGCAACTTGTGTAAAAGACACGAAACGCGGGGCGGCGGTTGTGCTACGGCGATATTGCGACTAGACGTTCACACATTTATGCAGACCCACGAATTTTTTTGTTTGATAATGCGCCCGGAGACACACACGTCAGCACACGACGGCACATGTACACGAGCACACGGCGGCCGGCCGGCGGTGTGAACACCAAGAATAGGAGTGGAGAGACTCTCGGTCCACACAACTCCGAAATGCATCAATATATCATATATATGGCATGAGAGAGAAGAGAAATTTTATAAATTTCACATCTCGCCAAGGCTTACACACACTACAAAAAACATCATTGTTCGTTAGATTGAAAATCATCGTCTCGGCCAAGGGGACCACGCGCTCGGGTCCCCCGAACGTCTGACTTTATGATGATATATATATTTCAATCAACATAAGTTTTCATTCTCGCTCGGAATTCGGTGAGTTATTGCATTTGAATTTTCACGGAGTTTTTACGCACCGCTACTTTAAAAATATTACATGTTCAGTCTACATGTTGCTCGCATAAGGGCCATACGCATAAACGAATATACGAAATGGGTCCCGCGAACGTGCTATTCGGACAGGTTCAAACTACCTGTTAGAGTTTTCAACACCGAACTGTCCGGACACGGCGAGGCCGTGATTTTATATTCAACAGACGGTATATATATATGGTGGGTGAGAGACAAGAAAAAAATTTCCTCGGGCGGCAACTGATTTCTCGCGTCTCGTTTTATTAAAACATCGAACTGTCCAGACACGGCGAGGCCGTGATTTTATTTTCAACAGACGATAATAACACGATGATGATATATATTTATATATGTAGTAAAATACGGGGAACGATTTTTGTATGAGGCACAACCGACACACAAACCACACACATCTTATTATATATTATAATAGAGTAGCAGATTGGTGCAACACTGAGACCTCGGCGTTCCCCCAAACAAGAGATAAAACTAAAAACACGCCGGCCGACTTATTACACGTAACGTATATAATGGCATTACACTACTACACTGGTGTTGTTGTGTCGCCCGTTGCCGTGTGTCGTCGCCCGCCGTTGTTCCTCGTTCGTCTCTCCGGTTTCGTCGTCGTTTTATTAAATACATCGAACTGTCCAGACACGTGAGGCCGTGATTTTATTTTCAACAGACGATGATGATATTTTATGTGTATTAATATGATGGGGAACGATTATATGAGGCACACCGAACACGCAAAACCACACACATCTTCTTATTATATATTATATATAATACTAGAGAAGTAGCAGCTTGGTGAACACACTGAGACCTCGCGTTCCCCCACAAGAGATAAAAACTAAAAACACGCCGGCCGACTTATTACACGTAACGTATATAATGGCATTACACTACTACACTGGTGTTGTTGTGTCGCCCGTTGCCGTGTGTCGTCGCCCGCCGTTGTTCGTCGTTCGTCTCTCCGGTTCGTCGTCGTTTTATTAAATACATCGAACTGTCCAGACACGTGAGGCCGTGATTTTATTTTCAACAGACGATGATGATATTTTATGTGTATTAATATGATGGGGAACGATTATATGAGGCACACCGAACACGCAAAACCACACACATCTTCTTATTATATATTATATATAATACTAGAGAAGTAGCAGCTTGGTGAACACACTGAGACCTCGCGTTCCCCCACAAGAGATAAAAACTAAAAACACGCCGGCCGACTTATTACACGTAACGTATATAATGGCATTACACTACACTGGTTGTTGTGTCGTCGCCCGTTGCCGTGTGTCGTCGCCCGCCGTTGTTCGTCGTTCGTCTCTCCGGTTCGTCGTCGTTTTATATTAAATACATCGAACTGTCCAGACACGTGAGGCCGTGATTTTATTTTCAACAGACGATGATGATATTTTATGTGTTTTAATATGATGGGGAACGATTATATGAGGCACACCGAACACGCAAAACCACACACATCTTCTTATTATATATTATATATAATACTAGAGAAGTAGCAGCTTGGTGAACACACTGAGACCTCGCGTTCCCCCACAAGAGATAAAAACTAAAAACACGCCGGCCGACTTATTACACGTAACGTATATAATGGCATTACACTACACTGGTTGTTGTGTCGTCGCCCGTTGCCGTGTGTCGTCGCCCGCCGTTGTTCGTCGTTCGTCTCTCTGTCCGTCGCATAGGGCAAAAATTTGTTAAAAATTTTATTTTACCCATGCGACGGTTTATTAAAGCCAAAAGGATATTTATTTCGGCGTTTCTTTGCGATATATATACATATACTGCTCGCCTGGTCGTTCTTTTTCAATCTTCCACTTTTCACCCGAACGACCTGCACCACCCATATAGCTGTTTGATGCATATTTGTACAGAATAACGGCGAGAAATTAAATTTTTATTTTTCCACCTAGCGCTGCCCGAAAATATCATTTGTGTGTGAAACAAGACGAAACGAAGCGTAATACTCGACTTTATTTGCGTAAATCGAAAATTCGCTCATCGCACCGTGCACCACCATATATATGTCTCTCGCACACAGGTACCGAATAACGCTTTCGGCATCGTGCGCACCGACCGACCGCCGCATTTAACTTTTTCGCACGCCCGTACCGAATAACGCTTTTAGCATCGTGCGCGCCGACCGACCGACCGACCGACCGCCTCATATATATGTTTCTCGTACATAGGTATCGAATAACGGCAGAAATTATTTTTATTTTATTAAAATAAAATTTTCGTTAATTCGCTTACACGATGCGAAAGGACAGATCGGCGAGTGGAAATAAAGCGGACCGAAGTGAAAACGTTCGACTTTAGGTTTTTCGCACACAGGTACCGAATAACGCTTTTAGCATCGTGCACACCGACCGACCGCCGCGTACAATTATTTCGCACGCCCGTACCGAATAACGCTTTTGGCATCGTGCACACCGACCGACCGCCTCACATATATATTTTTCGTACATAGGTACCGAATAACGGCAGAAATTATTTTTATTTTAATAAAATAAAATTTTCGTCAATTCGCTTATTCGCACCGACCGACCGCCTCATATATATGTTTTTCGTACACAGGTACCGAATAACGGCAGAAATTATTTTTATTTTCATAAAATAAAATTTTCGTTAATTCGCTTACACGATGCGAAAGGACAGATCGGCGAGTGGAAATAAAGCGGACCGAAGTGAAAACGTTCGACTTTAGGTTTTTCGCACACAGGTACCGAATAACGCTTTTAGCATCGTGCACACCGACCGACCGCCGCGTACAATTATTTCGCACGCCCGTACCGAATAACGCTTTTGGCATCGTGCACACCGACCGACCGCCTCACATATATATTTTTCGTACATAGGTACGGAATAACGGCAGAAATTATTTTTATTTTATTAAAATAAAATTTTCGTCAATTCGCTTATTCGCACCGACCGACCGCCTCATATATATGTTTTTCGTACACAGGTACCGAATAACGGCAGAAATTATTTTTATTATATTAAAATAAAATTTTCGTCAATTCGCTTATTCGCACCGACCGACCGCCTCATATATATGTTTTTCGTACACAGGTACCGAATAACGGCAGAAATTATTTTTATTTTAATAAAATAAAATTTTCGTTAATTCGCTTACGCGATGCGAAAGGACAGATCGGCGAGTGGAAATAAAGCGGACCGAAGTGAAAACGTTCGACTTTAGGTTTTTCGCACACAGGTACCGAATAACGCTTTTAGCATCGTGCACACCGACCGACCGCCGCGTACAATTATTTCGCACGCCCGTACCGAATAACGCTTTTGGCATCGTGCACACCGACCGACCGCCTCACATATATATTTTTCGTACATAGGTACGGAATAACGGCAGAAATTATTTTTATTTTATTAAAATAAAATTTTCGTTAATTCGCTTACGCGATTCGAAAGGACAGATCGGCGAGTGGAAATAAAGCGGACCGAAGTGAAAACGTTCGACTTTAGGTTTTTCGCACACAGGTACCGAATAACGCCTTTAGCATCGTGCACACCGACCGACCGCCGCGTACAATTATTTCGCACGCCCGTACCGAATAACGCTTTTGGCATCGTGCACACCGACCGACCGCCTCACATATATATTTTTCGTACATAGGTACGGAATAACGGCAGAAATTATTTTTATTTTATTAAAATAAAATTTTCGTTAATTCGCTTACGCGATGCGAAAGGACAGATCGGCGAGTGGAAATAAAGCGGACCGAAGTCAAAACGTTCGACTTTAGGTTTTTCGCACACAGGTACCGAATAACGCTTTTAGCATCGTGCACACCGACCGACCGCCGCGTACAATTATTTCGCACGCCCGTACCGAATAACGCTCTTGGCATCGTGCACACCGACCGACCGCCTCACATATATATTTTTCGTACATAGGTACGGAATAACGGCAGAAATTATTTTTATTTTATTAAAATAAAATTTTCGTTAATTCGCTTACGCGATGCGAAAGGACAGATCGGCGAGTGGAAATAAAGCGGACCGAAGTGAAAACGTTCGACTTTAGGTTTTTCGCACACAGGTACCGAATAACGCTTTTAGCATCGTGCACACCGACCGACCGCCGCGTACAATTATTTCGCACGCCCGTACCGAATAACGCTTTTGGCATCGTGCACACCGACCGACCGCCTCACATATATATTTTTCGTACATAGGTACGGAATAACGGCAGAAATTATTTTTATTTTATTAAAATAAAATTTTCGTTAATTCGCTTACGCGATGCGAAAGGACAGATCGGCGAGTGGAAATAAAGCGGACCGAAGTCAAAACGTTCGACTTTAGGTTTTTCGCACACAGGTACCGAGTAACGCTTTTAGCATCGTGCACACCGACCGACCGCCGCGTACAATTATTTCGCACGCCCGTACCGAATAACGCTTTTGGCATCGTGCACACCGACCGACCGCCTCACATATATATTTTTCGTACACATGTACAGAATAACGGCAGAAATTATTTTTATTTTATTAAAATAAAATTTTCGTTAATTCGCTTACGCGATACGAAAGGACACATCGACGAGCGGAAATAAATGTGAACCGTGGTAAAAATTTCGTAATTATTTCGTGTCGATCGAAATTTCGCTTTTCGCACCGTGCACACCGACCGACCGCCACACCGGTACAGAATGACTGTCGAAATTTCTTTTATCATTCGATAATATAATATTCGTTCGTTCGCTCGCTCGCAGGAAACGTAAGGAAAAAAGATCGACGAGCGGAAATTAATT
>CAXAKX010000513.1:50000-67500 GCA_963969525.1 Ontholestes murinus | reverse complement strand
AATGGCAACGAAAGGAGAACAATTTGCGGCTAATGTGAACGAGATGAAGGAGAAAATCCTGAAACTTGTACCGGATGTGTCATCGACAATTAGTGTTTCGGACCGGAAAGAAGTACGTGCAACGGTAAACAGCATGGCAAATACCATGCTAATAATGTGCGGCATGCTGGTAAATATGCGCGAGTTGTTGGACGCTGCGGACGACAATATGGAGAAAATGAAGAAGAAATTGGCGGAGCAAGTTCCGGCGGAAAAAGCGACGGCGAAGCCGGTTTCCAGAAAGGAGGTTAAGAGCTCCTATGTGAGTGCTTTAAAGAAAAACGAGGTGATCGTTAAATGCGGGGAAGATAAATTAACAAGTGCACAAGTTAAATGTCGCATCATGACGTGTGTTGATCCCGTGGAGAATGAAATCGGCATTGCCAAAATGACTATGCTAAAAAATGGAGGCGTGAAAATTAACTGTCCGGATGCCAACGATCTAGAGAAATTTAAAAAGGCTGTTAATAAGACCGAATTGAAAATGAACAACGTGGAGAAACGCAAGCCGTGGATGCGTTTATTCCGAATCGACGTCAACGCCACGGCCGAAACTGTAATAGATACCATTTACAGACAAAACGAATTTGTACGTGGCATTTATAAATCTATGGAGGAATTTAAGGAGAACGTTAGTGTACGGCGGCAGATCAAGAACTTTAGGAACAAGTACACAAAATCTGTCGTTGTGGAAGTGCCTGCTTTGCTAAGGAAACTTCTACAAGATCGACCGCTGAAAATTGGTTATGAATGTGTATTCGCGGAAGACTATAGAGAAATTCTACAGTGTTTTCAGTGCCACGGGTTCGGTCACAGATCTGCGGACTGTAAAATAAAAGAACAAGTGTGTGGAAAGTGCGGTGAAAGCGGCCATGCATTCAAGGAATGCAAGAGCCGCAAAACGTGTTGTGTTGTGTGCACGCGACATAATGACACGGTTAAAGATGGACGTAAGTTCGAGACTGACCACGACGCCAAATCGCGACGCTGCCCGTCGATGAAGCGATTCGAGGAGCGGTACATCGACAGCATCGATTACGATGTTTAATCAAACATCGAATTCTAACGGGGTAAGTGATTCTGTTTCATTGGTGAAGTGTGCGCAGATTAATTTAAACAAAAGCATGTCAGGGGTAAATTTATTAACGAAAATTATCGCGGACGAGGGAATAGATATTTGTTTTATTCAGGAACCGAACATACGCGGAGGCAGAGTAAGAGGCTTCACCTCACATATGGATATTTTTTATAAAGTAGGTAATTGCCCACGGACGGCAATTTGCGTTAATTCAGGTACGGCTAATGGGGTAATTTTAACAGATTTGTGTTCGGAGAAAATTACGGTTATAGAATTTCAAAAGGGGTCATTAAGATTTTTCGGAATTTCGGCTTACCTACCGTGCGCAGGTAACAAGAGGGATGAGGATTACGAAGAAGCCATTAGTGAGCTTAGACACGTGCTAGGGTCATTAGCAAACAAAGGGGAAATTATACTAGGAATCGACGCAAATGCGAAATGCGGATTATGGGGCAGCCCTACGGAGGACAAACGTGGTAGAATTTTTTCGGAACTTTTAGACGAACGCGAATTAATTATATTGAATACGGGAAATATACCAACATATGCCGGCCCGGGGGACCGAACAAGCTTCATTGACGTGACAGCTTGTTCTGTTGACATCGCGGCCTCGGTGTATGGATGGTCGGTAGATACGGAAAATGAAATTTCAGATCATAGGATAATTAGGTGGGAAATTGGAGGCGCGATTAATGATAATTCAAACGAAAAACGCGGATTCTGCATCAAACGGGCGAACTGGGAAATATTTGATTCAATTTTAGAAAGCAATAGACATCAGATTATAAGGGCATTAGCTGATCGATCGCGAGAGGGTATTAATAATTCGGCGGAAATAATAAATAAATTAATTGTCGGGGCATGCGAGGCAGGGATTCCGCGAATTAAAAAATTCGCGAAATCAGTACCGTGGTGGACTAGGGAAATAGATAACGCGAGAGCGGAAGTACGTAGATTAAAAAAGGCGTGGAATAGGTCGCGAGGGGACGTAGAAAGGGACGACAAAAAGCGCGAATATTATGCTAAATTCAACGAGTATAAAAAATTAATTAAAGACACGCGGTTAAATGAATGGAAACGATTTTGCACGGAATCTTCTAGTGAAGAGCCGTGGGGGTGCGCGTATAAAGTAATTAGGGGCAGTAAACGGCGTAATGTAATTTCGAATGTTAGATTGGCGGACGGAACGTATACAAAAACGATGCAAGAAACGGCGGCGGCTTTACTAAATAAATTCTTTCCGGAAGATAACGCGGTTAACGATAGTGAGGTACACACAGAAATTCGTGAACAGGCGGCGTGTGTCACGGGGGGCGCAAACGATTGTGACCTCACACGTGTCGAATTAGATAACGCGATTAGAGGAATAGGTGCAAAAAAAGCACCAGGGCGCGATAAAATCACTATCGAAATAGTTAAACGGGCAATGAGTATAATAGGCGAGGAAATTTTTGCATGCATACGTATGTGCGTAGGAGAGGGAGTCTTTCCGACTTGTTGGAAAGACACAGACGTTAGGTTAATTCCAAAAGCAGGGAAAGAGGACGTCGCGGATATGGGAAGTTACAGACCTATCTGTTTGCTTCCCTGTCTCGGGAAGATCCTGGATGATATTTTAATCAAACGGATTGAATATCATCTAGAGACTACCGGCGCGACGGCCGCTAATCAATACGGTTTTACGAAGGGGAAAACAACGGTGCACGCGGTAAAGAGAGTGATAGATTTTGTAGAAAACGCGAAACGGGCGGGTGACTACAGCGCGGTAGTTTCGTTAGATATTGCGGGGGCGTTTGATCATACGTGGTGGCCGATTATAATTAATGAATTGGGAAGGATGGGCGTACCGGGAAATTTAATTAAATTAACTAAGGATTTCTTAGAAAAACGTACGGCGCGAATAGATTACGCGGGGCAATCGGTTATTAGGGAAATCGAACGAGGTTGTCCGCAGGGGTCAAAATCAGGACCGGGCTTTTGGAAAATAGTTCACGCGACACTTCTGAGGAAAATCATTCCAGATAACTGTGAAATAATTGCGTTTGCAGATGACACGGTTTTACTTGCACGGTCAGGTCAATATAAGGGGCTTAAGAATACGGTAAATTCAGCATTAGAAATTATTAATAGTTGGGGTGAGGAAGTTAAATTAAAATTCAACGCGGATAAAACGACGGGACTTTTTTTTGGAAAATTAAAACAGGCGAGACCAAATTTTAAAATGGGCGATACATTTGTTCACTGCGCGGAGAGTATTAAATATCTTGGTATTGTAATAGATGAAAAATTAAGCTGGCGGCAGCACATAGATTATATTTGCATAAAGGCGCGAAAAATTTCACAACAGCTACGGGTGGCTTGTAAACTCACGTGGGGCTTGACGAGGGACGCGATGCGGACAATATACTTGGGCGCGATAGAACCGGCTATCACGTATGGTTCTGCGATATGGGGAAATAAGTTAAAATCACGAGAAATTAAGAATTTGCGATCGGTGCAACGTATAATGGCGATAGGCGCGGCGGCAGCGTATAAAACGGTTTCAGCGGATGCGGCACTAATTATTGCGGACTTAATTCCAATAGAGGAAAAAATTAGGGAAACAAGCTCACGATGGCGGACGCGAAACTCAGGACAATTAGATCGCGGCGACGAAATAGTATTAATAGAACAGAGAGGGCATTCAAGTAGGCATCCAGCTGAGAATCGCGGAATAGATTTTAACGTAGTAGACGCGGAATTCGAAGCGGAAAACGCAATTTTTACAGACGGGTCAAAAACGGAACATGGCATCGGCGCGGCCATTGCGGTATATAAACTGGGCGCGGAAAGGGACTTTTTAAAACTTAAATTGGGTAATAAATGCACAGTCTTCCAGAGTGAATTAGTTGCAATTAGGGCCGCGGTCGAATATATAAAACAAAAAGAGAACGGTGTGTGGCACGTTATATCCGACTCTAAGGCTGCACTTCATGCACTTAGATCAATGCGGAAACCAACGGAATTAATGTTAGAAATAGACCGATTAATAAGGGAAGCGCGGGGAAAAACAATTAGGTTTCACTGGACGCGAGCGCACGTAGGAAACGAGGGAAACGAGAGGGCAGATAAACTTGCGAAAGAAGCCACGAGGGAAACAGTTTTGAACGTCTACGATAGAGCACCGTTCTCATACGCGAAACGATTAATTAGAGGCGACGCGAGAGTCAGGTGGAATAACGGATGGGCAAACTCGGTTAACGGGCGGGTTACATTCAATTTTATTAAATCGGTAAACGAAAGGCGGGAAATCTTAGTGAAAATAACACCAGAAATGACTCAATTAATGACAGGACATGGAAACTTTGGGAAATTTCTTAAACAGATAGGTAAAGTAGAATTAGAAGACTGTGAATGCGGTAACGGGGTTGATAGCGCGGAACATGTTATGTTCTCCTGCTCGTTTACGCAGGAGCAACGAGATCGGGCACACGTTGAGCTCGTCTCGGCTGGACTAGGATGGCCAGCTAACTACGGAGAGCTGGTCAATATTAGGCGCGAAAATAAATTCTGGGACGTGTTTAAATTATTTGCGGGTTCAATAGAGTCATTGAAAACGGGCTAAATTTTATACATGCTTTTGTGAGAATTATCTGTGCGTGCTCATATGAAGCAGAATCACTTCAATACCGGCGGAAAACCAAAACACGGTGATGAACGGGCAGCGCGCGGGATACCACTTTCCACACTGAAGAAAGAAGAGGACCACAAAGAAGAGGACGCATCATCGCAGAAGAGGATCGTACTTCGTAGAAGAGGACAAGAGGACCCATCTTCGCAGAAGAAAAGAAGAGGACACATCGTCGCAGAAGAGGAGCGTCACGAAGAAAGAAGAAAGAAGAAAGAAGAAAGAAGAGAACACACCAAGGAGGCTGCGACATCGCAGAAGTGGACTATTCGTCGTAGAAGAGGACAAGAGGACTCATCGTCGCAGAAGAGCAGAAGAGGACCAGTGATGAGAAGAGATAGAAGAAAGAAGAACGGCTAAATTGATTTTAATGTATTTATGTGTTTTGCGGGAGAGGGTGAAATAAATTCTATATATTGAGGGGGTGTTTTATTATGGATATTTTATACGGGGAATTTGTACTGGGCGGAATAAAGATTTAAAAAACGAGGGATATTTATTTTACCTATTCTTTAACCTGCGGGAGGGTAGATTTAAGTTAGTTTTAAGTTAAGAATAAGCTATACATAATGTAATGCTTTATAAATAAATAATGTCTTAAGTTACCAACACCTTTCATGGTATCCCATAAGCGTTAATTTAGGCGCTTTAACTCGACGTTTGGTTCATCCCACAGCGCCAGTTCTGCTTACCAAAAGTGGCCCACTTGGCACTCTGATCCGATCTCGCGGCTTCATCGTTTGAGCAAGCCGGAGATCTCACCCATTTAAAGTTTGAGAATAGGTTGAGGTCGTTTCGACCCCAATGCCTCTAATCATTCGCTTTACCGGATGAGACTCGCTCACCGGAGCGCCAGCTATCCTGAGGGAAACTTCGGAGGGAACCAGCTACTAGATAGTTCGATTGGTCTTTCGCCCCTATACCCAGTTCCGACGATCGATTTGCACGTCAGAATCGCTACGGACCTCCATCAGGGTTTCCCCTGACTTCGTCCTGACCAGGCATAGTTCACCATCTTTCGGGTCCCAGCATGTACGCTCTTGGTGCGCCTCAGCTCGCAATGAGCACGAGACGCCCCGGGAGTGCAGCGCGGGATCGTAGTCCCGCACGTCTTCCCTAGGCACGCGCTAGGCACGGCCTTCACTTTCATTACGCCTTTAGGTTTCGCTAAGTCCCAATGACTCGCGAACATGCTAGACTCCTTGGTCCGTGTTTCAAGACGGGTCCTGAAAGTACCCAAAGCTAAAGCGTCGCCGACGGGCGTATAAACGGAGTCTGTCCGAGGACACCGTCGCCAGCAGTCGAACGGGTCCGGCGGAGTCGAGGCACGAGTCCCCAGACGCCCACCAGATATCCGCAAGCACTTGCGACGGGCCGGACGCGAATTAAGTATCGCGGCCCCGCGCCACTGCTATACCGTCGGGCGAGCAGGCCGGGAGACGGGGGTCCGAACGGAAACGGCCCGAAGGCGCCACTCGGTCTCCACCCCGATCCTTAGGCCTGCACCCAACGGGTCGCGACGTCCTACTAGGGGAGAAGTGCACGAGTTCGTCACCCCGAAAACAGAGAGAGGACGGAGCGATCGTCGGACCGAGGTCCGTGACCGTCTCACAAGCGCCCAACACTCCAGAGCAGACGAGACACGCTGAATCTCCCCATTCGACCTTTCGGGTTTCTCAGGTTTACCCCTGAACGGTTTCACGTACTATTGAACTCTCTCTTCAAAGTTCTTTTCAACTTTCCCTCACGGTACTTGTTCGCTATCGGTCTCGTGGTTATATTTAGCCTTAGATGGAGTTTACCACCCACTTAGGGCTGCACTCTCAAGCAACCCGACTCTGAGGAGAGATCCTCCCGCTGTCGACGGCGATCGCTACGGGCCTGGCACCCTCTATGGGTAGTGGCCCCGTTCAAGAAGGACTTGGACGCACCGTACGACCTCGGGATGACGGATCCTCCCTAACACCACATTTCCCGGCGACAACGCGTAAGACGGCCGCGGGATTCGGTGCTGGGCTTTTCCCTGTTCGCTCGCCGCTACTAAGGGAATCCTGGTTAGTTTCTTTTCCACCGCTTAGTAATATGCTTAAATTCAGCGGGTACTCCCACCTGCTCTGAGGTCTGAATCAAATATATGTGTATATATATATGTTAAGAGAGTGTGCGGTGCGGAACGCTCAAACGCGTAAACACACGGTGTACACGCACGGCCAGACGTCCTCAGAATTTCATATACATATATAATATATATATTTTTTCTAGGAAACGACGACCGGTGTTCTCCGCGGACGAACTTGACGACCGTCACATCGCCTCATCTCGAGTGTCTCGAGACGTCGACGACGACGACGATCATCTCGTCTGTACGCCGGTAAGGACGACCTCACCTCTCTCTAGCGTGTGTTAACGCAAGCGAAAACACGGTTCGTTCGTTCGTTTAGTCAAACGACAGTTTTTGATTTAAGAGGACGGATCTTTCGTCGAGACGAAAAACAGCGAACCTCCAATTTGGTCCCGACGTTCCCCACAAACGCACATCACACACACCACGAGCGTTTTTCAGCGCGAAAGTGCCACGGACAGTGCGTTAGAGAACCGGACAGTCTTGGAAATAGAAACGACCCTCAGCCAGGAATGGTCCAGGAACAGTATCCAAGGACCGCAATGTGCGTTCGAAATGTCGATGTTCATGTATCCTGCAGTTCACAATAAGACGCGCAATTAGCTGCGTTCTTCATCGACCCACGAGCCAAGTGATTCACCGTTCAGGGTAGTGTACTAGAGCGTTTTGAGAAACGAGTCAGAGGCGAACCTCCGATCTTGTATTCTACAACACTTGGTGACTGACATTATTGATAATGTGTGTGAAATGTGTGCGTGCACGTTCACCCACTGTCGACAAAATTTTCGCAACGGACAGTTTTCGAGGAGGCGCCGGGCCATACACCTACTACTACTACTAGTGGTGGTGTGTGACTAGCGGCCAGAGTCGTGTATTCCTTGGAATCGTCGTCTCGAATCGCCGAACAAGCGTGCGTTCGTGAGTACACCACTGGCACAGGACCGCCCCGCGCTCTCGGCGCGGTTGGTTATTACACCGGCGATGACCAAGTGTGCGCGCGTGTTTGTGTACAACACTCACCGCTTGTGTCCGGGCGAACGGTACCACTGATACCGGACCACGACTCCGACACATCCCCCAAATACTAACTGCGCATATACTTTTTCTCCAACAGGCGGATACTATTGTGTTTTATCGTCGTAAACAGAAAAATTGTCGACATTTTCGAGAAATAAAGTGTGGCCGGGCGAAATACATTCAAAACCCATTTTACAGTTGAATTTACACAGTGAAGCGTTATAAAACAACCGTAACAAAACCAGGGTGCCCGGAACAAAAACAGATGACGGATCTCGGCAATTCGAGATGCGAACACCCAACGTGTGTTTTCTCGACATATGTCTTCGTACATATCGCACAATGTATTATATTAATATATATATATATATATATATTTATATGTAAAAGCAAGGTGACGGATCTCTCGTCGATAAGATACACATACAACGCACATTATTATCGTGTTTGTTGTATTTTCTCGAATCTCGAGATGCGAACACCCAGTGCCACACCGCATCAACAAACATTTCAGATGGCGGGTGACTGAGGACCGCTCGGCCTTCCTACGAGCGGTCCCATGAGACGCAGCACGTGTACGCGTACGTACATCGTCCGTGCTCGTTTTTGTTTGTTTGTTTGTTTGTTTGTTTGTGCCAATATTTATTATTTGTATATGTATATATAATATATATATGTAATATTATCTCTCTGGTGGTTACAATCGGTAGTATATTTTATTTAAAATAAATATGTTTGTTATAACGGATGACGGACCGCGCGCGCGCCCATACAGAATGCATCCGTAGTAAGGCGGCGCGATGCGAGCATCCCTCTCTGGAAGAATGGGATATATACTCCCAAAACTTCAGTGTCTTTTTATGTTTCTTTCAAACAGACGACGGATCAGCCACACGAGTCAACCGAGATCGGATATATCATATCTGGTATGATATCGTCGATCGGTCGGTCAAAACGAGAGAGATGCGAACGTCCGGTTCGTATATAGAGTACACACACACACATTGGTGTGTTTTTGTGTGTACAAAAATACAGTGTGAGTAATACGCTTCGACGCATCAGTTCTACGTATATAAATATACGAGTTTTTCAGATGCGAGAAGCCGAACGTCAGATCGTCAGTGTATCTGTTTCGCGTACACACATATATTGTGCGACACAAAAATACGTTAATGATCCTTCCGCAGGTTCACCTACGGAAACCTTGTTACGACTTTTACTTCCTCTAAATGATCAAGTTTGGTCATCTTCCCAGCAACATCGACGAACGTCGAAACGTCACCGAGTACCGGTCCGAAGACCTCACTAAATCATTCAATCGGTAGTAGCGACGGGCGGTGTGTACAAAGGGCAGGGACGTAATCAACGCGAGCTTATGACTCGCGCTTACTGGGAATTCCTCGTTCATGGGGAACAATTGCAAGCCCCAATCCCTAGCACGAAGGAGGTTCAGCGGGTTACCCGGACCTTTCGGCCAGGGAGGACACGCTGTCTCCTTCAGTGTAGCGCGCGTGCGGCCCAGAACATCTAAGGGCATCACAGACCTGTTATTGCTCATTCTCGTGCGGCTAAAAGCCACTTGTCCCTCTAAGAAGAATTGATTGTACGCCGACAGTAAAAATCAAACGAGCGGCACGCACGACCGTTTGCACGACCGTGACGATACCGACGCCGACCTTTGAGATGTCGAAAGTACGCCTAGTTAGCAGGCTAGAGTCTCGTTCGTTATCGGAATTAACCTGACAGATCACTCCACCAACTAAGAACGGCCATGCACCACCACCCACCGAATCAAGAAAGAGCTCTCAATCTGTCAATCCTTCCGGTGTCTGGGCCTGGTGAGGTTTCCCGTGTTGAGTCAAATTAAGCCGCAGGCTCCACTCCTGGTGGTGCCCTTCCGTCAATTCCTTTAAGTTTCAGCTTTGCAACCATACTTCCCCCGGAACCCAAAAGCTTTGGTTTCCCGGAAGCTGCCCGCCGAGTCATCGGAGGAACGTCGGCGGATCGCTGGCTGGCATCGTTTATGGTTAGAACTAGGGCGGTATCTGATCGCCTTCGAACCTCTAACTTTCGTTCTTGATCAATGAAAACGTTTTTGGCAAATGCTTTCGCTTTAGTCCGTCTTGCGACGATCCAAGAATTTCACCTCTAACGTCGCAATACGAATGCCCCCATCCGTTCCTATTAATCATTACCTCGGGGTTCCGAAAACCAACAAAATAGAACCGAGGTCCTATTCTATTATTCCATGCACTAAGTATTCAGGCGAAGTTTTAGCCTGCTTTAAGCACTCTAATTTGTTCAAAGTAAACGTGCCGGCCCACCTCGACACTCAGTGAAGAGCACCGCGATGGGATTTCAAGTTGAGCCGCCCTCGCGGGCTAAGCTCACCGGCAGGACGTCCCGCGGGCACGCCAGTTGGACACCGCGAGCGATGAACCGGCGGCGCGGGACACAGATTCGACTACGAGCTTTTTAACCGCAACAACTTTAATATACGCTATTGGAGCTGGAATTACCGCGGCTGCTGGCACCAGACTGGCCCTCCAATTGATCCTCGTTAAAAGGTTTAGAGTGTTCTCATTCCGATTACGGGGCCTCGGATGAGTCCCGTATCGTTATTTTTCGTCACTACCTCCCCGTGCCGGGAGTGGGTAATTTGCGCGCCTGCTGCCTTCCTTGGATGTGGTAGCCGTTTCTCAGGCTCCCTCTCCGGAATCGAACCCTGATTCCCCGTTACCCGTTACAACCATGGTAGGCGCAGAACCTACCATCGACAGTTGATAAGGCAGACATTTGAAAGATGCGTCGCCGGTGCGAGACCGTGCGATCAGCAATAAGTTATTCAGATTCACCAAGTTGTACGATGAACGGACTCGCGTCCGACACCGATTGGTTTTGATCTAATAAAAGCGCTCCTTCCGTCTCCGGTCGGAACTCTGTTTGCATGTATTAGCTCTAGAATTACCACAGTTATCCAAGGATAAGTGGTACGATCTAAGGAACCATAACTGATTTAATGAGCCTTTCGCGGTTTCACCTTAATTTGGCTTGTACTGAGACATGCATGGCTTAATCTTTGAGACAAGCATATGACTACTGGCAGGATCAACCAGGGAGCTGTGTTTAGTCGCGCACACTCGAGCGGCGGCGCTTACGCGCGCGCGCGCCCGGTGTAACGACGAGCTCATTTATTTATAATAAAGAGGTGGTTCGAAATTCTGCTCTGCTGAACGGAACATCGCACATATCCCGGTTTACGCGTGCACGGACCCCCGACGTTAACGTGTCACTCCATTGGTATACAGAGCACGCCAGTAAAACACCTATCCCGCCCCTGTGGCGGGGTCAAGACGGTGGACGTGATGCAACTTGTGTAAAAGACACGAAACGCGGGGCGGCGGTTGTGCTACGGCGATATTACGACTAGACGTTCACACATTTATGCAGACCCACGACTTTTTTTGTTTGATAATGCGCCCGGAGACACACACGTGAGCACACGACGGCACATGTACACGAGCACACGGCGGCCGGCCGGCGGTGTGAACACCAAGAATTCGTAATTCTGCTCTCTGCTGAACGGAACATCGCACATATCCCGGTTTACGCGTGCACGGACCCCCGACGTTAACGTGTCACTCCATTGGTATACAGAGCACGCCAGTAAAACACCTATCCCGCCCCTGTGGCGGGGTCAAGACGGTGGACGTGATGCAACTTGTGTAAAAGACACGAAACGCGGGGCGGCGGTTGTGCTACGGCGATATTGCGACTAGACGTTCACACATTTATGCAGACCCACGAATTTTTTTGTTTGATAATGCGCCCGGAGACACACACGTCAGCACACGACGGCACATGTACACGAGCACACGGCGGCCGGCCGGCGGTGTGAACACCAAGAATAGGAGTGGAGAGACTCTCGGTCCACACAACTCCGAAATGCATCAATATATCATATATATGGCATGAGAGAGAAGAGAAATTTTATAAATTTCACATCTCGCCAAGGCTTACACACACTACAAAAAACATCATTGTTCGTTAGATTGAAAATCATCGTCTCGGCCAAGGGGACCACGCGCTCGGGTCCCCCGAACGTCTGACTTTATGATGATATATATATTTCAATCAACATAAGTTTTCATTCTCGCTCGGAATTCGGTGAGTTATTGCATTTGAATTTTCACGGAGTTTTTACGCACCGCTACTTTAAAAATATTACATGTTCAGTCTACATGTTGCTCGCATAAGGGCCATACGCATAAACGAATATACGAAATGGGTCCCGCGAACGTGCTATTCGGACAGGTTCAAACTACCTGTTAGAGTTTTCAACACCGAACTGTCCGGACACGGCGAGGCCGTGATTTTATATTCAACAGACGGTATATATATATGGTGGGTGAGAGACAAGAAAAAAATTTCCTCGGGCGGCAACTGATTTCTCGCGTCTCGTTTTATTAAAACATCGAACTGTCCAGACACGGCGAGGCCGTGATTTTATTTTCAACAGACGATAATAACACGATGATGATATATATTTATATATGTAGTAAAATACGGGGAACGATTTTTGTATGAGGCACAACCGACACACAAACCACACACATCTTATTATATATTATAATAGAGTAGCAGATTGGTGCAACACTGAGACCTCGGCGTTCCCCCAAACAAGAGATAAAACTAAAAACACGCCGGCCGACTTATTACACGTAACGTATATAATGGCATTACACTACTACACTGGTGTTGTTGTGTCGCCCGTTGCCGTGTGTCGTCGCCCGCCGTTGTTCCTCGTTCGTCTCTCCGGTTTCGTCGTCGTTTTATTAAATACATCGAACTGTCCAGACACGTGAGGCCGTGATTTTATTTTCAACAGACGATGATGATATTTTATGTGTATTAATATGATGGGGAACGATTATATGAGGCACACCGAACACGCAAAACCACACACATCTTCTTATTATATATTATATATAATACTAGAGAAGTAGCAGCTTGGTGAACACACTGAGACCTCGCGTTCCCCCACAAGAGATAAAAACTAAAAACACGCCGGCCGACTTATTACACGTAACGTATATAATGGCATTACACTACTACACTGGTGTTGTTGTGTCGCCCGTTGCCGTGTGTCGTCGCCCGCCGTTGTTCGTCGTTCGTCTCTCCGGTTCGTCGTCGTTTTATTAAATACATCGAACTGTCCAGACACGTGAGGCCGTGATTTTATTTTCAACAGACGATGATGATATTTTATGTGTATTAATATGATGGGGAACGATTATATGAGGCACACCGAACACGCAAAACCACACACATCTTCTTATTATATATTATATATAATACTAGAGAAGTAGCAGCTTGGTGAACACACTGAGACCTCGCGTTCCCCCACAAGAGATAAAAACTAAAAACACGCCGGCCGACTTATTACACGTAACGTATATAATGGCATTACACTACACTGGTTGTTGTGTCGTCGCCCGTTGCCGTGTGTCGTCGCCCGCCGTTGTTCGTCGTTCGTCTCTCCGTCCGTCGCATAGGGCAAAAATTTGTTAAAAATTTTATTTTACCCATGCGACGGTTTATTAAAGCCAAAAGGATATTTATTTCGGCGTTTCTTTGCGATATATATACATATACTGCTCGCCTGGTCGTTCTTTTTCAATCTTCCACTTTTCACCCGAACGACCTGCACCACCCATATAGCTGTTTGATGCATATTTGTACAGAATAACGGCGAGAAATTAAATTTTTATTTTTCCACCTAGCGCTGCCCGAAAATATCATTTGTGTGTGAAACAAGACGAAACGAAGCGTAATACTCGACTTTATTTGCGTAAATCGAAAATTCGCTCATCGCACCGTGCACCACCATATATATGTCTCTCGCACACAGGTACCGAATAACGCTTTCGGCATCGTGCGCACCGACCGACCGCCGCATTTAAGTTTTTCGCACGCCCGTACCGAATAACGCTTTTAGCATCGTGCGCGCCGACCGACCGACCGACCGACCGCCTCATATATATGTTTCTCGTACATAGGTATCGAATAACGGCAGAAATTATTTTTATTTTATTAAAATAAAATTTTCGTTAATTCGCTTACTCGATACGAAAGGACACATCGGCGAGTGGAAATAAAGCGGACCGAAGTTAAAACGTTCGACATTAGGTTTTTCGCACACCGGTACCGAATAACGCTTTCGACCTGCACCGCCCATACAGCTGTTTGATGCATATTTGTACAGAATAACGGCGAGAAATTTTATTTTTATTTTTCCACTTAGCACTGCCCGAAAATATCATTTGTGTGTGAAACAAGACGAAACGAAGCGTAATACTCGACTTTATTTGCGTAAAATGAAAATTCGCTCATCGCACCGTGCACCACCATATATATATGTCTCTCGCACACAGGTACCGAATAACGCTCTCGGCATCGTGCACACCGACCGACCGCCGCATATAAGTTTTTCGCCCGCCCGTACCGAATAACGCTTTTAGCATCGTGCACACCGACCGACCGCCTCATATATATGTTTTTCGTACACAGGTACCGAATAACGGCAGAAATTATTTTTATTATATTAAAATAAAATTTTCGTCAATTCGCTTATTCGCACCGACCGACCGCCTAATATATATGTTTTTCGTACACAGGTACCGAATAACGGCAGAAATTATTTTTATTTTAATAAAATAAAATTTTCGTCAATTCGGTTATTCGCACCGACCGACCGCCTCATATATATGTTTTTCGTACACAGGTACCGAATAACGGCAGAAATTATTTTTATTTTAATAAAATAAAATTTTCGTCAATTCGCTTATTCGCACCGACCGACCGCCTCATATATATGTTTTTCGTACACAGGTACCGAATAACGGCAGAAATTATTTTTATTTTAATAAAATAAAATTTTCGTTAATTCGCTTACACGATGCGAAAGGACAGATCGGCGAGTGGAAATAAAGCGGACCGAAGTGAAAACGTTCGACTTTAGGTTTTTCGCACACAGGTACCGAATAACGCTTTTAGCATCGTGCACACCGACCGACCGCCGCGTACAATTATTTCGCACGCCCGTACCGAATAACGCTTTTGGCATCGTGCACACCGACCGACCGCCTCACATATATATTTTTCGTACATAGGTACCGAATAACGGCAGAAATTATTTTTATTTTAATAAAATAAAATTTTCGTCAATTCGCTTATTCGCACCGACCGACCGCCTCATATATATGTTTTTCGTACACAGGTACCGAATAACGGCAGAAATTATTTTTATTTTCATAAAATAAAATTTTCGTTAATTCGCTTACACGATGCGAAAGGACAGATCGGCGAGTGGAAATAAAGCGGACCGAAGTGAAAACGTTCGACTTTAGGTTTTTCGCACACAGGTACCGAATAACGCTTTTAGCATCGTGCACACCGACCGACCGCCGCGTACAATTATTTCGCACGCCCGTACCGAATAACGCTTTTGGCATCGTGCACACCGACCGACCGCCTCACATATATATTTTTCGTACATAGGTACGGAATAACGGCAGAAATTATTTTTATTTTATTAAAATAAAATTTTCGTCAATTCGCTTATTCGCACCGACCGACCGCCTCATATATATGTTTTTCGTACACAGGTACCGAATAACGGCAGAAATTATTTTTATTATATTAAAATAAAATTTTCGTCAATTCGCTTATTCGCACCGACCGACCGCCTCATATATATGTTTTTCGTACACAGGTACCGAATAACGGCAGAAATTATTTTTATTTTAATAAAATAAAATTTTCGTTAATTCGCTTACGCGATGCGAAAGGACAGATCGGCGAGTGGAAATAAAGCGGACCGAAGTGAAAACGTTCGACTTTAGGTTTTTCGCACACAGGTACCGAATAACGCTTTTAGCATCGTGCACACCGACCGACCGCCGCGTACAATTATTTCGCACGCCCGTACCGAATAACGCTTTTGGCATCGTGCACACCGACCGACCGCCTCACATATATATTTTTCGTACATAGGTACGGAATAACGGCAGAAATTATTTTTATTTTATTAAAATAAAATTTTCGTTAATTCGCTTACGCGATGCGAAAGGACAGATCGGCGAGTGGAAATAAAGCGGACCGAAGTCAAAACGTTCGACTTTAGGTTTTTCGCACACAGGTACCGAGTAACGCTTTTAGCATCGTGCACACCGACCGACCGCCGCGTACAATTATTTCGCACGCCCGTACCGAATAACGCTTTTGGCATCGTGCACACCGACCGACCGCCTCACATATATATTTTTCGTACACATGTACAGAATAACGGCAGAAATTATTTTTATTTTATTAAAATAAAATTTTCGTTAATTCGCTTACGCGATACGAAAGGACACATCGACGAGCGGAAATAAATGTGAACCGTGGTAAAAATTTCGTAATTATTTCGTGTCGATCGAAATTTCGCTTTTCGCACCGTGCACACCGACCGACCGCCACACCGGTACAGAATGACTGTCGAAATTTCTTTTATCATTCGATAATATAATATTCGTTCGTTCGCTCGCTCGCAGGAAACGTAAGGAAAAAAGATCGACGAGCGGAAATTAATTGCGAACCGTGGTAAAAGTTTCGAAATTATTTCTTGTCGAAATTATTTTTATAATATTAAAATATAATATGCGTTAATTCGCTTACGCGATACGAAAGGACACATCGACGAGCGGAAATAAATGCGAACCGTGGTAAAAATTTCGTAATTATTTCGTGTCGATCGAAATTTCGCTTTTCGCACCGTGCACACCGACCGACCGCCACACCGGTACAGAATGACTGTCGAAATTTCTTTTATCATTCGATAATATAATATTCGTTCGTTCGCTCGCACGAAACGTAAGGAAAAAAGATCGACGAGCGGAAATAAATTGCGAACCGTGGTAAAAGTTTCGAAATTATTTCGAAATTATTTCTTGTCGAAATTTCGGTTTTAGCTCCGTGCACACCGACCGACCGACCGCCACATATAGGTTTTTCGTACATAGGTACCGAATAACGGCAGAAATTATTTTTATTATATTAAAATATAATATTCGTTAATTCGCTTACGCGATACGAAAGGACACATCGACGAGCGGAAATAAATACGAACCGTGGTAAAAATTTCGTAATTATTTCGTGTCGATCGAAATTTCGCTTTTCGCACCGTGCACACCGACCGACCGCCACACCGGTACAGAATGACTGTCGAAATTTCTTTTATCATTCGATAATATAATATTCGTTCGTTCGTTCGTTCGCTCGCACGAAACGTAAGGAAAAAAGATCGACGAGCGGAAATAAATTGCGAACCGTGGTAAAAGTTTCGAAATTATTTCTTGTCGAAATTATTTTTATAATATTAAAATATAATATTCGTTAATTCGCTTACGCGATACGAAAGGACACATCGACGAGCGGAAATAAATGCGAACCGTGGTAAAAATTTCGAAATTATTTCGTGTCGATCGAAATTTCGCTTTTAGCATCGTGCACATCGACCCACCGGCCGCCACATATA
>CAXAKX010000513.1:27500-45000 GCA_963969525.1 Ontholestes murinus | reverse complement strand
TGTTGTGTGCACGCGACATAATGACACGGTTAAAGATGGACGTAAGTTCGAGACTGACCACGACGCCAAATCGCGACGCTGCCCGTCGATGAAGCGATTCGAGGAGCGGTACATCGACAGCATCGATTACGATGTTTAATCAAACATCGAATTCTAACGGGGTAAGTGATTCTGTTTCATTGGTGAAGTGTGCGCAGATTAATTTAAACAAAAGCATGTCAGGGGTAAATTTATTAACGAAAATTATCGCGGACGAGGGAATAGATATTTGTTTTATTCAGGAACCGAACATACGCGGAGGCAGAGTAAGAGGCTTCACCTCACATATGGATATTTTTTATAAAGTAGGTAATTGCCCACGGACGGCAATTTGCGTTAATTCAGGTACGGCTAATGGGGTAATTTTAACAGATTTGTGTTCGGAGAAAATTACGGTTATAGAATTTCAAAAGGGGTCATTAAGATTTTTCGGAATTTCGGCTTACCTACCGTGCGCAGGTAACAAGAGGGATGAGGATTACGAAGAAGCCATTAGTGAGCTTAGACACGTGCTAGGGTCATTAGCAAACAAAGGGGAAATTATACTAGGAATCGACGCAAATGCGAAATGCGGATTATGGGGCAGCCCTACGGAGGACAAACGTGGTAGAATTTTTTCGGAACTTTTAGACGAACGCGAATTAATTATATTGAATACGGGAAATATACCAACATATGCCGGCCCGGGGGACCGAACAAGCTTCATTGACGTGACAGCTTGTTCTGTTGACATCGCGGCCTCGGTGTATGGATGGTCGGTAGATACGGAAAATGAAATTTCAGATCATAGGATAATTAGGTGGGAAATTGGAGGCGCGATTAATGATAATTCAAACGAAAAACGCGGATTCTGCATCAAACGGGCGAACTGGGAAATATTTGATTCAATTTTAGAAAGCAATAGACATCAGATTATAAGGGCATTAGCTGATCGATCGCGAGAGGGTATTAATAATTCGGCGGAAATAATAAATAAATTAATTGTCGGGGCATGCGAGGCAGGGATTCCGCGAATTAAAAAATTCGCGAAATCAGTACCGTGGTGGACTAGGGAAATAGATAACGCGAGAGCGGAAGTACGTAGATTAAAAAAGGCGTGGAATAGGTCGCGAGGGGACGTAGAAAGGGACGACAAAAAGCGCGAATATTATGCTAAATTCAACGAGTATAAAAAATTAATTAAAGACACGCGGTTAAATGAATGGAAACGATTTTGCACGGAATCTTCTAGTGAAGAGCCGTGGGGGTGCGCGTATAAAGTAATTAGGGGCAGTAAACGGCGTAATGTAATTTCGAATGTTAGATTGGCGGACGGAACGTATACAAAAACGATGCAAGAAACGGCGGCGGCTTTACTAAATAAATTCTTTCCGGAAGATAACGCGGTTAACGATAGTGAGGTACACACAGAAATTCGTGAACAGGCGGCGTGTGTCACGGGGGGCGCAAACGATTTTGACCTCACACGTGTCGAATTAGATAACGCGATTAGAGGAATAGGTGCAAAAAAAGCACCAGGGCGCGATAAAATCACTATCGAAATAGTTAAACGGGCAATGAGTATAATAGGCGAGGAAATTTTTGCATGCATACGTATGTGCGTAGGAGAGGGAGTCTTTCCGACTTGTTGGAAAGACACAGACGTTAGGTTAATTCCAAAAGCAGGGAAAGAGGACGTCGCGGATATGGGAAGTTACAGACCTATCTGTTTGCTTCCCTGTCTCGGGAAGATCCTGGATGATATTTTAATCAAACGGATTGAATATCATCTAGAGACTACCGGCGCGACGGCCGCTAATCAATACGGTTTTACGAAGGGGAAAACAACGGTGCACGCGGTAAAGAGAGTGATAGATTTTGTAGAAAACGCGAAACGGGCGGGTGACTACAGCGCGGTAGTTTCGTTAGATATTGCGGGGGCGTTTGATCATACGTGGTGGCCGATTATAATTAATGAATTGGGAAGGATGGGCGTACCGGGAAATTTAATTAAATTAACTAAGGATTTCTTAGAAAAACGTACGGCGCGAATAGATTACGCGGGGCAATCGGTTATTAGGGAAATCGAACGAGGTTGTCCGCAGGGGTCAAAATCAGGACCGGGCTTTTGGAAAATAGTTCACGCGACACTTCTGAGGAAAATCATTCCAGATAACTGTGAAATAATTGCGTTTGCAGATGACACGGTTTTACTTGCACGGTCAGGTCAATATAAGGGGCTTAAGAATACGGTAAATTCAGCATTAGAAATTATTAATAGTTGGGGTGAGGAAGTTAAATTAAAATTCAACGCGGATAAAACGACGGGACTTTTTTTTGGAAAATTAAAACAGGCGAGACCAAATTTTAAAATGGGCGATACATTTGTTCACTGCGCGGAGAGTATTAAATATCTTGGTATTGTAATAGATGAAAAATTAAGCTGGCGGCAGCACATAGATTATATTTGCATAAAGGCGCGAAAAATTTCACAACAGCTACGGGTGGCTTGTAAACTCACGTGGGGCTTGACGAGGGACGCGATGCGGACAATATACTTGGGCGCGATAGAACCGGCTATCACGTATGGTTCTGCGATATGGGGAAATAAGTTAAAATCACGAGAAATTAAGAATTTGCGATCGGTGCAACGTATAATGGCGATAGGCGCGGCGGCAGCGTATAAAACGGTTTCAGCGGATGCGGCACTAATTATTGCGGACTTAATTCCAATAGAGGAAAAAATTAGGGAAACAAGCTCACGATGGCGGACGCGAAACTCAGGACAATTAGATCGCGGCGACGAAATAGTATTAATAGAACAGAGAGGGCATTCAAGTAGGCATCCAGCTGAGAATCGCGGAATAGATTTTAACGTAGTAGACGCGGAATTCGAAGCGGAAAACGCAATTTTTACAGACGGGTCAAAAACGGAACATGGCATCGGCGCGGCCATTGCGGTATATAAACTGGGCGCGGAAAGGGACTTTTTAAAACTTAAATTGGGTAATAAATGCACAGTCTTCCAGAGTGAATTAGTTGCAATTAGGGCCGCGGTCGAATATATAAAACAAAAAGAGAACGGTGTGTGGCACGTTATATCCGACTCTAAGGCTGCACTTCATGCACTTAGATCAATGCGGAAACCAACGGAATTAATGTTAGAAATAGACCGATTAATAAGGGAAGCGCGGGGAAAAACAATTAGGTTTCACTGGACGCGAGCGCACGTAGGAAACGAGGGAAACGAGAGGGCAGATAAACTTGCGAAAGAAGCCACGAGGGAAACAGTTTTGAACGTCTACGATAGAGCACCGTTCTCATACGCGAAACGATTAATTAGAGGCGACGCGAGAGTCAGGTGGAATAACGGATGGGCAAACTCGGTTAACGGGCGGGTTACATTCAATTTTATTAAATCGGTAAACGAAAGGCGGGAAATCTTAGTGAAAATAACACCAGAAATGACTCAATTAATGACAGGACATGGAAACTTTGGGAAATTTCTTAAACAGATAGGTAAAGTAGAATTAGAAGACTGTGAATGCGGTAACGGGGTTGATAGCGCGGAACATGTTATGTTCTCCTGCTCGTTTACGCAGGAGCAACGAGATCGGGCACACGTTGAGCTCGTCTCGGCTGGACTAGGATGGCCAGCTAACTACGGAGAGCTGGTCAATATTAGGCGCGAAAATAAATTCTGGGACGTGTTTAAATTATTTGCGGGTTCAATAGAGTCATTGAAAACGGGCTAAATTTTATACATGCTTTTGTGAGAATTATCTGTGCGTGCTCATATGAAGCAGAATCACTTCAATACCGGCGGAAAACCAAAACACGGTGATGAACGGGCAGCGCGCGGGATACCACTTTCCACACTGAAGAAAGAAGAGGACCACAAAGAAGAGGACGCATCATCGCAGAAGAGGATCGTACTTCGTAGAAGAGGACAAGAGGACCCATCTTCGCAGAAGAAAAGAAGAGGACACATCGTCGCAGAAGAGGAGCGTCACGAAGAAAGAAGAAAGAAGAGAACATACCAAGGAGGCTGCGACATCGCAGAAGTGGACTATTCGTCGTAGAAGAGGACAAGAGGACTCATCGTCGCAGAAGAGTAGAAGAGGACCAGTGATGAGAAGAGATAGAAGAAAGAAGAACGGCTAAATTGATTTTAATGTATTTATGTGTTTTGCGGGAGAGGGTGAAATAAATTCTATATATTGAGGGGGTGTTTTATTATGGATGTTTTATACGGGGAATTTGTACTGGGCGGAATAAAGATTTAAAAAACGAGGGATATTTATTTTACCTATTCTTTAACCTGCGGGAGGGTAGATTTAAGTTAGTTTTAAGTTAAGAATAAGCTATACATAATGTAATGCTTTATAAATAAATAATGTCTTAAGTTACCAACACCTTTCATGGTATCCCATAAGCGTTAATTTAGGCGCTTTAACTCGACGTTTGGTTCATCCCACAGCGCCAGTTCTGCTTACCAAAAGTGGCCCACTTGGCACTCTGATCCGATCTCGCGGCTTCATCGTTTGAGCAAGCCGGAGATCTCACCCATTTAAAGTTTGAGAATAGGTTGAGGTCGTTTCGACCCCAATGCCTCTAATCATTCGCTTTACCGGATGAGACTCGCTCACCGGAGCGCCAGCTATCCTGAGGGAAACTTCGGAGGGAACCAGCTACTAGATAGTTCGATTGGTCTTTCGCCCCTATACCCAGTTCCGACGATCGATTTGCACGTCAGAATCGCTACGGACCTCCATCAGGGTTTCCCCTGACTTCGTCCTGACCAGGCATAGTTCACCATCTTTCGGGTCCCAGCATGTACGCTCTTGGTGCGCCTCAGCTCGCAATGAGCACGAGACGCCCCGGGAGTGCAGCGCGGGATCGTAGTCCCGCACGTCTTCCCTAGGCACGCGCTAGGCACGGCCTTCACTTTCATTACGCCTTTAGGTTTCGCTAAGTCCCAATGACTCGCGAACATGCTAGACTCCTTGGTCCGTGTTTCAAGACGGGTCCTGAAAGTACCCAAAGCTAAAGCGTCGCCGACGGGCGTATAAACGGAGTCTGTCCGAGGACACCGTCGCCAGCAGTCGAACGGGTCCGGCGGAGTCGAGGCACGAGTCCCCAGACGCCCACCAGATATCCGCAAGCACTTGCGACGGGCCGGACGCGAATTAAGTATCGCGGCCCCGCGCCACTGCTATACCGTCGGGCGAGCAGGCCGGGAGACGGGGGTCCGAACGGAAACGGCCCGAAGGCGCCACTCGGTCTCCACCCCGATCCTTAGGCCTGCACCCAACGGGTCGCGACGTCCTACTAGGGGAGAAGTGCACGAGTTCGTCACCCCGAAAACAGAGAGAGGACGGAGCGATCGTCGGACCGAGGTCCGTGACCGTCTCACAAGCGCCCAACACTCCAGAGCAGACGAGACACGCTGAATCTCCCCATTCGACCTTTCGGGTTTCTCAGGTTTACCCCTGAACGGTTTCACGTACTATTGAACTCTCTCTTCAAAGTTCTTTTCAACTTTCCCTCACGGTACTTGTTCGCTATCGGTCTCGTGGTTATATTTAGCCTTAGATGGAGTTTACCACCCACTTAGGGCTGCACTCTCAAGCAACCCGACTCTGAGGAGAGATCCTCCCGCTGTCGACGGCGATCGCTACGGGCCTGGCACCCTCTATGGGTAGTGGCCCCGTTCAAGAAGGACTTGGACGCACCGTACGACCTCGGGATGACGGATCCTCCCTAACACCACATTTCCCGGCGACAACGCGTAAGACGGCCGCGGGATTCGGTGCTGGGCTTTTCCCTGTTCGCTCGCCGCTACTAAGGGAATCCTGGTTAGTTTCTTTTCCACCGCTTAGTAATATGCTTAAATTCAGCGGGTACTCCCACCTGCTCTGAGGTCTGAATCAAATATATGTGTATATATATATGTTAAGAGAGTGTGCGGTGCGGAACGCTCAAACGCGTAAACACACGGTGTACACGCACGGCCAGACGTCCTCAGAATTTCATATACATATATAATATATATATTTTTTCTAGGAAACGACGACCGGTGTTCTCCGCGGACGAACTTGACGACCGTCACATCGCCTCATCTCGAGTGTCTCGAGACGTCGACGACGACGACGATCATCTCGTCTGTACGCCGGTAAGGACGACCTCACCTCTCTCTAGCGTGTGTTAACGCAAGCGAAAACACGGTTCGTTCGTTCGTTTAGTCAAACGACAGTTTTTGATTTAAGAGGACGGATCTTTCGTCGAGACGAAAAACAGCGAACCTCCAATTTGGTCCCGACGTTCCCCACAAACGCACATCACACACACCACGAGCGTTTTTCAGCGCGAAAGTGCCACGGACAGTGCGTTAGAGAACCGGACAGTCTTGGAAATAGAAACGACCCTCAGCCAGGAATGGTCCAGGAACAGTATCCAAGGACCGCAATGTGCGTTCGAAATGTCGATGTTCATGTATCCTGCAGTTCACAATAAGACGCGCAATTAGCTGCGTTCTTCATCGACCCACGAGCCAAGTGATTCACCGTTCAGGGTAGTGTACTAGAGCGTTTTGAGAAACGAGTCAGAGGCGAACCTCCGATCTTGTATTCTACAACACTTGGTGACTGACATTATTGATAATGTGTGTGAAATGTGTGCGTGCACGTTCACCCACTGTCGACAAAATTTTCGCAACGGACAGTTTTCGAGGAGGCGCCGGGCCATACACCTACTACTACTACTAGTGGTGGTGTGTGACTAGCGGCCAGAGTCGTGTATTCCTTGGAATCGTCGTCTCGAATCGCCGAACAAGCGTGCGTTCGTGAGTACACCACTGGCACAGGACCGCCCCGCGCTCTCGGCGCGGTTGGTTATTACACCGGCGATGACCAAGTGTGCGCGCGTGTTTGTGTACAACACTCACCGCTTGTGTCCGGGCGAACGGTACCACTGATACCGGACCACGACTCCGACACATCCCCCAAATACTAACTGCGCATATACTTTTTCTCCAACAGGCGGATACTATTGTGTTTTATCGTCGTAAACAGAAAAATTGTCGACATTTTCGAGAAATAAAGTGTGGCCGGGCGAAATACATTCAAAACCCATTTTACAGTTGAATTTACACAGTGAAGCGTTATAAAACAACCGTAACAAAACCAGGGTGCCCGGAACAAAAACAGATGACGGATCTCGGCAATTCGAGATGCGAACACCCAACGTGTGTTTTCTCGACATATGTCTTCGTACATATCGCACAATGTATTATATTAATATATATATATATATATATATTTATATGTAAAAGCAAGGTGACGGATCTCTCGTCGATAAGATACACATACAACGCACATTATTATCGTGTTTGTTGTATTTTCTCGAATCTCGAGATGCGAACACCCAGTGCCACACCGCATCAACAAACATTTCAGATGGCGGGTGACTGAGGACCGCTCGGCCTTCCTACGAGCGGTCCCATGAGACGCAGCACGTGTACGCGTACGTACATCGTCCGTGCTCGTTTTTGTTTGTTTGTTTGTTTGTTTGTTTGTGCCAATATTTATTATTTGTATATGTATATATAATATATATATGTAATATTATCTCTCTGGTGGTTACAATCGGTAGTATATTTTATTTAAAATAAATATGTTTGTTATAACGGATGACGGACCGCGCGCGCGCCCATACAGAATGCATCCGTAGTAAGGCGGCGCGATGCGAGCATCCCTCTCTGGAAGAATGGGATATATACTCCCAAAACTTCAGTGTCTTTTTATGTTTCTTTCAAACAGACGACGGATCAGCCACACGAGTCAACCGAGATCGGATATATCATATCTGGTATGATATCGTCGATCGGTCGGTCAAAACGAGAGAGATGCGAACGTCCGGTTCGTATATAGAGTACACACACACACATTGGTGTGTTTTTGTGTGTACAAAAATACAGTGTGAGTAATACGCTTCGACGCATCAGTTCTACGTATATAAATATACGAGTTTTTCAGATGCGAGAAGCCGAACGTCAGATCGTCAGTGTATCTGTTTCGCGTACACACATATATTGTGCGACACAAAAATACGTTAATGATCCTTCCGCAGGTTCACCTACGGAAACCTTGTTACGACTTTTACTTCCTCTAAATGATCAAGTTTGGTCATCTTCCCAGCAACATCGACGAACGTCGAAACGTCACCGAGTACCGGTCCGAAGACCTCACTAAATCATTCAATCGGTAGTAGCGACGGGCGGTGTGTACAAAGGGCAGGGACGTAATCAACGCGAGCTTATGACTCGCGCTTACTGGGAATTCCTCGTTCATGGGGAACAATTGCAAGCCCCAATCCCTAGCACGAAGGAGGTTCAGCGGGTTACCCGGACCTTTCGGCCAGGGAGGACACGCTGTCTCCTTCAGTGTAGCGCGCGTGCGGCCCAGAACATCTAAGGGCATCACAGACCTGTTATTGCTCATTCTCGTGCGGCTAAAAGCCACTTGTCCCTCTAAGAAGAATTGATTGTACGCCGACAGTAAAAATCAAACGAGCGGCACGCACGACCGTTTGCACGACCGTGACGATACCGACGCCGACCTTTGAGATGTCGAAAGTACGCCTAGTTAGCAGGCTAGAGTCTCGTTCGTTATCGGAATTAACCTGACAGATCACTCCACCAACTAAGAACGGCCATGCACCACCACCCACCGAATCAAGAAAGAGCTCTCAATCTGTCAATCCTTCCGGTGTCTGGGCCTGGTGAGGTTTCCCGTGTTGAGTCAAATTAAGCCGCAGGCTCCACTCCTGGTGGTGCCCTTCCGTCAATTCCTTTAAGTTTCAGCTTTGCAACCATACTTCCCCCGGAACCCAAAAGCTTTGGTTTCCCGGAAGCTGCCCGCCGAGTCATCGGAGGAACGTCGGCGGATCGCTGGCTGGCATCGTTTATGGTTAGAACTAGGGCGGTATCTGATCGCCTTCGAACCTCTAACTTTCGTTCTTGATCAATGAAAACGTTTTTGGCAAATGCTTTCGCTTTAGTCCGTCTTGCGACGATCCAAGAATTTCACCTCTAACGTCGCAATACGAATGCCCCCATCCGTTCCTATTAATCATTACCTCGGGGTTCCGAAAACCAACAAAATAGAACCGAGGTCCTATTCTATTATTCCATGCACTAAGTATTCAGGCGAAGTTTTAGCCTGCTTTAAGCACTCTAATTTGTTCAAAGTAAACGTGCCGGCCCACCTCGACACTCAGTGAAGAGCACCGCGATGGGATTTCAAGTTGAGCCGCCCTCGCGGGCTAAGCTCACCGGCAGGACGTCCCGCGGGCACGCCAGTTGGACACCGCGAGCGATGAACCGGCGGCGCGGGACACAGATTCGACTACGAGCTTTTTAACCGCAACAACTTTAATATACGCTATTGGAGCTGGAATTACCGCGGCTGCTGGCACCAGACTGGCCCTCCAATTGATCCTCGTTAAAAGGTTTAGAGTGTTCTCATTCCGATTACGGGGCCTCGGATGAGTCCCGTATCGTTATTTTTCGTCACTACCTCCCCGTGCCGGGAGTGGGTAATTTGCGCGCCTGCTGCCTTCCTTGGATGTGGTAGCCGTTTCTCAGGCTCCCTCTCCGGAATCGAACCCTGATTCCCCGTTACCCGTTACAACCATGGTAGGCGCAGAACCTACCATCGACAGTTGATAAGGCAGACATTTGAAAGATGCGTCGCCGGTGCGAGACCGTGCGATCAGCAATAAGTTATTCAGATTCACCAAGTTGTACGATGAACGGACTCGCGTCCGACACCGATTGGTTTTGATCTAATAAAAGCGCTCCTTCCGTCTCCGGTCGGAACTCTGTTTGCATGTATTAGCTCTAGAATTACCACAGTTATCCAAGGATAAGTGGTACGATCTAAGGAACCATAACTGATTTAATGAGCCTTTCGCGGTTTCACCTTAATTTGGCTTGTACTGAGACATGCATGGCTTAATCTTTGAGACAAGCATATGACTACTGGCAGGATCAACCAGGGAGCTGTGTTTAGTCGCGCACACTCGAGCGGCGGCGCTTACGCGCGCGCGCGCCCGGTGTAACGACGAGCTCATTTATTTATAATAAAGAGGTGGTTCGAAATTCTGCTCTGCTGAACGGAACATCGCACATATCCCGGTTTACGCGTGCACGGACCCCCGACGTTAACGTGTCACTCCATTGGTATACAGAGCACGCCAGTAAAACACCTATCCCGCCCCTGTGGCGGGGTCAAGACGGTGGACGTGATGCAACTTGTGTAAAAGACACGAAACGCGGGGCGGCGGTTGTGCTACGGCGATATTGCGACTAGACGTTCACACATTTATGCAGACCCACGAATTTTTTTGTTTGATAATGCGCCCGGAGACACACACGTCAGCACACGACGGCACATGTACACGAGCACACGGCGGCCGGCCGGCGGTGTGAACACCAAGAATAGGAGTGGAGAGACTCTCGGTCCACACAACTCCGAAATGCATCAATATATCATATATATGGCATGAGAGAGAAGAGAAATTTTATAAATTTCACATCTCGCCAAGGCTTACACACACTACAAAAAACATCATTGTTCGTTAGATTGAAAATCATCGTCTCGGCCAAGGGGACCACGCGCTCGGGTCCCCCGAACGTCTGACTTTATGATGATATATATATTTCAATCAACATAAGTTTTCATTCTCGCTCGGAATTCGGTGAGTTATTGCATTTGAATTTTCACGGAGTTTTTACGCACCGCTACTTTAAAAATATTACATGTTCAGTCTACATGTTGCTCGCATAAGGGCCATACGCATAAACGAATATACGAAATGGGTCCCGCGAACGTGCTATTCGGACAGGTTCAAACTACCTGTTAGAGTTTTCAACACCGAACTGTCCGGACACGGCGAGGCCGTGATTTTATATTCAACAGACGGTATATATATATGGTGGGTGAGAGACAAGAAAAAAATTTCCTCGGGCGGCAACTGATTTCTCGCGTCTCGTTTTATTAAAACATCGAACTGTCCAGACACGGCGAGGCCGTGATTTTATTTTCAACAGACGATAATAACACGATGATGATATATATTTATATATGTAGTAAAATACGGGGAACGATTTTTGTATGAGGCACAACCGACACACAAACCACACACATCTTATTATATATTATAATAGAGTAGCAGATTGGTGCAACACTGAGACCTCGGCGTTCCCCCAAACAAGAGATAAAACTAAAAACACGCCGGCCGACTTATTACACGTAACGTATATAATGGCATTACACTACTACACTGGTGTTGTTGTGTCGCCCGTTGCCGTGTGTCGTCGCCCGCCGTTGTTCCTCGTTCGTCTCTCCGGTTTCGTCGTCGTTTTATTAAATACATCGAACTGTCCAGACACGTGAGGCCGTGATTTTATTTTCAACAGACGATGATGATATTTTATGTGTATTAATATGATGGGGAACGATTATATGAGGCACACCGAACACGCAAAACCACACACATCTTCTTATTATATATTATATATAATACTAGAGAAGTAGCAGCTTGGTGAACACACTGAGACCTCGCGTTCCCCCACAAGAGATAAAAACTAAAAACACGCCGGCCGACTTATTACACGTAACGTATATAATGGCATTACACTACTACACTGGTGTTGTTGTGTCGCCCGTTGCCGTGTGTCGTCGCCCGCCGTTGTTCGTCGTTCGTCTCTCCGGTTCGTCGTCGTTTTATTAAATACATCGAACTGTCCAGACACGTGAGGCCGTGATTTTATTTTCAACAGACGATGATGATATTTTATGTGTATTAATATGATGGGGAACGATTATATGAGGCACACCGAACACGCAAAACCACCCACATCTTCTTATTATATATTATATATAATACTAGAGAAGTAGCAGCTTGGTGAACACACTGAGACCTCGCGTTCCCCCACAAGAGATAAAAACTAAAAACACGCCGGCCGACTTATTACACGTAACGTATATAATGGCATTACACTACACTGGTTGTTGTGTCGTCGCCCGTTGCCGTGTGTCGTCGCCCGCCGTTGTTCGTCGTTCGTCTCTCCGGTTCGTCGTCGTTTTATATTAAATACATCGAACTGTCCAGACACGTGAGGCCGTGATTTTATTTTCAACAGACGATGATGATATTTTATGTGTTTTAATATGATGGGGAACGATTATATGAGGCACACCGAACACGCAAAACCACACACATCTTCTTATTATATATTATATATAATACTAGAGAAGTAGCAGCTTGGTGAACACACTGAGACCTCGCGTTCCCCCACAAGAGATAAAAACTAAAAACACGCCGGCCGACTTATTACACGTAACGTATATAATGGCATTACACTACACTGGTTGTTGTGTCGTCGCCCGTTGCCGTGTGTCGTCGCCCGCCGTTGTTCGTCGTTCGTCTCTCCGTCCGTCGCATAGGGCAAAAATTTGTTAAAAATTTTATTTTACCCATGCGACGGCTTATTAAAGCCAAAAGGATATTTATTTCGGCGTTTCTTTGCGATATATATACATATACTGCTCGCCTGGTCGTTCTTTTTCAATCTTCCACTTTTCACCCGAACGACCTGCACCACCCATATAGCTGTTTGATGCATATTTGTACAGAATAACGGCGAGAAATTAAATTTTTATTTTTCCACCTAGCGCTGCCCGAAAATATCATTTGTGTGTGAAACAAGACGAAACGAAGCGTAATACTCGACTTTATTTGCGTAAATCGAAAATTCGCTCATCGCACCGTGCACCACCATATATATGTCTCTCGCACACAGGTACCGAATAACGCTTTCGGCATCGTGCGCACCGACCGACCGCCGCATTTAAGTTTTTCGCACGCCCGTACCGAATAACGCTTTTAGCATCGTGCGCGCCGACCGACCGACCGACCGACCGCCTCATATATATGTTTCTCGTACATAGGTATCGAATAACGGCAGAAATTATTTTTATTTTATTAAAATAAAATTTTCGTTAATTCGCTTACTCGATACGAAAGGACACATCGGCGAGTGGAAATAAAGCGGACCGAAGTTAAAACGTTCGACATTAGGTTTTTCGCACACCGGTACCGAATAACGCTTTCGACCTGCACCGCCCATACAGCTGTTTGATGCATATTTGTACAGAATAACGGCGAGAAATTTTATTTTTATTTTTCCACTTAGCACTGCCCGAAAATATCATTTGTGTGTGAAACAAGACGAAACGAAGCGTAATACTCGACTTTATTTGCGTAAAATGAAAATTCGCTCATCGCACCGTGCACCACCATATATATATGTCTCTCGCACACAGGTACCGAATAACGCTCTCGGCATCGTGCACACCGACCGACCGCCGCATATAAGTTTTTCGCCCGCCCGTACCGAATAACGCTTTTAGCATCGTGCACACCGACCGACCGCCTCATATATATGTTTTTCGTACACAGGTACCGAATAACGGCAGAAATTATTTTTATTATATTAAAATAAAATTTTCGTCAATTCGCTTATTCGCACCGACCGACCGCCTAATATATATGTTTTTCGTACACAGGTACCGAATAACGGCAGAAATTATTTTTATTTTAATAAAATAAAATTTTCGTCAATTCGCTTATTCGCACCGACCGACCGCCTCATATATATGTTTTTCGTACACAGGTACCGAATAACGGCAGAAATTATTTTTATTTTAATAAAATAAAATTTTCGTCAATTCGCTTATTCGCACCGACCGACCGCCTCATATATATGTTTTTCGTACACAGGTACCGAATAACGGCAGAAATTATTTTTATTTTAATAAAATAAAATTTTCGTTAATTCGCTTACACGATGCGAAAGGACAGATCGGCGAGTGGAAATAAAGCGGACCGAAGTGAAAACGTTCGACTTTAGGTTTTTCGCACACAGGTACCGAATAACGCTTTTAGCATCGTGCACACCGACCGACCGCCGCGTACAATTATTTCGCACGCCCGTACCGAATAACGCTTTTGGCATCGTGCACACCGACCGACCGCCTCACATATATATTTTTCGTACATAGGTACCGAATAACGGCAGAAATTATTTTTATTTTAATAAAATAAAATTTTCGTCAATTCGCTTATTCGCACCGACCGACCGCCTCATATATATGTTTTTCGTACACAGGTACCGAATAACGGCAGAAATTATTTTTATTTTCATAAAATAAAATTTTCGTTAATTCGCTTACACGATGCGAAAGGACAGATCGGCGAGTGGAAATAAAGCGGACCGAAGTGAAAACGTTCGACTTTAGGTTTTTCGCACACAGGTACCGAATAACGCTTTTAGCATCGTGCACACCGACCGACCGCCGCGTACAATTATTTCGCACGCCCGTACCGAATAACGCTTTTGGCATCGTGCACACCGACCGACCGCCTCACATATATATTTTTCGTACATAGGTACGGAATAACGGCAGAAATTATTTTTATTTTATTAAAATAAAATTTTCGTCAATTCGCTTATTCGCACCGACCGACCGCCTCATATATATGTTTTTCGTACACAGGTACCGAATAACGGCAGAAATTATTTTTATTATATTAAAATAAAATTTTCGTCAATTCGCTTATTCGCACCGACCGACCGCCTCATATATATGTTTTTCGTACACAGGTACCGAATAACGGCAGAAATTATTTTTATTTTCATAAAATAAAATTTTCGTTAATTCGCTTACACGATGCGAAAGGACAGATCGGCGAGTGGAAATAAAGCGGACCGAAGTGAAAACGTTCGACTTTAGGTTTTTCGCACACAGGTACCGAATAACGCTTTTAGCATCGTGCACACCGACCGACCGCCGCGTACAATTATTTCGCACGCCCGTACCGAATAACGCTTTTGGCATCGTGCACACCGACCGACCGCCTCACATATATATTTTTCGTACATAGGTACGGAATAACGGCAGAAATTATTTTTATTTTATTAAAATAAAATTTTCGTCAATTCGCTTATTCGCACCGACCGACCGCCTCATATATATGTTTTTCGTACACAGGTACCGAATAACGGCAGAAATTATTTTTATTATATTAAAATAAAATTTTCGTCAATTCGCTTATTCGCACCGACCGACCGCCTCATATATATGTTTTTCGTACACAGGTACCGAATAACGGCAGAAATTATTTTTATTTTAATAAAATAAAATTTTCGTTAATTCGCTTACGCGATGCGAAAGGACAGATCGGCGAGTGGAAATAAAGCGGACCGAAGTGAAAACGTTCGACTTTAGGTTTTTCGCACACAGGTACCGAATAACGCTTTTAGCATCGTGCACACCGACCGACCGCCGCGTACAATTATTTCGCACGCCCGTACCGAATAACGCTTTTGGCATCGTGCACACCGACCGACCGCCTCACATATATATTTTTCGTACATAGGTACGGAATAACGGCAGAAATTATTTTTATTTTATTAAAATAAAATTTTCGTTAATTCGCTTACGCGATTCGAAAGGACAGATCGGCGAGTGGAAATAAAGCGGACCGAAGTGAAAACGTTCGACTTTAGGTTTTTCGCACACAGGTACCGAATAACGCTTTTAGCATCGTGCACACCGACCGACCGCCGCGTACAATTATTTCGCACGCCCGTACCGAATAACGCTTTTGGCATCGTGCACACCGACCGACCGCCTCACATATATATTTTTCGTACATAGGTACGGAATAACGGCAGAAATTATTTTTATTTTATTAAAATAAAATTTTCGTTAATTCGCTTACGCGATGCGAAAGGACAGATCGGCGAGTGGAAATAAAGCGGACCGAAGTGAAAACGTTCGACTTTAGGTTTTTCGCACACAGGTACCGAATAACGCTTTTAGCATCGTGCACACCGACCGACCGCCGCGTACAATTATTTCGCACGCCCGTACCGAATAACGCTTTTGGCATCGTGCACACCGACCGACCGCCTCACATATATATTTTTCGTACATAGGTACGGAATAACGGCAGAAATTATTTTTATTTTATTAAAATAAAATTTTCGTTAATTCGCTTACGCGATGCGAAAGGACAGATCGGCGAGTGGAAATAAAGCGGACCGAAGTCAAAACGTTCGACTTTAGGTTTTTCGCACACAGGTACCGAGTAACGCTTTTAGCATCGTGCACACCGACCGACCGCCGCGTACAATTATTTCGCACGCCCGTACCGAATAACGCTTTTGGCATCGTGCACACCGACCGACCGCCTCACATATATATTTTTCGTACACATGTACAGAATAACGGCAGAAATTATTTTTATTTTATTAAAATAAAATTTTCGTTAATTCGCTTACGCGATACGAAAGGACACATCGACGAGCGGAAATAAATGTGAACCGTGGTAAAAATTTCGTAATTATTTCGTGTCGATCGAAATTTCGCTTTTCGCACCGTGCACACCGACCGACCGCCACACCGGTACAGAATGACTGTCGAAATTTCTTTTATCATTCGATAATATAATATTCGTTCGTTCGCTCGCTCGCAGGAAACGTAAGGAAAAAAGATCGACGAGCGGAAATTAATTGCGAACCGTGGTAAAAGTTTCGAAATTATTTCTTGTCGAAATTATTTTTATAATATTAAAATATAATATGCGTTAATTCGCTTACGCGATACGAAAGGACACATCGACGAGCGGAAATAAATGCGAACCGTGGTAAAAATTTCGTAATTATTTCGTGTCGATCGAAATTTCGCTTTTCGCACCGTGCACACCGACCGACCGCCACACCGGTACAGAATGACTGTCGAAATTTCTTTTATCATTCGATAATATAATATTCGTTCGTTCGCTCGCACGAAACGTAAGGAAAAAAGATCGACGAGCGGAAATAAATTGCGAACCGTGGTAAAAGTTTCGAAATTATTTCGAAATTATTTCTTGTCGAAATTTCGGTTTTAGCTCAGTGCACACCGACCGACCGACCGCCACATATAGGTTTTTCGTACATAGGTACCGAATAACGGCAGAAATTATTTTTATTATATTAAAATATAATATTCGTTAATTCGCTTACGCGATACGAAAGGACACATCGACGAGCGGAAATAAATACGAACCGTGGTAAAAATTTCGTAATTATTTCGTGTCGATCGAAATTTCGCTTTTCGCACCGTGCACACCGACCGACCGCCACACCGGTACAGAATGACTGTCGAAATTTCTTTTATCATTCGATAATATAATATTCGTTCGTTCGTTCGTTCGCTCGCACGAAACGTAAGGAAAAAAGATCGACGAGCGGAAATAAATTGCGAACCGTGGTAAAAGTTTCGAAATTATTTCTTGTCGAAATTATTTTTATAATATTAAAATATAATATTCGTTAATTCGCTTACGCGATACGAAAGGACACATC
>CAXAKX010000513.1:2500-22500 GCA_963969525.1 Ontholestes murinus | reverse complement strand
TGCGGCTAATGTGAACGAGATGAAGGAGAAAATCCTGAAACTTGTACCGGATGTGTCATCGACAATTAGTGTTTCGGACCGGAAAGAAGTACGTGCAACGGTAAACAGCATGGCAAATACCATGCTAATAATGTGCGGCATGCTGGTAAATATGCGCGAGTTGTTGGACGCTGCGGACGACAATATGGAGAAAATGAAGAAGAAATTGGCGGAGCAAGTTCCGGCGGAAAAAGCGACGGCGAAGCCGGTTTCCAGAAAGGAGGTTAAGAGCTCCTATGTGAGTGCTTTAAAGAAAAACGAGGTGATCATTAAATGCGGGGAAGATAAATTAACAAGTGCACAAGTTAAATGTCGCATCATGACGTGTGTTGATCCCGTGGAGAATGAAATCGGCATTGCCAAAATGACTATGCTAAAAAATGGAGGCGTGAAAATTAACTGTCCGGATGCCAACGATCTAGAGAAATTTAAAAAGGCTGTTAATAAGACCGAATTGAAAATGAACAACGTGGAGAAACGCAAGCCGTGGATGCGTTTATTCCGAATCGACGTCAACGCCACGGCCGAAACTGTAATAGATACCATTTACAGACAAAACGAATTTGTACGTGGCATTTATAAATCTATGGAGGAATTTAAGGAGAACGTTAGTGTACGGCGGCAGATCAAGAACTTTAGGAACAAGTACACAAAATCTGTCGTTGTGGAAGTGCCTGCTTTGCTAAGGAAACTTCTACAAGATCGACCGCTGAAAATTGGTTATGAATGTGTATTCGCGGAAGACTATAGAGAAATTCTACAGTGTTTTCAGTGCCACGGGTTCGGTCACAGATCTGCGGACTGTAAAATAAAAGAACAAGTGTGTGGAAAGTGCGGTGAAAGCGGCCATGCATTCAAGGAATGCAAGAGCCGCAAAACGTGTTGTGTTGTGTGCACGCGACATAATGACACGGTTAAAGATGGACGTAAGTTCGAGACTGACCACGACGCCAAATCGCGACGCTGCCCGTCGATGAAGCGATTCGAGGAGCGGTACATCGACAGCATCGATTACGATGTTTAATCAAACATCGAATTCTAACGGGGTAAGTGATTCTGTTTCATTGGTGAAGTGTGCGCAGATTAATTTAAACAAAAGCATGTCAGGGGTAAATTTATTAACGAAAATTATCGCGGACGAGGGAATAGATATTTGTTTTATTCAGGAACCGAACATACGCGGAGGCAGAGTAAGAGGCTTCACCTCACATATGGATATTTTTTATAAAGTAGGTAATTGCCCACGGACGGCAATTTGCGTTAATTCAGGTACGGCTAATGGGGTAATTTTAACAGATTTGTGTTCGGAGAAAATTACGGTTATAGAATTTCAAAAGGGGTCATTAAGATTTTTCGGAATTTCGGCTTACCTACCGTGCGCAGGTAACAAGAGGGATGAGGATTACGAAGAAGCCATTAGTGAGCTTAGACACGTGCTAGGGTCATTAGCAAACAAAGGGGAAATTATACTAGGAATCGACGCAAATGCGAAATGCGGATTATGGGGCAGCCCTACGGAGGACAAACGTGGTAGAATTTTTTCGGAACTTTTAGACGAACGCGAATTAATTATATTGAATACGGGAAATATACCAACATATGCCGGCCCGGGGGACCGAACAAGCTTCATTGACGTGACAGCTTGTTCTGTTGACATCGCGGCCTCGGTGTATGGATGGTCGGTAGATACGGAAAATGAAATTTCAGATCATAGGATAATTAGGTGGGAAATTGGAGGCGCGATTAATGATAATTCAAACGAAAAACGCGGATTCTGCATCAAACGGGCGAACTGGGAAATATTTGATTCAATTTTAGAAAGCAATAGACATCAGATTATAAGGGCATTAGCTGATCGATCGCGAGAGGGTATTAATAATTCGGCGGAAATAATAAATAAATTAATTGTCGGGGCATGCGAGGCAGGGATTCCGCGAATTAAAAAATTCGCGAAATCAGTACCGTGGTGGACTAGGGAAATAGATAACGCGAGAGCGGAAGTACGTAGATTAAAAAAGGCGTGGAATAGGTCGCGAGGGGACGTAGAAAGGGACGACAAAAAGCGCGAATATTATGCTAAATTCAACGAGTATAAAAAATTAATTAAAGACACGCGGTTAAATGAATGGAAACGATTTTGCACGGAATCTTCTAGTGAAGAGCCGTGGGGGTGCGCGTATAAAGTAATTAGGGGCAGTAAACGGCGTAATGTAATTTCGAATGTTAGATTGGCGGACGGAACGTATACAAAAACGATGCAAGAAACGGCGGCGGCTTTACTAAATAAATTCTTTCCGGAAGATAACGCGGTTAACGATAGTGAGGTACACACAGAAATTCGTGAACAGGCGGCGTGTGTCACGGGGGGCGCAAACGATTGTGACCTCACACGTGTCGAATTAGATAACGCGATTAGAGGAATAGGTGCAAAAAAAGCACCAGGGCGCGATAAAATCACTATCGAAATAGTTAAACGGGCAATGAGTATAATAGGCGAGGAAATTTTTGCATGCATACGTATGTGCGTAGGAGAGGGAGTCTTTCCGACTTGTTGGAAAGACACAGACGTTAGGTTAATTCCAAAAGCAGGGAAAGAGGACGTCGCGGATATGGGAAGTTACAGACCTATCTGTTTGCTTCCCTGTCTCGGGAAGATCCTGGATGATATTTTAATCAAACGGATTGAATATCATCTAGAGACTACCGGCGCGACGGCCGCTAATCAATACGGTTTTACGAAGGGGAAAACAACGGTGCACGCGGTAAAGAGAGTGATAGATTTTGTAGAAAACGCGAAACGGGCGGGTGACTACAGCGCGGTAGTTTCGTTAGATATTGCGGGGGCGTTTGATCATACGTGGTGGCCGATTATAATTAATGAATTGGGAAGGATGGGCGTACCGGGAAATTTAATTAAATTAACTAAGGATTTCTTAGAAAAACGTACGGCGCGAATAGATTACGCGGGGCAATCGGTTATTAGGGAAATCGAACGAGGTTGTCCGCAGGGGTCAAAATCAGGACCGGGCTTTTGGAAAATAGTTCACGCGACACTTCTGAGGAAAATCATTCCAGATAACTGTGAAATAATTGCGTTTGCAGATGACACGGTTTTACTTGCACGGTCAGGTCAATATAAGGGGCTTAAGAATACGGTAAATTCAGCATTAGAAATTATTAATAGTTGGGGTGAGGAAGTTAAATTAAAATTCAACGCGGATAAAACGACGGGACTTTTTTTTGGAAAATTAAAACAGGCGAGACCAAATTTTAAAATGGGCGATACATTTGTTCACTGCGCGGAGAGTATTAAATATCTTGGTATTGTAATAGATGAAAAATTAAGCTGGCGGCAGCACATAGATTATATTTGCATAAAGGCGCGAAAAATTTCACAACAGCTACGGGTGGCTTGTAAACTCACGTGGGGCTTGACGAGGGACGCGATGCGGACAATATACTTGGGCGCGATAGAACCGGCTATCACGTATGGTTCTGCGATATGGGGAAATAAGTTAAAATCACGAGAAATTAAGAATTTGCGATCGGTGCAACGTATAATGGCGATAGGCGCGGCGGCAGCGTATAAAACGGTTTCAGCGGATGCGGCACTAATTATTGCGGACTTAATTCCAATAGAGGAAAAAATTAGGGAAACAAGCTCACGATGGCGGACGCGAAACTCAGGACAATTAGATCGCGGCGACGAAATAGTATTAATAGAACAGAGAGGGCATTCAAGTAGGCATCCAGCTGAGAATCGCGGAATAGATTTTAACGTAGTAGACGCGGAATTCGAAGCGGAAAACGCAATTTTTACAGACGGGTCAAAAACGGAACATGGCATCGGCGCGGCCATTGCGGTATATAAACTGGGCGCGGAAAGGGACTTTTTAAAACTTAAATTGGGTAATAAATGCACAGTCTTCCAGAGTGAATTAGTTGCAATTAGGGCCGCGGTCGAATATATAAAACAAAAAGAGAACGGTGTGTGGCACGTTATATCCGACTCTAAGGCTGCACTTCATGCACTTAGATCAATGCGGAAACCAACGGAATTAATGTTAGAAATAGACCGATTAATAAGGGAAGCGCGGGGAAAAACAATTAGGTTTCACTGGACGCGAGCGCACGTAGGAAACGAGGGAAACGAGAGGGCAGATAAACTTGCGAAAGAAGCCACGAGGGAAACAGTTTTGAACGTCTACGATAGAGCACCGTTCTCATACGCGAAACGATTAATTAGAGGCGACGCGAGAGTCAGGTGGAATAACGGATGGGCAAACTCGGTTAACGGGCGGGTTACATTCAATTTTATTAAATCGGTAAACGAAAGGCGGGAAATCTTAGTGAAAATAACACCAGAAATGACTCAATTAATGACAGGACATGGAAACTTTGGGAAATTTCTTAAACAGATAGGTAAAGTAGAATTAGAAGACTGTGAATGCGGTAACGGGGTTGATAGCGCGGAACATGTTATGTTCTCCTGCTCGTTTACGCAGGAGCAACGAGATCGGGCACACGTTGAGCTCGTCTCGGCTGGACTAGGATGGCCAGCTAACTACGGAGAGCTGGTCAATATTAGGCGCGAAAATAAATTCTGGGACGTGTTTAAATTATTTGCGGGTTCAATAGAGTCATTGAAAACGGGCTAAATTTTATACATGCTTTTGTGAGAATTATCTGTGCGTGCTCATATGAAGCAGAATCACTTCAATACCGGCGGAAAACCAAAACACGGTGATGAACGGGCAGCGCGCGGGATACCACTTTCCACACTGAAGAGAGAAGAGGACCACAAAGAAGAGGACGCATCATCGCAGAAGAGGATCGTACTTCGTAGAAGAGGACAAGAGGACCCATCTTCGCAGAAGAAAAGAAGAGGACACATCGTCGCAGAAGAGGAGCGTCACGAAGAAAGAAGAAAGAAGAAAGAAGAAAGAAGAGAACACACCAAGGAGGCTGCGACATCGCAGAAGTGGACTATTCGTCGTAGAAGAGGACAAGAGGACTCATCGTCGCAGAAGAGCAGAAGAGGACCAGTGATGAGAAGAGATAGAAGAAAGAAGAACGGCTAAATTGATTTTAATGTATTTATGTGTTTTGCGGGAGAGGGTGAAATAAATTCTATATATTGAGGGGGTGTTTTATTATGGATATTTTATACGGGGAATTTGTACTGGGCGGAATAAAGATTTAAAAAACGAGGGATATTTATTTTACCTATTCTTTAACCTGCGGGAGGGTAGATTTAAGTTAGTTTTAAGTTAAGAATAAGCTATACATAATGTAATGCTTCATAAATAAATAATGTCTTAAGTTACCAACACCTTTCATGGTATCCCATAAGCGTTAATTTAGGCGCTTTAACTCGACGTTTGGTTCATCCCACAGCGCCAGTTCTGCTTACCAAAAGTGGCCCACTTGGCACTCTGATCCGATCTCGCGGCTTCATCGTTTGAGCAAGCCGGAGATCTCACCCATTTAAAGTTTGAGAATAGGTTGAGGTCGTTTCGACCCCAATGCCTCTAATCATTCGCTTTACCGGATGAGACTCGCTCACCGGAGCGCCAGCTATCCTGAGGGAAACTTCGGAGGGAACCAGCTACTAGATAGTTCGATTGGTCTTTCGCCCCTATACCCAGTTCCGACGATCGATTTGCACGTCAGAATCGCTACGGACCTCCATCAGGGTTTCCCCTGACTTCGTCCTGACCAGGCATAGTTCACCATCTTTCGGGTCCCAGCATGTACGCTCTTGGTGCGCCTCAGCTCGCAATGAGCACGAGACGCCCCGGGAGTGCAGCGCGGGATCGTAGTCCCGCACGTCTTCCCTAGGCACGCGCTAGGCACGGCCTTCACTTTCATTACGCCTTTAGGTTTCGCTAAGTCCCAATGACTCGCGAACATGCTAGACTCCTTGGTCCGTGTTTCAAGACGGGTCCTGAAAGTACCCAAAGCTAAAGCGTCGCCGACGGGCGTATAAACGGAGTCTGTCCGAGGACACCGTCGCCAGCAGTCGAACGGGTCCGGCGGAGTCGAGGCACGAGTCCCCAGACGCCCACCAGATATCCGCAAGCACTTGCGACGGGCCGGACGCGAATTAAGTATCGCGGCCCCGCGCCACTGCTATACCGTCGGGCGAGCAGGCCGGGAGACGGGGGTCCGAACGGAAACGGCCCGAAGGCGCCACTCGGTCTCCACCCCGATCCTTAGGCCTGCACCCAACGGGTCGCGACGTCCTACTAGGGGAGAAGTGCACGAGTTCGTCACCCCGAAAACAGAGAGAGGACGGAGCGATCGTCGGACCGAGGTCCGTGACCGTCTCACAAGCGCCCAACACTCCAGAGCAGACGAGACACGCTGAATCTCCCCATTCGACCTTTCGGGTTTCTCAGGTTTACCCCTGAACGGTTTCACGTACTATTGAACTCTCTCTTCAAAGTTCTTTTCAACTTTCCCTCACGGTACTTGTTCGCTATCGGTCTCGTGGTTATATTTAGCCTTAGATGGAGTTTACCACCCACTTAGGGCTGCACTCTCAAGCAACCCGACTCTGAGGAGAGATCCTCCCGCTGTCGACGGCGATCGCTACGGGCCTGGCACCCTCTATGGGTAGTGGCCCCGTTCAAGAAGGACTTGGACGCACCGTACGACCTCGGGATGACGGATCCTCCCTAACACCACATTTCCCGGCGACAACGCGTAAGACGGCCGCGGGATTCGGTGCTGGGCTTTTCCCTGTTCGCTCGCCGCTACTAAGGGAATCCTGGTTAGTTTCTTTTCCACCGCTTAGTAATATGCTTAAATTCAGCGGGTACTCCCACCTGCTCTGAGGTCTGAATCAAATATATGTGTATATATATATGTTAAGAGAGTGTGCGGTGCGGAACGCTCAAACGCGTAAACACACGGTGTACACGCACGGCCAGACGTCCTCAGAATTTCATATACATATATAATATATATATTTTTTCTAGGAAACGACGACCGGTGTTCTCCGCGGACGAACTTGACGACCGTCACATCGCCTCATCTCGAGTGTCTCGAGACGTCGACGACGACGACGATCATCTCGTCTGTACGCCGGTAAGGACGACCTCACCTCTCTCTAGCGTGTGTTAACGCAAGCGAAAACACGGTTCGTTCGTTCGTTTAGTCAAACGATAGTTTTTGATTTAAGAGGACGGATCTTTCGTCGAGACGAAAAACAGCGAACCTCCAATTTGGTCCCGACGTTCCCCACAAACGCACATCACACACACCACGAGCGTTTTTCAGCGCGAAAGTGCCACGGACAGTGCGTTAGAGAACCGGACAGTCTTGGAAATAGAAACGACCCTCAGCCAGGAATGGTCCAGGAACAGTATCCAAGGACCGCAATGTGCGTTCGAAATGTCGATGTTCATGTATCCTGCAGTTCACAATAAGACGCGCAATTAGCTGCGTTCTTCATCGACCCACGAGCCAAGTGATTCACCGTTCAGGGTAGTGTACTAGAGCGTTTTGAGAAACGAGTCAGAGGCGAACCTCCGATCTTGTATTCTACAACACTTGGTGACTGACATTATTGATAATGTGTGTGAAATGTGTGCGTGCACGTTCACCCACTGTCGACAAAATTTTCGCAACGGACAGTTTTCGAGGAGGCGCCGGGCCATACACCTACTACTACTACTAGTGGTGGTGTGTGACTAGCGGCCAGAGTCGTGTATTCCTTGGAATCGTCGTCTCGAATCGCCGAACAAGCGTGCGTTCGTGAGTACACCACTGGCACAGGACCGCCCCGCGCTCTCGGCGCGGTTGGTTATTACACCGGCGATGACCAAGTGTGCGCGCGTGTTTGTGTACAACACTCACCGCTTGTGTCCGGGCGAACGGTACCACTGATACCGGACCACGACTCCGACACATCCCCCAAATACTAACTGCGCATATACTTTTTCTCCAACAGGCGGATACTATTGTGTTTTATCGTCGTAAACAGAAAAATTGTCGACATTTTCGAGAAATAAAGTGTGGCCGGGCGAAATACATTCAAAACCCATTTTACAGTTGAATTTACACAGTGAAGCGTTATAAAACAACCGTAACAAAACCAGGGTGCCCGGAACAAAAACAGATGACGGATCTCGGCAATTCGAGATGCGAACACCCAACGTGTGTTTTCTCGACATATGTCTTCGTACATATCGCACAATGTATTATATTAATATATATATATATATATATATTTATATGTAAAAGCAAGGTGACGGATCTCTCGTCGATAAGATACACATACAACGCACATTATTATCGTGTTTGTTGTATTTTCTCGAATCTCGAGATGCGAACACCCAGTGCCACACCGCATCAACAAACATTTCAGATGGCGGGTGACTGAGGACCGCTCGGCCTTCCTACGAGCGGTCCCATGAGACGCAGCACGTGTACGCGTACGTACATCGTCCGTGCTCGTTTTTGTTTGTTTGTTTGTTTGTTTGTTTGTGCCAATATTTATTATTTGTATATGTATATATAATATATATATGTAATATTATCTCTCTGGTGGTTACAATCGGTAGTATATTTTATTTAAAATAAATATGTTTGTTATAACGGATGACGGACCGCGCGCGCGCCCATACAGAATGCATCCGTAGTAAGGCGGCGCGATGCGAGCATCCCTCTCTGGAAGAATGGGATATATACTCCCAAAACTTCAGTGTCTTTTTATGTTTCTTTCAAACAGACGACGGATCAGCCACACGAGTCAACCGAGATCGGATATATCATATCTGGTATGATATCGTCGATCGGTCGGTCAAAACGAGAGAGATGCGAACGTCCGGTTCGTATATAGAGTACACACACACACATTGGTGTGTTTTTGTGTGTACAAAAATACAGTGTGAGTAATACGCTTCGACGCATCAGTTCTACGTATATAAATATACGAGTTTTTCAGATGCGAGAAGCCGAACGTCAGATCGTCAGTGTATCTGTTTCGCGTACACACATATATATTGTGCGACACAAAAATACGTTAATGATCCTTCCGCAGGTTCACCTACGGAAACCTTGTTACGACTTTTACTTCCTCTAAATGATCAAGTTTGGTCATCTTCCCAGCAACATCGACGAACGTCGAAACGTCACCGAGTACCGGTCCGAAGACCTCACTAAATCATTCAATCGGTAGTAGCGACGGGCGGTGTGTACAAAGGGCAGGGACGTAATCAACGCGAGCTTATGACTCGCGCTTACTGGGAATTCCTCGTTCATGGGGAACAATTGCAAGCCCCAATCCCTAGCACGAAGGAGGTTCAGCGGGTTACCCGGACCTTTCGGCCAGGGAGGACACGCTGTCTCCTTCAGTGTAGCGCGCGTGCGGCCCAGAACATCTAAGGGCATCACAGACCTGTTATTGCTCATTCTCGTGCGGCTAAAAGCCACTTGTCCCTCTAAGAAGAATTGATTGTACGCCGACAAAAAATCAAACGAGCGGCACGCACGACCGTTTGCACGACCGTGACGATACCGACGCCGACCTTTGAGATGTCGAAAGTACGCCTAGTTAGCAGGCTAGAGTCTCGTTCGTTATCGGAATTAACCTGACAGATCACTCCACCAACTAAGAACGGCCATGCACCACCACCCACCGAATCAAGAAAGAGCTCTCAATCTGTCAATCCTTCCGGTGTCTGGGCCTGGTGAGGTTTCCCGTGTTGAGTCAAATTAAGCCGCAGGCTCCACTCCTGGTGGTGCCCTTCCGTCAATTCCTTTAAGTTTCAGCTTTGCAACCATACTTCCCCCGGAACCCAAAAGCTTTGGTTTCCCGGAAGCTGCCCGCCGAGTCATCGGAGGAACGTCGGCGGATCGCTGGCTGGCATCGTTTATGGTTAGAACTAGGGCGGTATCTGATCGCCTTCGAACCTCTAACTTTCGTTCTTGATCAATGAAAACGTTTTTGGCAAATGCTTTCGCTTTAGTCCGTCTTGCGACGATCCAAGAATTTCACCTCTAACGTCGCAATACGAATGCCCCCATCCGTTCCTATTAATCATTACCTCGGGGTTCCGAAAACCAACAAAATAGAACCGAGGTCCTATTCTATTATTCCATGCACTAAGTATTCAGGCGAAGTTTTAGCCTGCTTTAAGCACTCTAATTTGTTCAAAGTAAACGTGCCGGCCCACCTCGACACTCAGTGAAGAGCACCGCGATGGGATTTCAAGTTGAGCCGCCCTCGCGGGCTAAGCTCACCGGCAGGACGTCCCGCGGGCACGCCAGTTGGACACCGCGAGCGATGAACCGGCGGCGCGGGACACAGATTCGACTACGAGCTTTTTAACCGCAACAACTTTAATATACGCTATTGGAGCTGGAATTACCGCGGCTGCTGGCACCAGACTGGCCCTCCAATTGATCCTCGTTAAAAGGTTTAGAGTGTTCTCATTCCGATTACGGGGCCTCGGATGAGTCCCGTATCGTTATTTTTCGTCACTACCTCCCCGTGCCGGGAGTGGGTAATTTGCGCGCCTGCTGCCTTCCTTGGATGTGGTAGCCGTTTCTCAGGCTCCCTCTCCGGAATCGAACCCTGATTCCCCGTTACCCGTTACAACCATGGTAGGCGCAGAACCTACCATCGACAGTTGATAAGGCAGACATTTGAAAGATGCGTCGCCGGTGCGAGACCGTGCGATCAGCAATAAGTTATTCAGATTCACCAAGTTGTACGATGAACGGACTCGCGTCCGACACCGATTGGTTTTGATCTAATAAAAGCGCTCCTTCCGTCTCCGGTCGGAACTCTGTTTGCATGTATTAGCTCTAGAATTACCACAGTTATCCAAGGATAAGTGGTACGATCTAAGGAACCATAACTGATTTAATGAGCCTTTCGCGGTTTCACCTTAATTTGGCTTGTACTGAGACATGCATGGCTTAATCTTTGAGACAAGCATATGACTACTGGCAGGATCAACCAGGGAGCTGTGTTTAGTCGCGCACACTCGAGCGGCGGCGCTTACGCGCGCGCGCGCCCGGTGTAACGACGAGCTCATTTATTTATAATAAAGAGGTGGTTCGAAATTCTGCTCTGCTGAACGGAACATCGCACATATCCCGGTTTACGCGTGCACGGACCCCCGACGTTAACGTGTCACTCCATTGGTATACAGAGCACGCCAGTAAAACACCTATCCCGCCCCTGTGGCGGGGTCAAGACGGTGGACGTGATGCAACTTGTGTAAAAGACACGAAACGCGGGGCGGCGGTTGTGCTACGGCGATATTACGACTAGACGTTCACACATTTATGCAGACCCACGACTTTTTTTGTTTGATAATGCGCCCGGAGACACACACGTGAGCACACGACGGCACATGTACACGAGCACACGGCGGCCGGCCGGCGGTGTGAACACCAAGAATTCGTAATTCTGCTCTCTGCTGAACGGAACATCGCACATATCCCGGTTTACGCGTGCACGGACCCCCGACGTTAACGTGTCACTCCATTGGTATACAGAGCACGCCAGTAAAACACCTATCCCGCCCCTGTGGCGGGGTCAAGACGGTGGACGTGATGCAACTTGTGTAAAAGACACGAAACGCGGGGCGGCGGTTGTGCTACGGCGATATTGCGACTAGACGTTCACACATTTATGCAGACCCACGAATTTTTTTGTTTGATAATGCGCCCGGAGACACACACGTCAGCACACGACGGCACATGTACACGAGCACACGGCGGCCGGCCGGCGGTGTGAACACCAAGAATAGGAGTGGAGAGACTCTCGGTCCACACAACTCCGAAATGCATCAATATATCATATATATGGCATGAGAGAGAAGAGAAATTTTATAAATTTCACATCTCGCCAAGGCTTACACACACTACAAAAAACATCATTGTTCGTTAGATTGAAAATCATCGTCTCGGCCAAGGGGACCACGCGCTCGGGTCCCCCGAACGTCTGACTTTATGATGATATATATATTTCAATCAACATAAGTTTTCATTCTCGCTCGGAATTCGGTGAGTTATTGCATTTGAATTTTCACGGAGTTTTTACGCACCGCTACTTTAAAAATATTACATGTTCAGTCTACATGTTGCTCGCATAAGGGCCATACGCATAAACGAATATACGAAATGGGTCCCGCGAACGTGCTATTCGGACAGGTTCAAACTACCTGTTAGAGTTTTCAACACCGAACTGTCCGGACACGGCGAGGCCGTGATTTTATATTCAACAGACGGTATATATATATGGTGGGTGAGAGACAAGAAAAAAATTTCCTCGGGCGGCAACTGATTTCTCGCGTCTCGTTTTATTAAAACATCGAACTGTCCAGACACGGCGAGGCCGTGATTTTATTTTCAACAGACGATAATAACACGATGATGATATATATTTATATATGTAGTAAAATACGGGGAACGATTTTTGTATGAGGCACAACCGACACACAAACCACACACATCTTATTATATATTATAATAGAGTAGCAGATTGGTGCAACACTGAGACCTCGGCGTTCCCCCAAACAAGAGATAAAACTAAAAACACGCCGGCCGACTTATTACACGTAACGTATATAATGGCATTACACTACTACACTGGTGTTGTTGTGTCGCCCGTTGCCGTGTGTCGTCGCCCGCCGTTGTTCCTCGTTCGTCTCTCCGGTTTCGTCGTCGTTTTATTAAATACATCGAACTGTCCAGACACGTGAGGCCGTGATTTTATTTTCAACAGACGATGATGATATTTTATGTGTATTAATATGATGGGGAACGATTATATGAGGCACACCGAACACGCAAAACCACACACATCTTCTTATTATATATTATATATAATACTAGAGAAGTAGCAGCTTGGTGAACACACTGAGACCTCGCGTTCCCCCACAAGAGATAAAAACTAAAAACACGCCGGCCGACTTATTACACGTAACGTATATAATGGCATTACACTACTACACTGGTGTTGTTGTGTCGCCCGTTGCCGTGTGTCGTCGCCCGCCGTTGTTCGTCGTTCGTCTCTCCGGTTCGTCGTCGTTTTATTAAATACATCGAACTGTCCAGACACGTGAGGCCGTGATTTTATTTTCAACAGACGATGATGATATTTTATGTGTATTAATATGATGGGGAACGATTATATGAGGCACACCGAACACGCAAAACCACCCACATCTTCTTATTATATATTATATATAATACTAGAGAAGTAGCAGCTTGGTGAACACACTGAGACCTCGCGTTCCCCCACAAGAGATAAAAACTAAAAACACGCCGGCCGACTTATTACACGTAACGTATATAATGGCATTACACTACACTGGTTGTTGTGTCGTCGCCCGTTGCCGTGTGTCGTCGCCCGCCGTTGTTCGTCGTTCGTCTCTCCGGTTCGTCGTCGTTTTATATTAAATACATCGAACTGTCCAGACACGTGAGGCCGTGATTTTATTTTCAACAGACGATGATGATATTTTATGTGTTTTAATATGATGGGGAACGATTATATGAGGCACACCGAACACGCAAAACCACACACATCTTCTTATTATATATTATATATAATACTAGAGAAGTAGCAGCTTGGTGAACACACTGAGACCTCGCGTTCCCCCACAAGAGATAAAAACTAAAAACACGCCGGCCGACTTATTACACGTAACGTATATAATGGCATTACACTACACTGGTTGTTGTGTCGTCGCCCGTTGCCGTGTGTCGTCGCCCGCCGTTGTTCGTCGTTCGTCTCTCCGTCCGTCGCATAGGGCAAAAATTTGTTAAAAATTTTATTTTACCCATGCGACGGCTTATTAAAGCCAAAAGGATATTTATTTCGGCGTTTCTTTGCGATATATATACATATACTGCTCGCCTGGTCGTTCTTTTTCAATCTTCCACTTTTCACCCGAACGACCTGCACCACCCATATAGCTGTTTGATGCATATTTGTACAGAATAACGGCGAGAAATTAAATTTTTATTTTTCCACCTAGCGCTGCCCGAAAATATCATTTGTGTGTGAAACAAGACGAAACGAAGCGTAATACTCGACTTTATTTGCGTAAATCGAAAATTCGCTCATCGCACCGTGCACCACCATATATATGTCTCTCGCACACAGGTACCGAATAACGCTTTCGGCATCGTGCGCACCGACCGACCGCCGCATTTAAGTTTTTCGCACGCCCGTACCGAATAACGCTTTTAGCATCGTGCGCGCCGACCGACCGACCGACCGACCGCCTCATATATATGTTTCTCGTACATAGGTATCGAATAACGGCAGAAATTATTTTTATTTTATTAAAATAAAATTTTCGTTAATTCGCTTACTCGATACGAAAGGACACATCGGCGAGTGGAAATAAAGCGGACCGAAGTTAAAACGTTCGACATTAGGTTTTTCGCACACCGGTACCGAATAACGCTTTCGACCTGCACCGCCCATACAGCTGTTTGATGCATATTTGTACAGAATAACGGCGAGAAATTTTATTTTTATTTTTCCACTTAGCACTGCCCGAAAATATCATTTGTGTGTGAAACAAGACGAAACGAAGCGTAATACTCGACTTTATTTGCGTAAAATGAAAATTCGCTCATCGCACCGTGCACCACCATATATATATGTCTCTCGCACACAGGTACCGAATAACGCTCTCGGCATCGTGCACACCGACCGACCGCCGCATATAAGTTTTTCGCCCGCCCGTACCGAATAACGCTTTTAGCATCGTGCACACCGACCGACCGCCTCATATATATGTTTTTCGTACACAGGTACCGAATAACGGCAGAAATTATTTTTATTATATTAAAATAAAATTTTCGTCAATTCGCTTATTCGCACCGACCGACCGCCTAATATATATGTTTTTCGTACACAGGTACCGAATAACGGCAGAAATTATTTTTATTTTAATAAAATAAAATTTTCGTCAATTCGCTTATTCGCACCGACCGACCGCCTCATATATATGTTTTTCGTACACAGGTACCGAATAACGGCAGAAATTATTTTTATTTTAATAAAATAAAATTTTCGTCAATTCGCTTATTCGCACCGACCGACCGCCTCATATATATGTTTTTCGTACACAGGTACCGAATAACGGCAGAAATTATTTTTATTTTAATAAAATAAAATTTTCGTTAATTCGCTTACACGATGCGAAAGGACAGATCGGCGAGTGGAAATAAAGCGGACCGAAGTGAAAACGTTCGACTTTAGGTTTTTCGCACACAGGTACCGAATAACGCTTTTAGCATCGTGCACACCGACCGACCGCCGCGTACAATTATTTCGCACGCCCGTACCGAATAACGCTTTTGGCATCGTGCACACCGACCGACCGCCTCACATATATATTTTTCGTACATAGGTACCGAATAACGGCAGAAATTATTTTTATTTTAATAAAATAAAATTTTCGTCAATTCGCTTATTCGCACCGACCGACCGCCTCATATATATGTTTTTCGTACACAGGTACCGAATAACGGCAGAAATTATTTTTATTTTCATAAAATAAAATTTTCGTTAATTCGCTTACACGATGCGAAAGGACAGATCGGCGAGTGGAAATAAAGCGGACCGAAGTGAAAACGTTCGACTTTAGGTTTTTCGCACACAGGTACCGAATAACGCTTTTAGCATCGTGCACACCGACCGACCGCCGCGTACAATTATTTCGCACGCCCGTACCGAATAACGCTTTTGGCATCGTGCACACCGACCGACCGCCTCACATATATATTTTTCGTACATAGGTACGGAATAACGGCAGAAATTATTTTTATTTTATTAAAATAAAATTTTCGTCAATTCGCTTATTCGCACCGACCGACCGCCTCATATATATGTTTTTCGTACACAGGTACCGAATAACGGCAGAAATTATTTTTATTATATTAAAATAAAATTTTCGTCAATTCGCTTATTCGCACCGACCGACCGCCTCATATATATGTTTTTCGTACACAGGTACCGAATAACGGCAGAAATTATTTTTATTTTCATAAAATAAAATTTTCGTTAATTCGCTTACACGATGCGAAAGGACAGATCGGCGAGTGGAAATAAAGCGGACCGAAGTGAAAACGTTCGACTTTAGGTTTTTCGCACACAGGTACCGAATAACGCTTTTAGCATCGTGCACACCGACCGACCGCCGCGTACAATTATTTCGCACGCCCGTACCGAATAACGCTTTTGGCATCGTGCACACCGACCGACCGCCTCACATATATATTTTTCGTACATAGGTACGGAATAACGGCAGAAATTATTTTTATTTTATTAAAATAAAATTTTCGTCAATTCGCTTATTCGCACCGACCGACCGCCTCATATATATGTTTTTCGTACACAGGTACCGAATAACGGCAGAAATTATTTTTATTATATTAAAATAAAATTTTCGTCAATTCGCTTATTCGCACCGACCGACCGCCTCATATATATGTTTTTCGTACACAGGTACCGAATAACGGCAGAAATTATTTTTATTTTAATAAAATAAAATTTTCGTTAATTCGCTTACGCGATGCGAAAGGACAGATCGGCGAGTGGAAATAAAGCGGACCGAAGTGAAAACGTTCGACTTTAGGTTTTTCGCACACAGGTACCGAATAACGCTTTTAGCATCGTGCACACCGACCGACCGCCGCGTACAATTATTTCGCACGCCCGTACCGAATAACGCTTTTGGCATCGTGCACACCGACCGACCGCCTCACATATATATTTTTCGTACATAGGTACGGAATAACGGCAGAAATTATTTTTATTTTATTAAAATAAAATTTTCGTTAATTCGCTTACGCGATTCGAAAGGACAGATCGGCGAGTGGAAATAAAGCGGACCGAAGTGAAAACGTTCGACTTTAGGTTTTTCGCACACAGGTACCGAATAACGCTTTTAGCATCGTGCACACCGACCGACCGCCGCGTACAATTATTTCGCACGCCCGTACCGAATAACGCTTTTGGCATCGTGCACACCGACCGACCGCCTCACATATATATTTTTCGTACATAGGTACGGAATAACGGCAGAAATTATTTTTATTTTATTAAAATAAAATTTTCGTTAATTCGCTTACGCGATGCGAAAGGACAGATCGGCGAGTGGAAATAAAGCGGACCGAAGTGAAAACGTTCGACTTTAGGTTTTTCGCACACAGGTACCGAATAACGCTTTTAGCATCGTGCACACCGACCGACCGCCGCGTACAATTATTTCGCACGCCCGTACCGAATAACGCTTTTGGCATCGTGCACACCGACCGACCGCCTCACATATATATTTTTCGTACATAGGTACGGAATAACGGCAGAAATTATTTTTATTTTATTAAAATAAAATTTTCGTTAATTCGCTTACGCGATGCGAAAGGACAGATCGGCGAGTGGAAATAAAGCGGACCGAAGTCAAAACGTTCGACTTTAGGTTTTTCGCACACAGGTACCGAGTAACGCTTTTAGCATCGTGCACACCGACCGACCGCCGCGTACAATTATTTCGCACGCCCGTACCGAATAACGCTTTTGGCATCGTGCACACCGACCGACCGCCTCACATATATATTTTTCGTACACATGTACAGAATAACGGCAGAAATTATTTTTATTTTATTAAAATAAAATTTTCGTTAATTCGCTTACGCGATACGAAAGGACACATCGACGAGCGGAAATAAATGTGAACCGTGGTAAAAATTTCGTAATTATTTCGTGTCGATCGAAATTTCGCTTTTCGCACCGTGCACACCGACCGACCGCCACACCGGTACAGAATGACTGTCGAAATTTCTTTTATCATTCGATAATATAATATTCGTTCGTTCGCTCGCTCGCAGGAAACGTAAGGAAAAAAGATCGACGAGCGGAAATTAATTGCGAACCGTGGTAAAAGTTTCGAAATTATTTCTTGTCGAAATTATTTTTATAATATTAAAATATAATATGCGTTAATTCGCTTACGCGATACGAAAGGACACATCGACGAGCGGAAATAAATGCGAACCGTGGTAAAAATTTCGTAATTATTTCGTGTCGATCGAAATTTCGCTTTTCGCACCGTGCACACCGACCGACCGCCACACCGGTACAGAATGACTGTCGAAATTTCTTTTATCATTCGATAATATAATATTCGTTCGTTCGCTCGCACGAAACGTAAGGAAAAAAGATCGACGAGCGGAAATAAATTGCGAACCGTGGTAAAAGTTTCGAAATTATTTCGAAATTATTTCTTGTCGAAATTTCGGTTTTAGCTCCGTGCACACCGACCGACCGACCGCCACATATAGGTTTTTCGTACATAGGTACCGAATAACGGCAGAAATTATTTTTATTATATTAAAATATAATATTCGTTAATTCGCTTACGCGATACGAAAGGACACATCGACGAGCGGAAATAAATACGAACCGTGGTAAAAATTTCGTAATTATTTCGTGTCGATCGAAATTTCGCTTTTCGCACCGTGCACACCGACCGACCGCCACACCGGTACAGAATGACTGTCGAAATTTCTTTTATCATTCGATAATATAATATTCGTTCGTTCGTTCGTTCGCTCGCACGAAACGTAAGGAAAAAAGATCGACGAGCGGAAATAAATTGCGAACCGTGGTAAAAGTTTCGAAATTATTTCTTGTCGAAATTATTTTTATAATATTAAAATATAATATTCGTTAATTCGCTTACGCGATACGAAAGGACACATCGACGAGCGGAAATAAATGCGAACCGTGGTAAAAATTTCGAAATTATTTCGTGTCGATCGAAATTTCGCTTTTAGCATCGTGCACATCGACCCACCGGCCGCCACATATAGGTCAATCGCACACCGGTACCGGATGACTGTCGAAAGTTCTTTTACTATACGATAATATAAAATTCGTCCATTCGCTCGTTCGAAACGAAAGGAAACATTGGTGGTAAGTGTGAAAATTGCGAAATTTAACCACCACTCACGCCTTATTTAACATACATTCGTTACGGATATGGGTACAGAAAAACGGTAATTAATTATATCACTTTACGTACCGAATAGCGGCCGCAAATGTGATCCCTATTCGTGTACCGAATAACGGCCGCAGATGTGATGCCTATTCGTGTACCGAATAACGGCCGCAGATCTGATGTCCATTCGTGTACAGAATAACGCCCATCGATCATTTAAAAAAAAAATATCGTTTATCCATTGTAATTTTTACCAGCAGCATTATTATTATATATCATCATATCATCAATTAATATTTTTATTTATTATTTATATTATTGTTATTTTATGTTTAACTGCTGTGGCTGAATAAAACTGGTATGATGATGGATGAAATAAATATTTTATTAATTTATTAACATTTTTCGTTCGTAATAATTTTAAGAACACCCACATTATTTTTGTTAAAAAAAAAAAAAAATGTGTACAATGTACTCTTCTTCTCCTTTCGTTCGTTGTTAAAATAAATTTTTGTGTTGTTAATAAAAATAGGTGTACCTGCCGCCCATTAACTCTACAACTAAACTAATGTAAGAAGTAGTAATGGTTTTAGTCGCCTCTTTTTCTCCACACACACAACACTCACAACACTCGTTCTTCTTTCACAACAACATGCGATGATAAGATCGAACGAGATAGTCTGTGTGTGGTGGTTTTTTTTTTTTATTTTTGTGTGTGTCTCTCTCTCTCGATGATGAAAATATATTATGTGAACTGATGTGCGCGAACAGAGACCGACCCGACGATTTTCGGCGTCTCTGCTCTATACACACACACATCATCACATCATCATCAAAAAAAATTATCAATTTTAATTTCTTCAAATATATGAATAAATGAATGCATATTTTCGAGGTGTACGATCACGACGTACGTACACGTACACGTACTTTAGTGCGCACATTGATGTACAACATGTATTTATCCGTGTATGT